>JAUYWG010000050.1:8116425-8176999 GCA_034779775.1 Enteromius afrohamiltoni | reverse complement strand
GGCGTGTGATGAGGCGCACCTGGATCTAATGGTGCCTCATCACCGCCGCCATTAAAGGATCAAGTGCGCCTCTCCTCAGGAGACCGGTCTCTTCCCCCGTGCATGCACACTGGTGTCCTCGTGGGTCCGGGAAGGAGGCAGCGGAGCGACGCTGAGCTGACGCGGGAGGAGCGAGCCGTCCTATCCAGCAAGCTGTGAGGAGAGCAAGCCGCGAGAGGCGTGAGAAGCGCCAGAGCCGCCTCCGGTATCCACTGTGAAGAGGGCAAGCCGCCGAAGATGCAAGAAGCCGGAGCTGTCGATACTTTGCCCCTTCCCGGAACCCTTTCTACACTGCCCAACCCTCACCGAACCCGAGCAGCACAACGAAGACACCAGTTTCCCTTTTATTTTGGACACTTTTTATTCCCCGGACACTTTATTTTGTTGTATTTATTTAATAAAAAATAGCCTCTGCGAGGCATGACATCTGTGTCATCAACACTGTGTCTGTGTTGGCTCTCTTGCGACACTATAATAATTTTTTAAAATATATTTTTATATTTTGGTTTTGACACAGACTAGTTCACAGCATTGTGCTTCATGCAGATATGAATTCATCAACCCGTCATGATCAGCATCTAAACACGTATCAGGCATCAGACTTTTTTTCTTTCTTTTTTATTATCACGCACTACACTCTTACAACAAACATTTCGTTATGACCTGATTTATATGGGTAAATCTAAAAAGAGGGGAAAGCAACCTTTAAAAGTATCCCACTGTGTTGCTGGGGCCAAAGAAAGTAAACGTGCAGAAGTAAGTACATCTAGCATCACAATGATGGAGAAGGAGACGCCAGTGTGGAACGACTCAATTTCCGAGCTTTGATACAGAGGAGACTGTCATCCCCTTTCCCGACACTCCGCAGAAACCGTTGGCCAAAAAAAAACAAACGATATGAAGAAAGAGATCTAGGAAAAAGTGAGGGAAATGCAAGTATTCTGGCGGCCATTTGAGAACTCTCGTCTAAACATGATGAATCTTTTAAAAAGATTGCTACAATTGAAGAAACGACCGAGGCTACCTCTAAAATGCTTGAAAATATCTCTGCGACGGTTCAGCAACTTGTACTGGATGTTGAACAGCACAAAGAAGCCCTAACGTGCATTGATAGAGAGATACAAAATTTGAAGGAGGAAAATAAGTCCCTAAAGTCCGGGCTGTATGTATGCAAATGCTACAGCTGGAGACAGCTGCTCAAGGGAGAAAAAAGGAGAGGACATCAGAAAGGTGGCAATCGACATCTGTGGAAGATCCGCTCAGGTATTTAAATTAAGTATTAAATTATTAAAAAAATGAAATAAAAATAGAATTAGATACAAAAAACCACTATAGTTTGAGGGAGCTCGCTACGAGGCTGCCATACTCGGCGCCATCTTTATGGCAGAGTGGCCTGATGGAAGCCTCTCCTCAGTTCAAGACACATGAAAGCCTGCATGGAGTTTGCTAAAAAACACCTGTAGGACTCCAAGATGGTGATAATTAAGATTCTCTGGTCTGATGAGACCAAGAAACAACCTAATTCTAAGCAGTATGTGTGGAGAAAATCACTGCTCATCACCTGACCAATACAGACCCAACAGTGAATCATGGTGGTGGCAGAACCATGCCGTGGGGGTGTTTTTCATCTGCAGGGACAGGACAACTGGTTGCAATCGAGGAAAAGATGAACGCGGCCAAGTAAAGAAATATCCTGCAGCAAAACCTTCTCCAGAGTGCTCAGGACCTCAGACTGGGCTGAAGGGTTACCTTCCAACAAAACAATAACCCTAAGCACACAGCTAAAATAACGAAGGAGTGGCTGTTCTTGAATGGCCCAGCCAGAGCCCTGACTTGAGCAATTGAGCATCTTTAAAGAGACCTAAAAGTGTCTGTCCACCAGACAATCCAACCTGACAGAACTGGAGATGATCTGCAAGAAGGAATGGCAGAGGATCCCCCAAATCCAGGAGTGAAAAACTTGTTGCATCTTTCCCAAAAAGACTTACGGCTGTATTAGATCAAAAGGGTGCTTCTACTAAATACTGAGCAAAGGCTGATTTTAGCAAATGGCTGCAATAAAGAGGGAAAAATGTAAGGGGGTCTGAAGGCTGGTACCTTCAGAAAATTGAATGCCTCTGACTGAACAACAGAGTGCGATACAAGCTTCAGCACTTTAAAAGAGAAGTTGTTGAACTGCACAGTATTGGTGCATCCTGATTTTTCAAGACCTGACAAAGCGAGGCCAAGACTCAAGATTTGTGATTTGAAACCTGGTATGGTGTAAAGGTTTTTAAGGCCTGAACACCCTTAAATTTCTCTCAAAAGTTTAAGTGAAACTGATAAGTTGTGGGATTTTGGTGAATTCAGAAAGGAGTACTTGTAGCGTTAGCAGGTATTGATTTATAATTTGTGTTTCTATTATTAATTCACTCAAAATCTGTATGTTTCTCTGTTGGCAATTGATATGTCTATCTATATATCCGAGAAAAAAAAAGGAGAAAAAGTTTTGGTTCTTGATTTTTACAGGATGCTCTGCAAAATGATAAAAGAGCATTATTTTTTTATTATTTATTAATTAAATGCCACAAGAACAAGAGATCTTACAGAGAAAAGAAGAAATCAAATAGAAAAAAAAGAAAATACATTACATAAATTTCAATAATTTTAGAGCATTACATGTTTTCAGTGCTTTTTTGTTTTTTCCAGGAGATTTACATACAATTTAAAGTAAAAAATAAAAAATAAAATGAGAACAATTTGGTTTACACCCAGCCTTGGGTGAGGAAAAAACGAAAAACTCAAACTCGTATTATTATTAAAAAAATAAAATAATTCAAAACAATTATGCACCCCGCCCCAATGGGCAAGTCACAAAACAAGTGATGAAACTGAAGAACGCATATTGAGAAACAGCCTTCTCTTCATATTGCAACCATCATTAAATAGCCAATAATGTGCAACATGTATTTTTGTCAATTCAATGGGACAGTGCATTCACCAAAACAAAAACAACCTGTAGCTATTTTTATTTAACTCAATCAAATAAACAGATTTAAACAGATAGTCTGTCGATCTGTTGACTTTTGAGTTTTTTGATATGTTATATTATGACTTTAATTTATGTATCCCTGATAGCACACGTACATCTAGGACATGACGTCTGCATTTACATCTGCAAGACATATTATTTTGATTGTTTGCTCATCTGTAATACGTCTATTGGACGTATCCTTTTATATGTCAAATAAAGGTATATAAGATGTCTTGAAGATGTTTATGGTTTAGAATGTATGTAAAACTGACATCTGAAAGATGTCTGCCAGATGTTTGTAAACAGCAGATGCTTTCCTGATCAAGAAATCTTTAACAGATATCTTGCGTCTGCGTATGTGTGCAATATCTGGGATATTAGAATCAGCACTTAAATCGATGAATCTTCTCTTTATAACACATGTAAATAAGACATTCCCTGCGCAGTGCAGAGAGAGATTCGTTGATTATAACTTTTTGAGTGTTACAAGCCGCACCTGCCTCAACGTCTGAACTGCCCTACCTGGCCTAAACGTCCTGAAAACCCCCGGGTGAGTGTAACTCTCTCTAAAAAAGCTTTTGAAGTAATCGTTAGTTTGAACCTAAAGACCACTCGCTTAACTGCTACTGCTTTGATCGATATGGGTGCTGCAGGAAATTTCATGGATGAATCATTTGCTAAAACAAACCTTTGCTTGCATGTGACTCTCGGGTGGCAGTGGAAGCCCTAGACGGGCGTCCCCTCGGCTCTGGCAGAATCACCACCATGACTGAGGACCTTCAACTACTGGTTGGAACCCTGCATCAGGAAATGATCCACTTCTTCACCATTCAGTCACCTGCTCATCAACTCATCCTCGGTCTGCCATGGCTACAACTGCATAACCCTACCATATCCTGGAGCACTAAGGAGATCACTTACTGGTCCACGTATTGCCAGGAGCACTGTCTCACACACACACACCAACAGTCACTAACTTCTCCTCAAACAACACTCACTGAAGGAGAGGTTCACCTACCACCCAAATATCACGATCTTCAAGAAGCCTTTAGCTTTAGCTAAGGGGAAGGCAACGCAACTACCACCTCACCGACCACATGACTGTGCCATTGAGCTACTCCTGTGAACCATGCCCACCAGGGGGCGCATTTTTCCCTTTTCCCAACCCTAGACCCAGGCCATGGATAAATACATCAAAGAGGAACTGGAAAAAGGCTTCATTCAACCCTCCACCTCACCAGCCTCTGCAGGGTTTTTTTTTGTTAAAAAGAAAGATGGATTGCTACGACCGTGCATCGATTACAGGAGCCTTAATGAAATCACTGTAAAATATAAATATCCACTACCGTTGGTCCCTTCAGCCCTGGAGGCTCTCCAGGAGGCCGATACTTCACAAAACTCAATCTACACAGCGCATACAACTTGATTCGTATTTGAGAGGGGGACGAGTGGAAGACGGCCTTTTCCACCACTTCAGGCCACTACGAATATCTGGTTATGCCCTTTGGTCTGTCCAATAGACCATCCATTTTCCAAGCCTTTGTAAATGACATATTCCGGGACCTTCTCAATCAGTACCTCATAGTATATATTGACAACATCTTGATATATTCTAAAGACTATACCTCCCACGTTCAGCATGTACGAACAGTTCTCCAACATCTCATTACTCATCATCTGTATGCAAAGCTCCAATTCCACCAGAGCAAGGTCGCTTTCTTAGGGTACATCATCAGTCATGCCGGCGTAATTATGGACGACCACAAGGTCAAGGCAGTAGTGGACTGGCCTCAACCCCGAACTCTGAAAGACCTACAACGATTTTTGGGGTTCGCTAACTTTTATCGCCGCTTCATTCGAGGTTTCAGCCAGGTCACTTCATCTCTCACGGCCCTGACCCGCAAGGGACCACTCACTCTCCGCTGGACGCCAGTAGCAATAAAGGCTTTCCAGGAACTCAAAGATTGCTTTACCACTGCTCCCATCCTCAAGCATTCCTGATCCCAGGAACAAAGGAATTCGTCGTGGAGGTAGATGCCTCCCGCAGTGGCTTAGGGGCCGTCCTTTCTCAAAGACACGGGGGAAAACAACAAACTCTATCCCTGTGCTTTCTTTTCATGTAAGCTGAAAATGATGAGAGAAATGAGGCACTGAAGAAGAATGGAGGCACTGGCTAGAAGGAGCTAATAAGCTTTTCCTGGTATTAAAAGACAGTAGAAATTTGGAATACCTCAGATCAGCAAAAAGTTTAAATGCCCATCAGGCCCGCTGGTCGTTGTTTTTCTCTCGCTTCTCATTCAAGATAACCTACCATCCGGGGTCTAAGAATGGCAAGGCCGGCGCCCTATCATGCATACACGACAACCCAGCACAACCTCACAAACCTGAACTCATCCTACCACCAGCTGTGCTGATCGCACCCGTTCGCTGGGACATTATAACTGAAATCGAACAAGCCCATATCTCCAATCCACCACCAACTGAATGTCCTGAAGGGCGAGTGTAATGTTCCTGAAGCTTTTCGAAAGCAAGTTCTCCACTTGGTTCACGATTCACCTAGCTTGGGTCATCCAGGCATTACCACAACCATCGACCTCTTAAGTAACCGGTTCTGGTGGCCAACACTAACCCAGGACATCCACCAGTTTGTCCAAACCTGTACCACTTGCAACATGGTAAAATCCTCCCGGCAATGCCCTGCAGGACTCTTACAACCATTGCCAATTCCCCAACGACCCATCATCCAACCAATTCACAACCATTCTCACTGTGGTCGATAGATTTTCTAAGGGATGTCGCTACATTCTACTTCGAAAACTGCCCACCACCTGGGAAACAGCCGAAATCATCGTAGATCAAGTCTTCAGATTCTACGGCTTGACTGAAGACATTGTGTCAGACCAAGGCCCACAGTTCACATCACGGGTATGGCATGCTTTTTGTACACAGCTAAATATAAATGTCAGTTTATCTTCTGGATATCACCCACAATCAAACGGATAAGCAGAGCATCAGAACCAGGAATTAACTAAATTCCTTTGCACTTACTGCCATAATAGACTGGAACAAGTTCTTGATCTGGGCAGAAAATGCCCAGAATTCGCTCTGCAAGCCATCGACCAGACTAACACCCTTCCAGGTCATTCTGGGGTTCCAACCGCCTTTGTTCCCTTGGGCAGGAGACCCCACACAACTCCCAGCTGTCAATTCATGGCTCAAATGAAGTGAGGAGACGTGGAACTCTGCTCAAGTCTTTGCTGAAGTGGATTCACGACGTCGGGGCCGTGTCATGCAATATCTCATAGACTGGGATGGATTCGGACCCGAGGAGCAATCCTGGGTCAACGCATCGGATATTCTGCACCCAGCCTTAATCGAGGACTTCCACCGTGATCATCCTGAAAGGCCCAGACCCCGTCCTCGGGGAAGACCCCGGCGTCGACCTGCACCCAACCAAAACCGCCCTCGCTTCAGGAGCCGCTCGCAGGGGGAGGGCTCTGTTACAAGCCGCACCTTTGTGGCTCAATCCGAACGGTTTCAGGTGTTCCTCATTTCTACCCCTATAAATACTGCCCCGGTTGTCTAAACTTTTCGCAAAGTCTTGTTGCCCCTAGCAAAATTACTGAGCGTTTACTTATCTTTCTGCTGCACTATTCATGTTTGACCTTGCTTTGTTTTCCCGTTCTCGATCTCTGCTGCCTGCCCCGAACTCTGCCTGGACTCTGATTCTGATTGTCTCTGAAAGCCTTGTCACTGTTGTTTCGCCTGCCTGTTACGAAATAAAAGCCTTGCACATGGATCCAAATGATTCAGACTCTTCATCACAGTGAGATCGTCATTTTTTACAGCTTTTAAATTTTTAGTTATATGGAGCTTTTAATGCCATTTAATCCATTCAGATTTGGAATAGAATAGTTGAATTTGAAAGATGTTCTCTTGCAATTGCAACTAGTAGTCTAATAACCAATGGATCAGACAGAAAACGTGTCCAAAGTCTGCATTAAGGATATGACTCACAACTTTTTGATTTAAAATTAAATAACACAATAATAATAATAATAATAATAATAATAATAATAATAATAAAACAGATGACCGATCGTGTCTTAACACCTCAATGTATCGTCAAAATTTCATTTGGTTTTGATTGCATACGTTTTTTGATTCTCAGAGCTTGCATTGACTTGGATTATGGACAGACTGCAATGGTTTGAGTTAAAAATCTTTGTTTGTGTTCTACTGAAGACACAAAGTCACCCACATGTTGGATGCCATGGGGGTAGGCAGATAAACATCACATTTTCATTTTTTGCTATACCTTATATAACATGGCATGTAACAAAAAAAATCAACATTTGTTTAATGAACTTGTCTTACCACATTTTATGGCCCAGGTTCATGACTTTGGTTCCTTAGAATAATTAAATCTTCGGTTTAGATGTGTTATACTATTATAATCAAGATTTCAGTAATTATTTTGCTCAGTTGAATATACCACTGCAATTCTCCAACCAAGTAGGCTAATTGCATTTTTAGCATTATTTTATAAGAAAAATAAGGGTCAACAAAAAGTGCCAATGACTGTCAAAACAGACTATTGTAACAAATATTTAATGAAAGTAATTTATTTAAGAAAATATATATTTGCATGTTTATGTACAGATGGGTATGTATCGTAGCTTAATACATGGTGTCTGCTTTTCCATTCAGAAGCTTCTCCAAGAACTGCTTCGGGTATCCATAGGAAACTGCACATTCAGATCATGTTTCTAATGTTTGTTTTTTTGGTTTGCTTTTTTTCCCATAAAGTTCTCTAATGTCTTTAATTCTTCTTTGGAGCACAGATTTCCTCAGCATTCATCCGTTGTAAAACATTTTGTAAGGTTCCCAGAAAAGTCTCTGGACTTTCTTCTCGATAGAACTCACAGTCTGGACATGGCTTCATTTTGTCCTGCAACTTAACATAGCATTATATGAGGTTAGTTAGTCTTGAAGATAAGGCATCCCAGTAAAAATGTAACCCTGATTCCAAAAAACAGAAATAGCATTTATTTCTAGTACTTTTTTCAGTTCTATAACATGTGTGTGTGACATTCTCATTAATACATAATTTAATTTAAAATATATTAAACTATAAAATATAGTATAATTTATAATATAGTATAATTTATAGTGTCATCATCACTCCAAAACATATTGTATTCAATTGTAAGAGGTCAAGTTATTTTTAGTAGTTGCTTGTTAGATTGTTATGCTTTTAGTTTAACATCTGTTTTTTGTTTTGTTTTGTTTTTTAGATATAACCCTGTTGAAAAAAACAGCATATGCTTGTTAGATATGTTTTGAAGCTGGGATGCTGGTTTATGCTGGTCTTTTGCAGGTTTATTCAGATCTTTTTCTGGTTTAAGCTGATCGTTTGCGAGTTTAAGCTGGTCCTTTTCTGGTTTTAGGTGGTCCTTTGTTGGTTTAAGCTGGTCCTTTGCTGGTTTATACTGGTCCGTTTCTGATTTTCCATCAACAGACCATCTTAAACCAGCCTCCCAGCTTCAAAACATACCTAACCTTTTTTTTTTTTTAAACATGAAAGGAGTTGCCAACTGTTCACAAAGTCACCGTCATATTAAAAGGTTTAATTTTAATAAATATTCTGAATTAGAAAGCAGCTGTCTGTATAGATAGTATAGAACAAGGTAGTTGACTAGGTTTTGGAACAGAGCCTAAATTTCAGCAGTATATCAGGTTAAAGTTTAACATGGTGTTGTTTACCAGGGATCATGGATCAATTTGCTTATACCAAAATACTTGAAGAGGTAATGCTGCCTTATGCTAAAAAGGAAATGCCCTTAAAATGGGTGTTTCAACAAAATAATATGTTTATATGTATGTGTGTCCTAAGAAAACACCTTGTAAATACCATTACTAGATCATCCTAAATGTCTAGCAGATATTGAACTCACTTTTTTTGTCAGCGCCTTGAGGATCCTTGGTAGGCCCCGGGACTTATATTTGGCCACACTCTGGATTTCAACAAACAAAACATTCACTTCCAATGCAAAGCATGCAAGTGTGGACTTGGAGCAGTTCTGCTAAAGGAGATGATAACAATTAATAGCCTGTAACAAAGATGAGGTTTAAAGAATGCACAGACATTTAAGTAAAAAATACATTATTTATATAAAAAATAAACTGCATATTCCGTGCCTTGCGAAAGTATTCATACCCATTTTGTTATGTTGCTGTCTTATGTTATACTGCTTTAAATTACTTTTTTCCCCACATCTATCTACACTCCATACACAATAACTACAGCAAAACACGTTTTAACATTTTTGCAAATTTATAAATATATATATGTTAATATTAAATATTTATATTAATATTAATATAAATAATAAATCTGTGCAGGTGGCAAAGAAGCGGAAAATAAACAGTCAAGAACTCAAACACGGGTAAGCAAAACAGTCAGTAAGAACGCTCAGAAACGATGGCCGGGGCAAATCGAGACTTGCGTCTGATCTAGGCCAGAGTCAGTGTTTATATACTGTAGAAAGCCCCGGAACTGGTTGTGCCGAGGCCTAGGTATGCGGGGTAAAAGGGTCCGGGTGGAAACAGTAATATTTGGGCGAAGGTTCCCGCTGCTGTTCGCTGGAGAGGACCACAGAGGCGCGGTTCGTGACAGAGCCTCCCCCCCTCCCGCGAGCGGCTCCCGAAGCAAGAGTTGGTCCGGCGCTGTGGTCTCCCTCTTGGTCTGGGGGCTGGCTTCTCAGGGTGATGGTAGATTGGTAGATTCTGCGTTCTGCCTGATCATTCGACTCGGGGTGGTAACCCGAGGTGAGGCTGACATTGATGTTAAGCTGAGTGCAGAATGCCTTCCAGACCCTGGATGTGAACTGGGGACCTCGGTCAGAGACGATGTCCTCAGATAGACCATAGTATCGGAACACCTGTTCAAGAATGACTTGAGCCATCTCCCATGCCGTAGGTAGGTTGGTGAGAGGAATCAAGCCACAACCTTTAGAGAACCGGTCCACTACGGTGAGTATGGTGCTATCATGGTTGGATGGCGGTAGATCGGTGACAAAGTCTACCGCCAGGTGGGACCAAGGTCTTTGGGGGACAGGAAGAGGATGGAGCAGGCCTGCCGGGCATTGGCGCGAAAACTTGGTCATCTGGCACACAGTGCAGTGCATCACAAAGTTCTTGATGTCGGCTGAGAGGGTAGGCCACCAGAATCGGTTGGAGGCGAGGTCCACGGTGGCCAGGGTTCCTGGATGGCCAGAGCTGAGGCTGTAAGAGACAAGATGAAGAAGGCGATCTCTGTGGGTGGCTGGGACATAAACCTTGTCCTGTGGGCATTCGGGGGGAACTGGTTCTGTGGCCTGGGCCTCCATGATCTCTTGCATGACGTCCCATTGTACTGGGGCTAACACTAGTGCCGGTGGGATGAGGTTCTGCGAGGGTTGGTCAAACTGCCGTGAAAGGGCATCCGCCTTGCCGTTCTTGGATCCAGGGCGTTATGTGATGGTGAACTGGAACCTCGAGAAGAATAGTGACCACCTGGCCTGACGAGAAGTCGTTTGGCAGAGCGGAGATACTCTAGGTTCCGATGGTCGGTGTAGACAACAAAGGGGTTCCTTGGCCCCCTCCAGCCAATGACGCCATTCCTCCAGGGCAGATTTCATGGCCAGCAGTTCACGGTCGCCAACATCATAATCACGTTCAGCCGAGGTTAACTTGTGGGAGTAATAGGCGCAAGGGTAGAGTTTTTCGGGAGTTCCCTGGCGTTGCGAAAGTACCGCTCCCACCCCCGTGTTCATGGCATCGACGAATTGACGTGAAGGGTCTGGGTGTTTCAGTATGGGGGCAGTGGTGAATTTTTGTTTGAGATGACTGAAGGCACTTTCACTTTCGGGGGCCCCGGGGTAGACGTTTGTAGGCCTTCTGGGTCATGGCAGTCAGGGGAACGGCAGTTTGGCTAAAGTTCTTAATAAATCTCTGATAAAAGTTAGCAAACCCCAGGAACCTTTGCAACTCCTTGAGGTTTTGGGGCCTGGGCCAGTTTACCACTGCTGAAGCTTTAGACTCGTCCATGGCAACACTGTCCGGGCTGATTACGTACCCCGTGAACGAGATTCTGGTTAGGTGGAACTCATACTTGCTGAGTTTGGCATAATGCTGGTTCTTGATTAGTCTTTGGAGAACTGTGCGGACGTGGGTGACATGGGAGGTGAGATCTTTGGAATAGATGAGTATATCGTCTATATAGACGATCATGAACTGGTGGAGGAGGTCACGGAAGACCTCGTTTACTAGATTCTGGAATACAGAGGGACTGTTGGAAAGCCTGAACGGCATAACCAGGTATTCATAGTGGCCTGAGGTCATGGAGAAGGCGGTCTTCCATTCGTCCCCCTCACGGATGCCCACGACGTTGTAAACGCTGCGCAAATCCAGCTTTGTGAAGATACGAGCTGACCGGAGCTGTTCCAGGGCTGAGGGTACCAGGGGAAGCGGGTAACGGTACTTAATAGTCGATGCATGGCCTCAGGCCCCCGTCCTTCTTTTTGACAAATAAGAACCCGGCCGACCCTGGTGATCTGGATGGTCGGATGAATCCCTTTCAGTTCCTACTGGATGTATTGATTCATGCACTCAGTCTCTGGTTGAGAGAGGGGGAAAATCCTGACCCGGGGTGGTATGGAACCAGGAAGCAGGTCGATCGAACAGTCAGTAGGGCGGTGTGGTGGTAGTTGAGTGGCCCTCTCCTTACTGAATGCGATCTTTAGGTCGTGGTAGGTAGAGGGCAGTGAGGTGAGGTCGGTGTTCTCCTTGGGTGTCAGCTGCAGACTGTGAATGCTTCTGGTGGCTCTGATGAGGCAGTGTTGATGGCAGTAAGATGACCAGCGGAGGATCTGGTGTTCCTTCCAGGAGATGACAGGGTCGTGCAGCTCCAGCCATGGGAGACCAAGGATGACGGGGTGCTCAGGTGAGTGAATGACGAAAAACTGTATGGGTTCCAAGTGAAGAAGGCTGGTGAAGAGTGTCAGGGGTGTGGTCTGAGAGGTGAGTTTTCTGGTCCCGCCGAGGGCTGCCACCGCCATGTTGGGGGTCTTCCATCCAAGGTGTGGTCAAAAACCTCACGGAACTGGCGCAGAAAACTTTGGTAGGAGGGAAATGCCATCTGACGCCCCTCCCAAAGCGCCGTGACCCACTCAAGGCCCCGTTAGCAGTGAGCACACCAGTGAGACTTTTGCCTCGTCATTAGTGAAGCACGCAGACTGTGACTTGATGTAAATTTTGCACTGGAGAAGAAAACCTCTACACTTGCCAGGAGAGCCATCGTACTTCTTCGGAAGTGCCAAGCGTGCGGGATTAGCGGCGGATGGAGCCGGTGGTAGAGCTGGTATAGCGGGAGGATCGGTGGGCCTGTTCTGGGCCGTCGTAGAGGCGGTTAGGGCCTGGATGGAGCTTACGAGGTCCGCCATTAGCGAGGTGAGTTTCTCCAGCTGCTGTCGGTGGGTCAGAAGCTCCATGGCTTAGTCAAACAGTCAATGGTCGGTACACAGATGAACAGGATAATCAGAGGCCAGGGACACTCAGAGTCAAGGGACCGGCAATAGATCGGGGCAGGCGGCAAAGAAGCGGAAAACAATACACAGGCAAGAAATCAAACACGGGTAAGCAAAACAGTCAGTAAGAATGCTCAGAAACGATGACCGGGGCAAATCGAGACTTTGCGTCTGATCTAGGCCAGAGTCAGTGTTTATATACTGTAGAAAGCCCCGGAACTGGTTGCGCTGAGGCAGGGTAAAAGGGTCCAGGTGGAAACATTAATATTCGGGCGAAGGTTCCCGCTGCTGTTCGCTGGAGAGGACCACAGAGGCGCGGTTCGTGACAGTGTATTAGTGCTGCCAAACAGTAAATAAACGTTTTTGCTTATATAATAAATGTGTATATTTATTATGTGTATATATAAATACACACATACAGTATTATGTATTATATATACAGTAGTAATATTTGAAAATATTGACATGTATTTACATGTATATATTTATAGTTTATATATATAGTTTTTTTTCTGTTCTGTCGACATAAAACAAACAAAGCAGATTTTAATATGCAAAAACATTTATATGAGTGACACTGGTGTATGTACATTTAATAAAGCATCAGATCACTGATCATATTTGAATGTATTTTGTCTTATATTGTATTTTTTCCTCTTTTTTTGTTTTTTTAATCTAAATCATAATTTGAATTTATTGGGTACAATTATATTCCCGAAATATAATTCTCTGCGTGATGCTTTTGACAGGTGACTATGTCATGTGACAAACTGAATGTTTAAATGGACTCTAAGTGTATTTGTGTAACGATTCAGCCGAGTGAGCTCGCGCTCTCGCTCCCTTGAGAACAGGCAGTACTAGAGAACACTGGAACATTTATTAAATAATCAAAACCAAGGAAACAAAGGGAAACGTGAAGAGCAATGCAGAGCTCCACCAACAGACATGAACGAAACTTTAACAACTGACGCTAGACTAAAGACAGGGAATCAACTAAATACAGAGACTAATCACAAGACAAGGGGAAACACCTGGATACATGGCTGGTAGGGAACACAGATGCATGGTTGCACTTGTGTGTTACTTTTAATGTAAAGCCATGTAAATAAAGCCTTAGTTTTACACTATAATTTTGAGCACCGTGGAGTGATGGGAGTTATGGGAGCCTTAACTGGCTCAAGAAAGCAGTTCTTAGAAATGAAAAAATCTGATTTTTTTTTTTGAAATACTGTACATTCAAAAGAAATTGTGCATATTTCTTTAATCTTAAAAAAAGTTAAACTAAATATGAAAAGAAGGTTGACTTCAGAGTTTTCTAAAAAAGAAATGTGACCCTTTATCTAAATTTTCTTGACAGTTTATGGAAATTCATTTTTTGGATGCCTTTCACAATCAATGAGGGGGTGGGGGCCCCCTGACTGAGCCACGATTAAAATATGGCATAGCTGCTACCCTTTTAATTGTACACTCATTACACTTGTATGTCAAAACACTTTGGGATAAGTGTGACATCTGTGTTTTCTCAATCTGTGTTTCTCAAACAACGCAACACATACAGTGCTGACACTAATGTTAAAAGCCTTCTGAAATGCATTAGTGAATGAGCGCAAGAATGTATAATACTTAAAAAGCACAAAAACATCCCAGCTGTTCTTCATCACTGCCAACAAAATTATTTAGTAAATATTTAGCCTTCATGTTAATGCAGTTTATCAAAAGCACTTTATCTTGCATCAGGCTTTAAAGCAACCAAAATAAATAACTTATCCAAATTATACATTATCATCAAACGCCAAAGATTCAATCACCCTTCTGGCAAATTCTTTTTGGCAGCATATTCAAATAGTACACTGATAACTAAAGATTGCATGTAAAATCACATACCTCATAATCTGCTAGAGTTGGAGTGTACAGCATGCTATCATTTTTCTGTCACAAGAAAAACCACACCTTAAACAAAAGCAGAGTAAGAACAAACTAGACAGGATTTTATTATAATTATTTTTAAAGTAAAAATCAGAACTAAATCATATGGTACCACCTGGCCCAGCTCCCCTGCGATCATTTTCACAATCTCCACACTTTCTTTGCTGCATATTAATTGGCACTTGATCTGTCTTGTCAACATGATCAGCAGATATAGAAATAATGACGTAAAACGCATGGAATAGTGGAGTAAATGTGTCCTCATATCAAATATCCAGCTCTCCCTCACCAACACATCTGGTGTCGGGTCTAGGAAGAGATTTCCCCCATCCTAGGATTGCACTTTTTTTAGTAGATACACAATATAGAGCACATGGCTGAAGAAACATTCTGTCTGTAATCTAAAAAAAAAAAAAAAAAAAAAAGAGAGAAGAGACAAATACACATTACGAGAATCAGCAGGAGCATGCCTTAAAAAGGTGGAACAGTATGTTATTTCTTATTATTTGCGTAGCCTACGTAATGCTAATTTAAAAGTAAAACAAGTATTTCATAAAACACTAACTTACTAGACACGTTTAAAAGGCAATAATCTGTAGCACATACCTACCTCATCAAACATTTCTGAAGAGAAAAGTTGAATACGTCCGTAGACAGAGTTAGATATCCACGCTTAATCATTATGCAGGTCAGGTTATAGGTCAGTTTGCTTTCATCTGCCTCAGCTCCAAGGGAAACCAGAACAACAATAAAACGCTGAGTCTCCGTCCATTTCAAGCGGAGAAGACTTTACATAAATAGGCGAACTGTGTTCGTCTTCACGAGCCTTCAGCGTAGTCCAACATCGACCGAGTGTGAGTGGCGTTCAGTGGTGTATCTTTTATACTGCTGCGTGCTTGGGCTGGACTGTGATGCCCTCATGAGTCATGGAAACAACTGTGCTCGAGGAGCAGCCGAAACTGAAAGTATCCTACAATAGGTTCACTTAAGAGCTGTACACATTTAAGGCTAATAAATGCATAAACGATGTAGTTTTAATGTACGTTGTTCTTAAAAACCCTATTAAATTTAATACATCTATAAATACGAGATGTTGGGCATGTTGACTTACATAAATGCAATCGTCTTAATACTGCGTACGTCTATTGAACTGTTAGAATTCCGCCTTTCGTAAATAATGATATGCGTTATTGAACACCAAGCTTTATCTCAAGGCCTAGGTGTTTATTTATTGGTCTGTAAATGTAGTTCTTGGATGTTTTATTATGCTATGAGCTATCTTTTAGCATTTCAGAATAACGTGACATTCTTTTTCCTTATGCTTGTTCCCTCCTTTTAGACATACCATACCATGATATCACAGCAAAATACAATTTTTAACTAAAAATCAAGTTGTGGTAATAAAACGTCTCAATCAGAGTAACACTATGCAGGATTTATTTAGGTACAAATAATAGAACACATTTTACATACAGTGTGAAAATCATGTTTTGCTTTGTTTTGTTTTTTAAGTACAGAGAGCAGGTTTGAACATTTGTTTTCTTTCCACCATTTCTAGCAGGCATGGTGTGGAGCATAAAGGCCTTAGGTAAACAAATCTGAGATATATGTTCAATTGGCGTAAGCATTCATTGATTGTGACAATCTTCTGTAGGAATCAATAATGTATCATAAAAAAATACATAAAAAAATCAAGAGTCTATTTGGTCAGCATTACCTTGTCTTAGTCCACACCAGATACTTTTCTTGCTCATGATAAAAATGCTTTTTCATTGTGTCCAGCAAACATACCAGATCAGATGTTTGTATCAACAACAATCAAAGCAGTGATTTATGTTCCCTTGTTTTCAAATGCATTAATAACTAAATCCATATAGAACACTGGCAATAAAAATGTATTTTAACATACACAAGAATGTTTTGTCTGAAACACACTAATTTCCAGACACGTCTGGACCACATCAGAGAAAAATGTGCAAAACACAGAAACGGGAGTTAAGTGCCAGAAAACTACTTCATAAATAAGTTCTTTATATATCACAGCCAACTGAAAGCCTTTAATGCCACAGGCTTTAGTTCTATTACATATAATACATTTGCATATGACAGAGTCTTAAAAGCAATAAAATAAACACTGCCAAATATAGCAAAGCAATCTTTTACTAATGATTTTACTTGTATCCTGGCCAGGAATGAGGGTTGAGGGTAAAAAAAAAAACATAATGTCACTTTCCATAGCATCAACTTGCTGACACCCGTATTTTATAGTCCATTAATGGTTTTTTTATCTGTGCAGAGTGGACTTGGATCTCTAAGCTGACTTCTCTCCTCTGCTACATGCTAAAGTGCCAGATAAAGTGTCTTTGAAAAACGAGGCACCATACCAGACTTCAGGAGCACACCACTCAAAGCCTTTTGCAGTTCTGCATTGAGAAGTTGCAGCTATTGATGCTGACCCTTCTCCTGCTCTGGCTGTCCGCAACAGGGGACAGTGTCTGAGTCAGGCTGACTTGTGCATTGCTAAAAGACGCTATTCTCCCACTTCCAGCAATCTGCAAGTTGACAGTGGTGGCATAACTGGTTTTAAACGTTGTTTTGGACCCTTGATTAGAATAATTGTCTTCTGTTTTGCCTTCGGTTGGGCACTGAATGGGACTCTCACTCAAATTTGTGTTAGCTGGAGCGACATAGGGACAGATCAGGGTGCTCCGACAACTTGATTCTGCAACTGCTATGTCATCTTGCTCTGTCTCGGTGAAGGACAAAACATTTGTTTCGGTACTGGGCTCTGAGTTGTATTTAGTCAACATATCATGTACATCCGGCCAGGCAATGCTTGTAAAGTGTTTTCCGCCAAGACCGGTCCTTTCACTTGTTAGTCTAACAGGTGAAAGAGGGCCAGGGCTGATAGAAGATGGGCTGCCACTGTATGAACCCCCATGAGGACTTATTAAGCCCAATTCTGAACCCATAGACCATCGTCCACTTTCTACCCAAGACCTGCATTCGTGTCTAGTTGGACTGGGTGGTCTATCCCCTAGAGCGACAAAGGGCAAACTGGCTCCTCTTAGCCTCCTCTGGTTCTGCGAATTGGTTGCTGAGCATGAAGACATTCCCATTGGGGTAGGAGAGATGATTCTGGTGCCTCTTTGTGTAGAGTTTGTGTCCACTTTTGTTGGAGAAGTTGCATTTGTTAATGAGGGATTCCTTGGCTGTGGATTAGCAAAACCCCATACACTTGCAGGAATGCCAATAGGGGGTGGAGAGGTGATTCTTGGGCTCTCACAGGGGGAAAATGAACAAGCTGATGTTGATCTTGAGATCTCTAAAGATAGAGGAGTAAAAGAGCCTTGCCTGGGGGCTCTGGGATTTGGTGGCTTTGTTACCAGATGACTAGAGTGGATTGGTGCAGGTGGAGGGGAGCAGATTCGGGTGACTGGAGATGGGCAAATAGATGGGGACTGTACACGAGAGCTAGGCTCAGAGGATGGAAAGGGACGAGCAACCCTATTGTGCAATGTTGTTCTTTGAGGATCATGGAAATGCGGGTTTCCAGCTGCATTTGTGTTTTGTGCTTTTATGTGGTTAGTGGCCCACCCGTTATTACTTAAACTGTTGTTGTTATTATTATTAACATTCAAATTGGTATAAGAAGGCTGTTCAAGAGGAGCATTTATGCTGTTAGCAGATGGAGCTGAATGGAGGCTAACTGGAGGTGCAGGGGATATTGAGCGTTGACTACGGTAAGGAGGAGGGGTCTGAACTGTTGCTGGACTAGATCGAAGACTGTTCGATCTGAATGGGGATGGACAAGACCTTAGGGGTTGACTCCCTATGCCGGTGCTGGATGTATTTCTAAAACCTGACTCTGTACTTGAGTCCAAGCTGATGGGTTTGGGTGATGGTGACCTTAGCCTTACAGAAGATGTGGGCAGAGGAGATGAGCTTACAGGTGGGGAAGCAGTCTGAAGATGTGCGCCTCTTTTGGCCATGGTTTGGGAAATTGTCTGACTGATACAAGAGGCAGCAAGAGACTTTGTAAGAGCTGGGGCAGTTGAAGACAGTCTGGAGTTCTGGGCACTTCTAACTGGAGAGGGTGATTGCATTTGCAGGTTTGGGCTAAAGGCAGATGGTGGTTTTGCATCAAATGAATGTCCACAACCAAAAGGAATGTTTGAAGGCTTATCATTAGGAGTCTGGGGAAAAGATTGTTTGTGAGTGGAAAGGCCTGAAACTATATCTTGAACCTGTTCCTCAGTCCGTAGTGAGGTATGTGGCAGTCTAAAAGACAAGATAAGACAGATTAAAATTAGATCAAATACTGTACTTAGACTTATAACTAAAATATCATCAATTGGTTTACTACAGCTTAGACTACCTCTGATCAGCTGGAGATGAAGGATTCCAGTTGTTGAAGAGACTTCTCCTTCCTGTGGCGGAGGGTAGATTGGAAGGTCTTTGGCTAGTAAACCTTGGTAGCTCATCCAAATGAGGTCCAACTACAGGGGGTGTACAGGGTGCGCTCAAAATCTTTGAATTATTGCTTGGGTCTTCTTTGGATTTGACATCCAGTGGGCTACACTTGCCGCATGAACCAAGCAGAGGCATTAGTTGTGTAGGGCTTGTTGTAACCTCTTGGGCTAAAGAGTATGAAAGCTCTGATCCTTCAGAGATAACTACAGTGTTTAGAACACACTGTGCTAGCTGTAATGGGGGACATGCACCAACTTCGCTAACTGTTGTTTCTTCTATGCTAGTGGATTCAACATCAGCCAAGTCATGCTTGGAATTCACATGTCCTGTATGCATTTCATCTTGCTTATCTATTGACAACATGCTGTAACAGTTCTGTAAAGTTAAGCCTTTTTTCTCCTCTACACTGCGTATCTCTTTTTCTAAATGTTTAATGACCACTGGGTCAATAAAGAGTTCACTACTTGGACTGGAATTGCACACAAAAGCTGGGTTCTCCTGTTGCAATATCGGTCCTTCTTCAGTCCTATTTGTATTAGACTGTTGTACATTGTCAGCATGTTCAACCAATGGTAATTCGGCTAGTTTGAATGGCACTTCTGACTCAGCTTGGACTTGAGTTCCAGCGCAATCTGGCAAGAATTGATCTCCTTCATGTAGTTTAGACTCACATTTTTCTAAGGAGCTTTCTCTTTGGTCTGATATCACAGAGACCTGTGATTCCATAACAGTTGTTAATACTTGAACTGAAGTAGCAGAGGATTCAGCAGATGAAAAATACAGTGAATTAGATCCATTTGTTGAGATCTCATCTGGGGGACCAATGAGATTACAATCATTTTCTTGATTATATGTTTTAGACAGCTTCTCCCTCAAAATTATGTGACCAAAAGGTTCAGCGGGTGTTGATACTGAAGATTCTTCTGGAACAAAACAACCAGCAACATTTTAAAATAATAATAAGAATAATATCACACAAGATTATAATTGAATTGTATATGGATTATGAACTCACCTGTGGGCTGATTAAGGATCCTTATATCCCCCTGGTGTAACTGAACTTGTTGAGACTTGTTGGCTGAAGTACTCTCTTTCCTTTCCACTGACCATGATCCCCTACTCACTCTTGTTTTCTTCTGGTGAAATGGTACTTTCATGCTGCTTGCTTTTGCTGTATACATGCGTGCAAGCATTTGCACTTTATTAAGAATCTTTTCTGAGTTTTCTACCAAGCATTGATTGACTGGTCCAGCCTCAAAAAATCCTAAATCCGGTACCTCTTCCATTCCTTCGTAAAGGGTACGACTACACGTTACCACCTTGCTATGACGAGACCATCGACCAACTTTAATCTGGCTGGGAAGGCTATCCAGGTTTCCATTGGAGGACATCCTATCTCTTGGTCTGCTTCCATACTGAAGAGATGCAGCTGCTGTGTCTTTCGTCTGCAGATTAGATGTCTCTGGATCGCATTGTAAAGGATCATGTTCATGCTGCACCTGGGTTGTTGTACAATTTAGGAATGGCTTCTTTTCCTCAGAAGCATCTGTATCATCACTACAGTTTTTGTCTTTAGGGTAAGGTACTTCCAGAGAGTCTTGGCCAGTTATTTCTTTCTTCTTACAAATGCTGAACTCACAAATGTCTTCATCCTTTTTATCTGCTGTCTTGTCTTTTAAAAATTCTTCTTGTTCTTGAATAACATCTGAATGTGCGAGAGGAATGGCTGTATCTGCAGATTTCTCATGGTTCAAATTCTGGTTAACTTGGTCTGACGATGTTAGTAAGGCAGATGCTTCATCAGTTTCAACACAGTCTGAGCGGCTACTCTCAGACTCCAATAAACTGTCTTGGCGAACACATACATTGAATCGAGATACAGAATCCTTCACTAATCCAGCAGGAATATGAGAGAAACTATTTCTTCGAGTTGTCTGACCCTCCTCAACACCTGCCTCTGCTGCCTCATAATAGCTGCGTATCTTCTCAATAATCTGCTTGTCACTTTTGGTTAGTTTTTGCTCAGGTACTGCTTTGGGGACAAGAGCGCTGTCAGTTGCTTTTAAAACATTACATGCTGACCTACATGACACTGTGTCATCAATGGCTTTGTCCAAATGATCAGACAAACAAGGTTCTTTAATTTTAGTGGCAGGGTCCTCGGTGTCTTTATCCTCCTTTTCATCTGTGGCCTTTACCATTTCCAGTTTAGATGATTCACTATGACTGGGCTCTGGTAATGTCAAATCTCCTGATTGATTCACTTCTTTGGAGGTATCCAGTTGTGATGATGCTTTCTCAAGCTCCTCTGGTGGAGCAACATTTGCTTCACAGGATGGATGGCTGTCCTCATCTTTGTCAGACCCATCTACCAATGTTTCTTCAGGTTCTGATCTTTCGGTATCATTGGTCTGATGTTTACTTTCATCCACCTCAGCTATTAGTGGTTTGGATTCATCTAGCTGCTGTGCTTCTGATGACTGCGCTTCCGGGGACTCTGGATTCATCTGACACAATGAATAACAAAACAATGAGTAAAATAGCATTTTAGAAGCATATTCATTCATTCATTCGTGCTATAAAATCATATCAATGTGTATACTCATAGCAATAAAACATTGTGTTGAGTTACTACAGTAATTACTGTATTGGCATATTGTAGGTGTCAAAATGTGCTATATGTACCACTTCAGATGTTAACTCTGCCATGCCTTGTCGAGCACGGCTCTCGTTAATGAACTGCATGATTTCCTCAGTAATGGACAGTGTTGGTGGTGGAGGGAGTGGGGTCATGTCATCTTCGTCCTGACATAAAACCAGATCATCACGACCAGATTCAACTTCAATGACTGAGGATGCCAGAGTACTGGTACTGCCTGATGAGCCCATGCTATCCGCCTGCGGGCACAGCTCCCCTTCACTGCCAGACTAAAACCCATTAAATGGAGAGAAGCATAGATATACAAAACTTAAATAATGATAATGATCATTTTATCAAAGCCGTGATATCAAAAGCATACAGAAATCCTATTGATACAAGATTGCATTATGTTGCAAACATTATAAAATTAAGATTGTAAACATGTAATATTTAATGTAAGAAATGTAATTCTCTCACACCTTTAAAGAACCTGGATTCCATGAGCAGTGAGGCCATGGCAGATCAGAAAAAGAAAAATAGACAAAATTTAGACTATTACATTCTTAAAATCTATTAAAATCTATGACTTTATTTTTCACATTCACTGTAAAAGCAATATCATTGATCAGAGATAGTAGAATTATAGAAAGAACTAAAGTTCACACTTACCACTTTGCTGGAACGCAGCTTCAATATCTTTGGCAGGTGCTTGAGGCATATAAAGATTAGATTGTAGACTTTAACCTTTACAAACTTTATTTGCCAAAGTACAAGAATTTTAATTTGGTGCTAGAGTCAATATAACTAAACAATAAACAAATAAATAATACACACAGAATAAATGCATTAGTCAGCTTTGTTTATAACTCAAAATATTTGTAGTACTTCATTACTTCATTTTAAGCCTTTAAAAATATATTCACCAGATTGTCTCCTCCCACGCTTGTATGGCAGGTTACCCTCGAGGAGGAGTGGAAGGCTTTTCTTGGCTTTCTCAGGGGTGTAGATGAACTCTGGTGGCTCTGTCAAGAAATGCACATTTATAAATATTTCAAGTGCGGTTTGGCAAATTAAGGTATTCTGATGAACACTATATGTCAGACCTGATTGCCTTCTTCCTCTGTGGTAGTTATGAACATCATCCAGTCTTGGCGAAGGCATAGGTTTTCTTATTGGCTCCTGATCAAACTGTGGGGCTAGGTATGGTACAGAAAATGAAAAATTCACAGCCAGTCATGCTCAATGCCGCAAGCGACAGTTGCAAATGACAGGAATGCAAAAAATACTTACACTGACAGAAGTTGTCACCAAGAACCTGCCTTGCCTGGAAAACATGTTATAAATAGATAGTTATCGCTCTGGTGTCCATCTGTAAACTATGTATTTAGTTTTTTTGGCTGTAATGATGCTAGTTTTACATATAAAAATAAAAACTCTTACTTTTTGGGGTAAGGATGCAGGATGGTTTTCCAATATCATCCTTTTGAGGTAATGTAGCCACAGCCGCTTCTCCTCCTGGTTTTTAGCCTACAGAGAAGCATGGTTTTTAGCTTTTCTTTTTCATATAATTTTCATTATGTTTCAGTAATTAAGTTATCTCTCTGCATTTTAAATATTTTACCTGAACAATGTGTTGCTGTTTTGGGATTGTTTGGTCGGACACTTTAAAACAGAGAGGATCCTTCATGTTTTCCACTAAGAGCAAATTACAGCACTTGAATGATGAGAGGGAGAAAGAGAGAACATGAGTTTTGCATATCATAAATACTGTAAAATGCAACACTCCTACTCAAAACATATATTAGATTACAAACTGAAATCTGATCACAAATGATGATGACTTACAAAGATGTGAGTGCTATATATGAAATGATCCAGCCTTTTCTTGGCAATGAGAAGCATTTTATCAAAAAGAAAGAATGCTCTTTCCTTTTTCACACGCTGAACCCGGAAAGAGCCTTCAAGTACCAGCTCTCCAAAACCACTGAGATCAGGCCCAGTCCAGTTCAGCAACAAGCTCTCAATCTCCTATGAAAAGAAGTAACGTTTGCAGTTGCAACAGAAGTTATAAACATAATAACAGAGTTATAAAAGTCAAAAGTCATAGAGAGTATTTGAAGCCTGGGAATACCTGCAGTCTGACTGCATGTTCTTGTTTCCTCTTCATGTCATTGATATACCAGGCAACTGCTGTCATGGTTATAATAGCATCTTCCACCACCTCATACCCAGGATCACTTTTATCAAAGTGTTTGGACAGTTCCTACCACAAGAGGGCGACAACAGATCAGCTGTGCAGTTTAACACGTCTGTTTTAGAGTTTACTAGCATGGCCCCATTTGCCCCTGATCACAGATGTCATAGCTACACCATCTTCCAGCAAAAAACCATATCATTTTGAAAGAAAACAAAAAGAAAGAAAAACAGAATCAGATTTAAAGCATTGGACCCCGCTGACCTGCAGCAGGAGGTGGTATTTAAGAATCCTTTGCACCGGTTTCAGCAGGTAAGTCTCCAGAGGCAAGGAGTGACACAGAGTGGCCTGCCTTTCCTGGAAGAAGCGCACCAGGCTCTCGTTCTTCATGCAGTCCCTCAGGACCGTTACTGAGCTGGACGGAAACAAGGAGGAAGACATTTAAGCAGGGTGGTCTACTGGGAGACTCATCAGTTTGGCAGCTTTGCCTGACAGCACTTTATCTTATCCTGCGGTAATGCATTCAGCTGATGGCCACATAAACCTACAAATGTACTTACAAAACAATCCGAATAATCTGAATAATAAATACAATTATTTTCGTGTAACCTCCTATTTATTACATTTTCCGATAGTGTATTTGCATATATAATGAGTACTGCCTTGTGAAAATATTCTTTTAAGAATCTGAGTTCTTTGAGTTATTTGCATTAATATGCAACAGCTAAATCTCTGAAGATGGACCAGAACCAGTTTAAGCAGAACATCTGCTGCTGCTGCTGTACCAGAGGCCCATGGGAATACTAAGAGAGGGGCTGAAAAGTATTCCAAGTAGTCATCACCCAAGCATGTTTGCCTCTGATATGTCTAATTTTTCTACTAGACATATAGCTAACACTGACTAATTAAAACCACATGACATTCATCAACAATATCTTACATGACTATACATCACTGTGGTTGACATCTACTTCACATGATTCTAATTATGCTTTCCATAAAATTGCCACATACTTTTATCATTATGCAACAGAGCTTTCAGGCATTCATGCGGGGCAATTAAGGTTTTGAACTATTTCAGCAGTTCGAAATGCTATATATGCATTCGTATAATCTCAGTCAAACTGGAGTTGGGTTATTTTGCTTGCGTATAAAATGAACTAAAATATACAGCTAACTAACACAATAGAAAAAACTATTAAAACATGATAACATAATTTAAACAAAAGATGATTTGTGAAAAGTTTTAAAAAGCAAACTTGCAAATACACTTCATACGTAGTTAAAGTAAGTTTTAAATATACATTTAATATTTTGTTTTGTGACTCTTATGCTCAACAAGGATGTCTTTATTTAATCAAAGATAAAATGCAGTGTATACATTTAAGTACTGAGTAATATTAATCAACTGTGTACTCTGTATCTATGTGCTTACTAAATGGTTAGGGTTAGGATTAGGGTTACTTGCATGTAATAACGCATCATTTATTGTTATTATACAAGCAATTATATGTAACAAGGAGATCTTAAAATAAAGTGTTACCTACTTTTTTCAGAAATATATTGTAAATATCTTTACTGTTATTTTTATTTTTTATTTTTTCCACACACAAAAACACAAACATGTTGGTTTTTGTGATTTATGGGGACTCTCCATAGGTGTAATGATGTTGATAATGTACAGACTGTATGTGGTATTGCCCTACACTCACTCTACACCTAAACCTACCCCTTACAGGAAACTATGTGCATTTTTTGATTTTCAAAAAAAACAACATTTAGTATGTTTTTTAAGCCCTTTGAATTACGGGGATACTTAAAATGTCCTCATAAAAAAACTACATATTGTAATGCCTATGTCATACCCATGTCATTATACAAATACAAATGTCCACATAAACATGCACACACACACACACACACACAAATCTTACCAACCCCAAACATTTGAATGGTACTTTAATGGTCAAATCAAAAGAATTTAAATACTTACTTGGGGTAATTCATGCAGTATATGGTGTAAATGTCAAAAGCTTCACTCTAAAAAAACAAAATCATGAATTGTTAAAATACTTATAATGTTTGTTTTCAGTGAACAAAAGTACACTACTAACTATGGACATCTAAAATATACAGAGAGTTATGAATCCAGACAAAACATAACAGACTAATAAAAATGGCACAGTATAGACTGGCATTCACTTGGCAGCATATGAGAGATTTTTCAACTTAATGTTTGTATACCAAAAACAGAAGCAGTACCAAAACAAGCCAAACAAGTGAACCCCATCATCTGCTCTGGCAAAGGCTAGTATACCCAGATCTGACCAGATATGGGCAGCTCAGCAGATGCAGAGTTACAGTCACTGAGCTACATCAGTGCAAGCATGTAAACACATCTAATATGCTGTGCTCTATTTAGAGTCTGATATCTAGTCTAGAGGCACTGCTTGATTTGGAACAAGTTTTCATTTTTTTCAATGTCGCAGAGATTATGGGGGAAAAAAACCTTGACTTTGCGGCTCTGCAACATTAGGGAAGGTTCATTTGAGCTAAACCCTCAAAATAACCCACCGGTAATAGCTTAATCGAATGTACTTCCTAAGCCAGTGCTAATTGATCCTAACAGTGGCCGTTTCAGTAGGAGGTAAACATTGGATCTCGGTGCTTGAGATAGAGATACAGCCTGAGGCGATTTAAAGGTAAAGAATGATTTCATTCTTCCAAACCATGAAACAAATCTTTGCACAAAGAGCCATGAGCATATTTAACCTCTCTAGCACTCCAAACAATGATGTCCTTGTCTGGTTCCCATCCCAGCCTGGTCTGCTCATTGTTGTGTCATTGTGGTGTGGAGACAAGAACGGCAAAAGTGTCTGCAAATGCACTTAGCTGACGTGTGCATGTGTTAAAAGTTCAACGCTGTTTGCTGATATGTTTAGGTTTCGTTTCACAGAGTCCATCTGTTTTTCTGGCCCAAACATTTCTGTGTGCTTCTGCCATACTGCCAAGCGAGGGCCCCAAGATAACAAATAAACAAAACTGAATTTTCCTTAGACGACAATCCTCAAATGACATGCCTTAAAACACAAGCTCCTTGTCTTGAGATATGTCCATTGTGTAGAAGGAAAAGGAAGAAATGTATATTTTACGAAGTCATGTGCTTACCCTTTCCACAAAGCACTCTGCTATGGCTGCCGCATGTGGACTACGCTCCAGATCTTCCAAAAGCTCGCTGTAAAAAACAAACAACAATCAAGTTGCACGCTGAAAACTCATTTGAGTGGCATATAAAAGACCTATTTACTGACATAAGACTTTGTCTTTGTCTAAAAGACGTTATTCCCTTTCTGAGGAAACATCTGGGACTGGAGTTTCAAGAGGACACTATTGACTGGAACGGGCTCCAACTCCATTCCAAACAGCATTCATTTCTTTTTTATCATTTAGACCAAACCATTTCTTAAATGCACACAGATGGGATACGTCTCATTTTGGCTTGATTTCCTCCAAACATACCCCAATATCCCCAAGGTCAAAATTGAAAACCTTTCTGCAGTGCATTCTTCTAGTGGGGAAAAGTCTAATTTCAGGTAGTAAATCAATGGAAACATCGATCCTGAATTATGCCGGCAGTGTCTGGAATGCAATAAAGGAAGCTTGGGTTTGGTTTAGTGAAACAATCTCTATTGTAAGTCAAACACGAGATGGAATCAAGTGGATTTTCCCTCAGCGTTATGGAGTTGATATGATCTCTTGTGGCCGGTGGAACTTTTCAACCGAGGATGAGTGGTTTGACATTCCCTGACTGTGTTTTGAAGGAAGGGTTGAACGAAAGCTATATGACGGCTCAACCAGGCATGCTGTATTTCATTCAGTCCATTAGTGAAACTCCAAATGACATTCCCAAGAGGCCCCCAAACCACCAGGCTGGTCAGTCTCGAGGGAAACCCTCCTATATCGTGAAAGAAAACAACATGACACTCTTTAAACACTATGGACTTTACTTCATGTGGCTGAGGGGAAAAGTTCGCAAGGAAACCGCAGAACTCCAGCCTTCATCATCCTCTCTTCCCCTCTGAAGACGAAATTCATTTAGTGGCTGACCTTTGTGGTAGGGGGACTTCACTGTGGTTATGAAGGAAATTGAATTGAGTTCATGCATGCTTTCTTGGATTGTCCAAAGAGCTTGGTGCTCGAGGTGCCTGAAGGGATGGGATGTTCCAGAGCGATGACTTGACTGTCTTGGAAGGTGTGGCATAATAACAAATAGTTCCGTAATTTGGAACTGTAAAAGAATAAAGACGTTACTGTCGATTCAAAGCCACAAGTATCTGCTTTCTAGTCCGAACTGTAGTAGATAAGTTGGATTCAATTAGATCTTGGCAAATCTTGTGAGGTTTTGGCCCCTTCTCTCAAATCCCAGGAAAGTGTTGGCGGACCGATAGTTTGAGACTTGAAATATGTGTGTTACGTGCATGCTAAATGCTTTCCCAGGTTCTTCTTTGCCAGATACAGTACATACAAAAGTGTTTGTGGTATTACTTGAGGTAAAATGAGAAATTTAAGACATTAAGACACCAGATTTGGTTCTTTGACCATGTCAGAATTAGCTAAGTAGCTATGTAGTAAAACCATGCTACAAACTGTAACAAAGTCTAACTTATTTATTTTCAGGATTTATGACAAAAAATAGGGAGTTACCTGCAAGACGCCCTGAATATAAAAAAAATGTAATTCCCTTTGTCCCATTCAGTCTTCACTGGACTCATAAATTGTCGTCTTGTCTCAATTCATACTCTCCTTCTCGTCTCATCCCTTTCTTTTGTCCTACTCCCACCATTCATCCATTAACATGGTGTGTATAACTCAAACAGAAGTTCGCTACATTACGGTTCCTTTCATCTAGCTCGTATTTCCCACAGCAGTCAAGCCTTTATTTTTGCTGGAGACACAGCATCCTATGGTGGGGGAAATTCTCACAGTCATTCATCTTTTTTATGCAATATACAAATCCTCAGGACAAATCTGCATCCATTATTTCTCTCAAACGAGATCAAAGCAGGCAGTGAGACAGTGGGGAGACACGAGGACAGTGAGATCTGTGCTTTAGGGAAAATCAGATTTGTCTTTATTAAGAAATGAACAGTGTCTGTTAGCAGCGTTAAAGTGTACTTAAATCTAAGATGAAGTAAAAGCATGGTACAATGACAGGCCATGATCTAAGTATGAGCACAAAAAAGAGGTAAAGGTTGTTGATAATTCACTTAATAGACAAAATCTGTCTGGACCACTGAATGAAATGATTGAACGATCTTGCATGAAATGGCACACTTGATGTGTACTTGTTACATGACTATAGGGTGTCCCATTTTATTAAAACTTTTATTAACAATTAGTTAAATATTTTTTAAAGCTACAAATTGCATTAAAAACATTAAAATGACTGAAAATACATTATGGAAAAAATACTACTTATGCATACTAATATTTATAAGAAATATCTATTCTGAAGAGTCACCAAGGACAATGTGCCATGTACTGCAGCTGACCCTGTTTTTACACCCATTTTAGGCCGTCAAATGGGGAAAAAACACAAGGGTGCGATTATAAATGCTAAAATAAATCCAGAACAATAATAACTGGTAAAAAGGTTTTAAAAGAACTATTGCAAAATGCAAGAATGAGTCAGCAGTGAAATGTTTTCATCACTGCAAAATTGAGAGGAGATTCCGAAGCCAGCAAAAACAGCCTGTTCTCTGCAGTCGCTGCAAAAGACAAATGCAGCATTCCAGTGTAAAGGCACAATTTACAATGCTTCACTATAACTGGACAGATGTCTGTGGGAACAAAATAAGTCCTGTCTGCTGTCCCAGGATGCACTGCTCGCTTGGCTGCACCCTCACTCTCTGACAGGTCATGTGTGGCTCGTTCACCACAGGGGCCTGAGCTATACCTCGGAGCCCGGCTGCTTTGGCTAAAAGGAAAATGACATCTGTATGTGTCCTAAAGCTCTGACCGGTGCCAAGAAAGTAGACTCAACAGAATCAAGTCTGAATACAGGGGCTGCATTCCACAGCAATGAGCAGAGGGCTTTTTAGAGTAAGAACAGACAAAATGAGAGCCTTTGTGTGTTTAAACTATACGAAAGAGGGCAAAAAACAAGGTCAGTCATTCATTTTATAGTCTTAAAAACTACAGAGGCACGAGAGCTGATTTAAGGGGCTAGTTCACTCAGAAATGAAAATTCTGTCATCGTTTACTCACCATCATTGTCGTTCCAAACCCACATTATTCGTTATTCTTTCTCTGAGCACAATCAAAGAAATATTGAATATTTTCCAAGTCCCTGTTTTTCATAAACGTAAAGCTTTGTGGGATGAACAGACCAACTTTCAGCCATTATTCATTCTCATACGATTTGAGAGCTGCGTGCTGAGTTAAATGAAGGATCTGATTTTGGAGTGACTTAAATTTCAGTCTATTAATCATGTAAATATAGCATGTGGCTTCAGATGAATTGGAATATACACACTGTTCAAAAGTTTTTTATATATATATATATATATATATATATGGGAATTACCATTTTAATTCAACAAGGGTACATTAATCTTATCAGAAGTGACAGCAAAGATTAAGTTAAAAAAGATTTAAATATTTTTTTTAAACAAAGAAATTAATACTATAATTCAGCTGGGACAGAATTATTTTGTTTGATATATTATTTTGTTTTTAACATTGATAATATTTATTTAAATAAAACAGATTTCTGATCATGTGAAACTGAAGACTCTGGAGTAATGATATGGAAATTTCAGCTTTGCTCTCACTGGAATAAATTAAATTTTAAAAATATATTGCGAAAATAATTCACAATTTTTACAGTTTTTACTGTAATTCTGATCAAATAATTGCCATTCAGAGCCAAATAAATAAACTTACTGAACCCAAACTTTTAAAAAAAGTAGTGTAGGCCTGTATTGACAACTTGTGAACGCTACAAAGTTCAAATTATGAAAGATTATTTATTTAAAAATTAACTATCCCTTTAAGAATGGTATTTGTAAAAACCAATAACTTATTCTACTCACTACATGCCAATATAATCTCAACCAGAGGCCAAAAGCAGCTGCGATGGGAAGAAAACTGGCATTTTATTAAAGGCAGTTTTATTAAATAAGGTCACAAGGACACCCAAGAGTATTTAAGATTTTCTGTTTTCAGCACGGCCAAGATCATTTCCCCCAAGAGCTGGCAGTAAGGCGTCATGTCCAATTTCGAAACTGCCTAATGTCATTAGAGGGATGATGTGGAGTGGAGATGAACTAAGAAAGAGAATTATATAAAAACATGATGTATGAGTGGCAAGTAGCAGCGACCCACCAACTAGAAACCTCTGGGCTAAACCATGCGTACGAGTCTGAAATAAACACAGTGTGTCATTTGCAATAAACAGTGTGAAACAGACACATAACAAGACTAACTAAATTGTTCGGTGGACCATGCATGAACTTGCAGTGTAATAAACCATATGTCTTTGTAAAAAGAGCTTAAGTTATGACGACGGCTGAGAAAACGTCTCCTGCTCACGTCTCAAGAGCATTCCAGATCAACTACAGCATTTCAGGGACAGTCTGCTGGAGTGCATCAGAAATGGTGTATACTTGCTCTTGGCAGACATCTGCATGTTGTCCCTCATGACCAAGGCCAGTTATTGTGTTTGAGACCAATTCAACAGACACCCTGCCACCCAGAATGAAGACACCCACCTGTTAAACTCATAGATGTCCTCGATGTTGCAAAAGAGGGTGCTGACCTCCTCAGGTTTGAGAGGCAAGTCGCCACAGTCAATAATGCAGCCAAGATAGTCCTGAGAGAGAGAGAAAGCGAGAAAATTGAGCGTGGATGACCTCACAGAAATCATACGAGGCATTTTCACACATGAATTTGCTTTGCTTGTTACTGATTCAGAAAACTCCTGTGAGACCAGTGAAATTGGTACATTTTCCCATTTCACTGAGTGGATTCATAACTCATAGACTAAAAAGAGACTATAAATGGTTCCGACACAGCGGGACGTGGCTCTCACCCCTGAATGATCTCTCTTGACACCAAGAATCGCTGTAATGTAATTACCATGGACGCCACACTTGAGCCCCTCAATGATCTTCAGAGTAAACATACAAAGCAGTGCAGGAAAGCAAAGCTTGCAACTAATACAGTGGTTAAAAGGAGCCCCTCTAACAATATTTATCTTTTCTCTTCTGCTCTTTCACCTCTGACCTCAGAAAAAGTCATAAGCCAGTCTCATGAGAAAACGGTCTCATCATCACGCCACGTAAAATGGTGGTAGGTTAGGGCTGCCTGATGAGGAACAGAGAATCGGGGTCACCAACTTTCTCAGTTATGCAGTGGTTGGTTAACGCTGAGTTAAAGGGAAGCAGCTCCGCTGTGTTAAAGTTTAAGGAAGATCTGGGTCACAGCGAGAAACATAGGATGGAAGTGAAATGGGCCATTATGACACATCAAAACATCAATCCCATTATGCTATTGTTCACAAGAATTGTTCACACAAAAAATATGAAAAAATGACAAAAAAACAAAAATTACACTAAATAGTGACAGTAAATATCACAGTAAAACAAATACAGTAAAAAATGTGACACTGTGACTATAGACTAAAGTAAAGGCTATTGTAATAAATTTTACAATATTACTTATTTTTACTGGTTTTTTTAATCAAATAAATGCAGCCTTAGTGAAAATAAGAGACTTTTTATTTGAAAAAACAACAATTTCTTATAGTAATTATTAATTTTGCAACCTAAAAGAACAGTAAAAGTTGCAGGAACAACTCTGCAGCTAAAATAATACGCATTTTTGATTAGTGCTTTTTAGGGGTGTAATGATATGTGTAATCGTATCGAACCATTCGGTATGAGGCTTTCGGTTGGCTACGCATACAAACCGAACGATTCAGAAAAAATACAAAAATTTAAATAAAAAGAGAGAGCTAGTAAACTGTGTAAAATATAATATTTTCAGTGCTACGCTCAACAAGGCAGCGCAAACGACGGGACAGGGAACCCGCTGTCTGCTCCTCCCACCCCCAATCAGACGAGGACCAGAAACACACATATTACAAACGATCCCCGCGACATTCAGGTAACGTTAGGCAGTTCCCTTTGCCATTTCAACCCAGCATCCAGCTGTTTAACCAGAGCTGCATCTTTCTGCTCTGACAAACTAAAATAATGTTTGTATTGGCGTTAACGATACTGTAGCATTAAATGTAACATAAGGGTACGTTCACGAAGTGTCTAAAAACGAGTGGAAAACGCGAGGCACACCGCTTCCTCCAATTCCAAAGTGCTTCGTCTCTCGCGTGTCTGTAGCGTCTGCTGTTGCTAGGCAACCATGAAAGCGCTGTCAGTTACAAAATCATTTCTTTGGATATTAAACTGTGCGGCTCTGTTGAAAATAAAGATGTGAACATGCATGTGAACGACCCCATAAGAAAATAAAGAGTCTACAGTATTTTTTGTGACAATCAACATTATGCCACAATCTCCATTGAGCTTAGCTTGTGCAACTCAGAATGTTTCTTTAAAAAAGATCTATAGCATAGCTTAATAATTAGCTATCATTTATACTAAACCAACAACTTGGGTAGTGAGATTTCCAGATTGAAGTGGTTATCCAACACTATAATCATAATAATGCTGCCTTTAAGAAGATTTACTTAATAAGTAAAATGCGGTTTGCATTAAATTAGAGAGTTAATCATATTTTACAGCCTATTTTGTGTCCGACAGATGCCAAAAACCAAAATAGAGCATAGGCAAGTGGTCTCAGGAGTGGTCTGGTTCCTGGCTGTTGGGCTTGCAGAGTTAAAACAGCGCTATCTATCAACATTGTATCAGTCCGTTTATCAGTGTCTGGCCTCATTAACCCTTAATAACCAAGCCCTGGGACCAAAACCAACAAGCCAACATAGACAAACAAATTCCACCAGACTGCAACGGACTAAAGTACGGGAAAGTGCCAAGAATGGCAGTAACGATCTCCAGAGAGAAACTACGGGCACTGGAGCCAACAAAAGAAGGCCACCAGGCAAAACAAACTAAAAAAAGACTCAAACTGAACCGCTACAATAAATAGGTACAAATAAACAAACCATATAAGTCCTGTAAGACAGCGGTCTGGCTTTACAAGGGGCTCTTTTTTGTCACCCTCCAGCTTTCCCTGTGCCTCTGCATTCCTGGACTGTAAAACTTGGGGTCTTTTTTCCTCTACTGTTTGTTTCCAGAGCCACAAGGCATCTGGGAAGGCAAACATGCTGAGGTGGGGGCAAAATGAGCCAGAAAATAAGGGACTGGTGCATTCAGCACCTTTACAAGACAGGGGGAACAAGGACCACAGACACTGTAATTAAGGTGATTTAGACTCAGCCGTAGAACGGAGAGAATTCCCCTGAACGAACGGTGCTCATGAGAGTGACACATGGCAAAACTGGAGCGCTAGACGAAGAGATGAGTGATGACACAGCTACTCGGGGGAAGAGTGAAAATCCAGGAGGTGAGGGGAAATCTGAGGATTATGCAGTGAGTTATGAAAGCAGAGTGTGCGAGACAAGCGGGACCAGCCACAGACAAAGGAACCATAAGTTATGTGCACATTTTCTTGGCAGATGCCGTCCGACCCAAATGACTTACTAGAGCATACATGAAGTGTGTTATGACAGCCAGTCTGGCAAAAAGAAAAACATAAATGTTCACATATGAGATATGGACCAGAACGAGAGAAAGAAGAGAAGAAAAAAGAGAGGGGATAAATAAAATAACATAGATAGATAGATAGATAGATAGATAGATAGATAGATAGATAGATAGATAGATAGATAGATAGATAGATAGATAGATCACATGAAGACAGACAAAGAAAAAGAAAAGATAATAAATGACAAAAAGAAAAAGACTGATCAACAAAGAGAAGGAAAGAAACACAGAAAGAAAGAACGCAAATGTTATGTTTGAAAAGGTGGCACACAATAGAGAGAGAGATATTGTAAGAGAAGTTAAACACTCTCTGAGTCTTTGTCTGAGAAAGTAGGTCAGTTTGGAGTTTGGAACAGGAGTCAGTCCCTCTCCATCTCCGCTTGTGCCCCAGAATGGGGGCTACAGCCAAGCCCCCCTCGTCCCCCAATTTCCTGTCCTATTTGGCTGAAATGCAGCTGAAACAAAAAGGGGGAATCTCTCAGTCTTGCTCCCCTAAACGCTCCCTACATCAACACACACACACACTGGAGTTGAACCCACTGCACCTAAATGTCACCAAACAACACCTCACAAACTAATAATAACCAACACAAACACCAGGCAAAACAGTGACACACAGCAAAGCCATTCACTGTGAGCTCACGCTCATCTCGTTTCCAGCTAACTTGACATCATTCTTTGTTACGCTTTCTATCAAAACCAGACGGCTCTTGCTAATAGAAGCAGAGCCCGGCTCGGTATGACTCCAATCAGACATCATACACACATATCCCAGAGTCAGCACTATGTCCCCGAAACCATCCACCACTCAGCCTCCATTTTGAGACCACAGATTGATAAAACAGCAGAATTCCTCAGCATGATCCCCTTCTTTCAACAACCAATTTATAGCTATTTGATCTGAAGGCATCTTTTCATAAGGCAGCATAAGCTTGCGTGCCTTCTCTTTTTATTGGCTTATGAAAAGCTTGGCTTCAAATAAACCATCAGCAAAAGGGAAAAGGAGTAGCATTTCAGGCATTCCCCAACCTCCAGCTTATGTACCCATGAGCCTCTGCAATCAATCAGTCACAGATACAAAGGATAACACACTTATTCTATACAGTATATACACACGCACACCTGTTGGCTGGCACTGGCAATATTCCCTTTAGTTCAAAGGCTGTTCACAATGACCCTGTCACTCACCACAGACCACTTTTACTTTTCTCTGCAGGCCCATACAACAGCACCAATACAGCTGAGCAGACACAGTGTGTTGTTTTAATACAGGTTTGTTTGTTTTCGTTTTTAACTGATGCCGAGAATCCTAAAATATTGTGGAATTTGAATGGTTATATATCCCATCTATAGATACAAATGTATTAAATAACGATCAAAAGATTACCTTAAAATAAGTACATTATGAGTTGACACACAACACACATACACATTTTTGGAAAAAAATATAATTAACACATTAATGCTGTAAAAGTACATTTTTGTTTAAAATGTTTTGTATCTGTAAGATTTAAACTAGCTAAACTATGTATAATATGTATTGGTACCCATCCATGAGGTCACAGTGAAGGTCTGATCTTCCAGAAACCTGTGCACGGAAACATGATGAATGCGTTGAAAAGCATCCACAAAGAGTCTCTTATATTTACAGCATTCTCTGATTTGTGTGGCTGTGTTCGAAATGCTGAGCAACAGCCTTCTTATTGTCTCGGATCAGTGCCGTGCATGCGAAAAGCAGGGCAGAGATGCGTTTGAAGTGACAGTCTGAATTTATAGCAGCTTTCATCCAGTGCCATGGCCTCCTTTGCTCCACCTGAATGTGTGATGAATGGCACAACAGAATCTCACAATGATCACATTTTAAATCGCCTCTGGCACAGGGGAAGGGCTCAGCTTTCTCTTCTGTCTGTTATATGAGTACTAGATTACATACAGGGTTGGCAGCTGGTGAAGAGATATGAAGGTAGAAATGCTGATCTGGATGAACTTCTGTGACTGGGCAATTCTTGAGCTCAGAAGAATGCAGCACCACCTGGGTGGCTTTGGACCAGCACAAATAATAGTTTTCATTCCTTGGTCATTCCGAGTCTTGCTTTAAAGGGCATCTATTATGAAAAATAAGATAAATGTGTGTTGACTGTGTGTGTACACAACCACCCTATAATGATAAAAATCAACCTGCTCCTTTTTCAATCCCCCAGAAATCATATCATCTCAGAACAATACATTTGCAGAATCTGTTAAATGTGATGTCACATTTTACAAGCTCCGCCCACTACTGTTGATGGACACTGCTGTATTAGCAGAGACCTAGCGCTGCGTCAGCCACACACAATCCACCGTGTTTATCTTCATGCATTTAAAAGCAACATTCACGTAAGAAATGTGTTCTGTTAAAACAGTAAAGCTGCTAGTAAAACTGCCCAAAGCAGAAAGAGATTTTCTGTTTTTATTTTACATACAAACAGCGTTAACATAATACTGTATATTATGCTGCTGCCACTTAATACACAGATCTAATATAAACATCTGATGTCTTTCCCAGCTCGTTTCCTGGGTGTTGCTAAAGGAGCTGTTCACTTGGGGTATGTCTAGACTGTTGCTAAAGGCTCGATAAATTGTCTTGGGTGGTTTCTATGGCATTGCTAACTGTTATTTTTGGTGGTTTTTAGGCTGTTGCTCGCTTGGTTGTGTTGTACTGGGTTGTTTGTACGTTGTTGCTACAGTAGCTGTTTATTTGGGTGCTGTTTGCTCGGTTGTAGAACTGCCCTTCACTGCTCAAAACTTGCGTCTGAATAGTAAATAGCAGGTTCTTTTAATATGAAAAAGTAACTTACTTAAAGGTTGTGAGTCAGAAGCGCCAGACTGTCTTTGCAGAGGTAGAATTGTGTACAGCCAGCACGGGTTGCTCTGGAGGTTTTAGGAATTGGTCCTCTGTAAATGTGCTAAACACACTAATATTTGGGTTGAACTGTTCTGGAACTGTGTTGTAAATACAATTTGACCACTGATTTCTAGTTATGTCCTCTTTTGAAAGCACAAACAAAGTAGTTTTACTTTCACACCGACACACTGCGTCTTCTGAACACGGCTCCCGCAGCAACACTATAGCGAGAAAAGTAGTTCTGCCTTTTTTTGCGTAAACATTTGGGTGGTGTTATGAAAATAAACCCACTCTGTAGTGTAGAAAAGTAGAGGCATGTTTAAACGAGTCGTTTTAGGAGGGTGTGGACAAGTCGTAACTTTTATGAAGAATATCTCTTTGGTTTTGAGACTTTAGTCTTTGCAACTTCTGGGATCTTATCCATGCACTAACAGCTGGTAACACTCCAAAGGGAAAGGAAAACGTGAAATTGCATTATATGACCCCTGTTGTCTGTTTACAGTTGTGTTTTGGGGGAGAAAGAAATGTATATGTGTTTTAGAACAGTATTAGAATGCGTAAATGACACAGATTTGAATTATTTTTGGCTAGCCATTCAAGGTTAAAAGTGTTTTAAAAAATTACTTCATTATTAGCTCAACGTTGTTTTTGTGGTACAGTTCGAAACACTATAGAAACAGAGGTCAGCATGTGTCTGGTCCTTACCTCCACAATGCTCTTGAGGTCCCTCACGTAGGCCTGCTCGGTCTCCACTATCTCCAATGCCACCCTCTCCAGACGAGTGAGTTTGGGCAGCGGTGTTGTGGAGGCGGGGAGAGGACCAACTCCCGTCAGCAGGGAGAGGGGGGTGAGGTCCAGGCTGATGTCAGAGCCATTGTGCTGTGGCCCGGGGTAGGCCGGCACGGCTCCGTAGGGAAGCGATGAAGAGGAAGAGGAAGAGTGTCCATCCTGCAGCGAGGCGGATGAGGCAGAGGAGCTAAGACTGGCTCCGCGGTCACTGTCGGAGCACACCGTGTTAACGGAGGTGCAGCTCCCGCGGGATGCACCTCCTGAGGCCATACGGCTCACGATCCCACTCAGTGAGGACACAGAGGAGGGGCGCTTGGCAGCTGTAGAAACAGAAACAATTTAATGTAAAGATACTAGTGATCACTGCACTGAATTTAAAAACATTACGACATTAAGACAAAATTAAGAACTTCATGCAAATGAAATCTCTTTCATATTTCAATTGTTTCTCCAAGACAAGAGCAAAAGTTGACTTTGGTTTAAATATCCTGCTTCTTGAAACCCACTGTAAACTTGCAAGCATTCCTGAAGAGTTCTTAACTGTCCCAAAACCAAGTCGGTTATTTATGTCTTTTGCGCTAGCGTGAAATCTTAGTTTACAATCCTGAAGATTATTTCTGGCATTCATTTTAATAATGCAGTGAGATTGTTGTTTGCACAAAGAGTCTGACAACAGCCAGTGCTCCACACAGAGATCTGATCATCATCAGTCTGTCTGTAATCACATGAAGTAACAGAACAAACTGAGACAGACTCAATCCAGAAGAACTGTGGCAACGTCTCCAAGATGCTTAAAAAAACTGCAAAGCTACCTGAAAAACTATGGGCAGGTGTACCTTGGATCAAAAGCTGTTTTACCAAAAGCTGTAATACCAAATATTTCTTTGATTTAGTTAATAGAAGTTATTTATGCCATTATTTTTTTTAAAGCATCCTCTTTTTACAGCATTTTTACACGGGTGTGTAAAACTTTGAACAGTACTGTAGCTTTGCTTTTAACTTTATGGGTTTACCAAGCTGCATCATTACACAAACAGACTAGCATTTCCTGAAATGGACAATTTTCTGTCGTTTCTCATGGACATGATTTGATCACACCTTGTTTGCTTACAAAGTACGGTACAAATCATCAGTCGAGTACAAAGACAAACTCTAACTGCTTACAAAGTGTTTCTTGCAGATATTTTCCGCCTGCCTCAAAGGTGTGACTGTGCAAATCTACATCACCTTGCAGCTAACCCACAGAAGCTGTCAATCTAGTGGTGCAGTGCACGCCCTGTATAGACAGGAAACAAAAATCACAACTTCCTGACTGCAATTTGCTGGACGATTAAACCTGAAAACAGAGAAGTGATTCAGTCAGCCATGCCCTCAGATGACCAAAACATCTAAAACAAACCAGTAACGTTCTAAAGAGCCGTATCAAAACTGAACATAACAGTCTGGTCGTCAAGGCAAGTGAACACAGGCCGGTACAGAGCTCTGTGAGGATTGCCATTGTTTAAGGCTGAATGCTGGGCTGTGCTTGTCACAATAGTGGCCCAGTTACAGAGCACGAACAATCGTCCATTTCCTCTGACCTAGAAGGCAGAGCGAAGCAGTCAACTGTTACTCTCTACGCTCCCTTACTCGCCAAGTCTGCCCGTCATCCATCACACATTTTCTCCCATTCAGGTTTAAAGGCGCTTCAGTTATACTGATTGCCTGAATTTGATTTAAATGCACTCATAAAGTACATGAAGGCATGTGTTTATCTTCTGCTGGCCCCAGTCCAAAATCAGCAGCACTGTGGCGGCAGCCGCACATGAAAAAAAAACGGGTTGTAAAATCCTCAATGGCCAGACATACATCACCAATATGACCTTCTTTTGGGTAACACTGTTCTTTTTCGTTTGATGCCTATCTCAAAATCTCAAACACTGGGTGCAAAAGCATTCAGGAGAGGCTCAGCATAAATTCAGTCTGACAGATGCATGAAGTGTGACAACGTAAACCCAGCGCATCCTCTGGAACAAAAGCAAACAGACAGCGCTCTCCGTCACTACTTGGGCATGAAGTCAGAAGCTTTCATGTGGCATGGAAGAACCATCAGCAAGGGAGTTTTTCACCAAAAACCTCATCCCTATAGATTTCGTTATCCCCAACATTAAGTTTCAAAAGCCTCCAAGCACGAATTAGACTTGATAAATCGGTCAGGATGTCCAAAAAACCTAACCATCTCTAGATAAGACTGATGAACATGTGCGTGAGCCAACACACATATACTGTTCTTCATAATTATATGATACTTAATGGAAAATGAATGACTTGATGGATTGCGCAGCTGTTTTAGAAATCTGAAACAATACATTAGAGCTAATTTCCTATATTTTTATAATGACATCGATCCACTTATGTAAATAATAATGTAAAAAACACCTCAATTTGATCTTTTTGTCTGTAATTGCGATAAATTATTAGTCAGTGATACATACTTATTATAAGTTCCAGTAATTGTGGTATTTTCATCATAAATCTTCTACACACTGTTCAACTCTTTTATTTAGCCATTCATACTCCAATAAAGAGACTAACAAGGCTCACCTAACAGAGAATCAGGTCTGTTATATCGATCCCGGCAGTCTGTGGAGATGGTTTGGCCAGACGAGTGAGAGCCAAGAGAAAGAGATCACATACCTGATCTGCAAGACACTGCAGCATCAGCTGAAATGACCACCAACGCGGTTAGCTGTGAATTATGTCTTCTCACCGTAGTTTAGTTAGTGTTCATAACTAACTGAAGCAAATGGCTAACAAGCGATAAAAAGTATACAAATTAATTTTCGGCGGAAACCGAAAGGAACTCATCAGTCATAAAGCAAACAGGAACCACGCACCGTATCTAACGTGCACAAAAGTTGAGCTTGTTGAACACTTCTCTCATAGAGAGATTTCCTGTCTAGGTGTGTATTAGTGCATAAACCGCGAAACCATAGAGAGCGCTTCAGTCCTTGCCGGAAAATAATGAAGAGCATTTGTGTTTACAAGAAACAAGACAACCCATGAAAAAATTGATTTAGGGTGAAATAGAGTTGTATTAGTAAATAAAATACAATAATTTACAGTAATTTACTTTAATTAAGGAAATGTCTCAACACAAACTTGATGATCCTAAAATACATTCCTAAAACTTGTAAAAGAAAATGTTATTTTCTTAAAAGTGACAGTAGCACATTTATAATTTTACAAAATATTTCTATAAATGCAGTTCTTTTGAACTTAATATACAAAAAAAAACTCTCGTCAGCAAAAAATATTAAGCAGCACAATTGTTTTTTAATTGTTTTTTGGTTAATTTTTGAAGCAGCAAATCCACATATTAGAAAGATTTCTGAAAGATCATGTGACACTAAAGACTAAAAATTAAGATTTAGTCATCACAGAAATAATAATGCTATTATAATCCTGAGGCAAAGTGGAGCAAGGTTTTACAAAATAAAACAAATCAAATAAAATGTAACGATATTATTAAAAAATATATATTTTTATGAAACAGTGGTTGCTGAGCAACACACAGATGTAAAGAAAAAGGTGTGTGTTTGTAGAATAATTTGCAAAAGTTTTGATCGTAGCACAACCAATCAGACTCAAGGACTGGAACCATCCGGAATTGTATTTTCTAAACTACATCTAAAAATATACATTTAAATAAAACAAATTATTTTAAATTGTAGTAATATTTATATTAAATAATATTACTAATTACTATTTTTACTGTATTTTTAATCAAATAAATACTGCTTTGACTTGACTGAGTTCAAGCGAGCATTGTGAAAATAACAAAAATATGTACCCTCCCCCCACCAAAAAGAAACACTTTAAGTTAGTAACCCTTTTTACTTGCCTTAGTGTTAAGTTAAAATTAATGACTTTTAGGTGCCTGAGCTTAACCAATGAATATTTCTAAAAGACTGATATGCCTATTTATAGAAATGCATTCTTAAATTCCAACACAGATATTCAAAAGAGTTCAAAGGGTAATGCAAAACAGGAATGACTCCCAAAATAACAGTACAAGATGGAGCTGAGCTCAAGCAGTGAATGTTTATCTGTGTCTGCGTATCTGAGTGCTCATCCGTCTGTTGAGATACTTCCTGTAAGCCGTGCCAGTCTGCACCTGACGGCCCCGTCACAGGAAGTGGTGAAACCAAACACAAGCGAATCCCTCCAAAGGTTCTCATCACGTGCCAGCTGAGGTCTGGACAACATCATCTGGGTCAAATGCATTTTACTTGAAAATGGCCACATATATTTGAAGATAAATGTATTGCTCTTCTGGGATGTTATTCATGGTATATTGACAGCAGCTTGACATATTCCAGATTCTATGTGACACAAAAACTTCTTTCCAAACATTAAATGTGCCTCTTGGTCTCTATTGCATGATCAAAACAAGAATTCAAGAATTCAATCAAGAATTGTTTAGAGAGCCCAGTCCAAAGAGAGGTGACCAACCCTAAACAATTGTGATTGTCAGCGCATTTCCAAAAGTCTTGTTCAGTTTGTTTGAATTGATAATGTAAGCAACCATTCTTTGTAAAGTAGGAGAGGCTGGGGTCCAAAAATATCAAGAGGGAGACCACCCGTCTAAATCTGAACCTGTTAACTGTGAGCATTTCATTCCTGATAGACAGTCTTATCTTGGGTATGCTTGATGGCTTATCTCCATTGAAAATTGTGCAATATCTCAGAAAAAATAACTTTTGTCATTTCCCAAGCTCTTGTTTGTGGTTTTGAACTCAGCCACAACTTACAGTAGAAGTGAACAAAGGAGCTTTAAAATCAGGCCAAGACTGAGCAGTTCCTGTCACTAACTTTTCACTGGAATATTCCATCGTTATGCTCAAATTTCCAAACATTGATATTGACTGAGTGGCATCTGACCTTGGTTGCTGTTTTTTTTCTGGTTGTCGCGGCCCGCTCCCTCAGGCATGGTGTGATTATATCACAGGAAGTTGAAACCTGCAAAACAAATGCAAAGTGTTACACCTTACAGCAAGATGTTGTTTATAAAAGAAAAGAAAAGAAATTGAAAGGAAAGAAAAGAAATTGAAAGAAAAGAAAAGAAATTGAAATGAAATTATTGCCAGTCACCTCACAGCAAGAAGTTGTTTATAAAGAAAACAAAAAAGAAAAGAATGATATTCAATTCAATTCAAATCAATTCAATTCAATTCAATTCTATTCAATTATTGCCAGTCACCTCACAGCAAGATGTCTGTTTGAAAATAAAAATCAAATAAATAGATATATAAAATAAACTGAAATAATAAATAGCTCAGAATAGCACCCTCAAGTAACATCTAAGTAAGAAAGAAAGAAAGAAAGAACAAAAAAAAATGTAAGTGACAGAACATTATAACCACTCAACAAATGTAGTGTATACTCCCATTAGATTAGACTGAGAAAAACTACAGCAAACGGCTCTTTCTTTATCAGTGCAAAAGTGCCTTCCGCTTCTTTCATGAAAAGAGGAAGACAATAAAAAAAACTAGAGGAAAAAAATACCAAAGGTCTGAGCCAAAGCAATTAAAGAGCTGAAACTCGATAGATGCTGTTTGAGAAAGAGTGGGGGTGTAGCTCGCAGCCTTGCTTCGAAGGGTTTCGTCTCACACTTTCTCTCTCTCTCTAAAAGAAGAGAAAATGAAATGTATGTAATGGTTGGCACAGACACAAAAATCCCCAGCTCTCTTTCCCAAATGTTGAGCATGTGTCCTGTCAGCGCAATTGGTGCTGGAACTTCAGGAAAAGGAAACAATCGGAATAGACAGGGCTCCTCTATGATGTGTTAATGTTTATCATATCGTGTCACCTGCCCCGGCCTTCACTCTGTAGGCGCCCCGCTGCCCGTCACTCAGAGGACAGCTCAACATCTGAGGGAAAGCTTGAACTACCCAGCCACCCCCCATAACTCAAAAAGACACGGAAACAGTTCACAGCATAGGGGAGAACTTCTCCATACTTGTTCTGCTCTGATGTCTTAAAATAAAATTGACACTGCTCTATTTCTACACTTTGATTTATGTAGTTCAATAAAGTGGTTTCATCTAAAACAGGGGTTCTCACTTAAAGGGATAGTTCACCCCAAAAATTTTAATTCTGTCATTATTTACTCAGCCGTATGACATTCCTAACCTGTTAATGGTACGTTCACACCAGACGTGAACTAAGCATTAAGCGCGAGTGATTTACATGTTAAGTAAATGCAAAGAAGCGGTTAGACATCCTGTGGCATGATTGACGCGAATTAATCGTACCGATGTTCGTGTGCTCTTTTTTAATAAAAAAAAAAAAAGATGTTTTAAACAACTACATTCTTGCCTGAAATACTCTTAAAACTGCATTTCATGGCAAAAACAGAAAAATTTAGAAAACATTTTTTAGAAAAGGTTTTCCCCTCCACCAATGAACAAGAGCTGCTTGGCAGACGCCCCTCTCATGACGCGAATTCACGTCTGTTGTTTTTTTTACGCGCGAATGAAGCAAGTAAACTTCAAATGTTCAAGCGTCCAACTACGCGCATAAACCTTTGTTCATCTTTGCAACACTAATTAGGATATTTCTAATTAAATCTGAGAGCATTCCATATATAGCAATGCAACTGACATGTTTAAGGCCATGGGTAGGAAATACATCATTAAAATAGTCCAGTGGTCAGATTTCATTGAAAATATCTTCTGAAGGTCGTACAGGTTTGGAACGACATTAAGGTGAGTAATTAAAAGGGTTACTCCACCACAAAATGAAAATGAAAAATTTACCCCCATGTGTCTATTCATAAAATACAGATTAAACACTGATGGCAGATGGACTTTTCTGACGATGTCTTTCATACTTTTCTGGACCTTGGCAGTCAATGGGACAGTTACAAGCATCCAAAATATCTTGTGTGTTTTAAAGACAAACAAAGCTTTTATGGGTTTGGAACAACGTGGGGGTAAATGATTAATGACAAAACTTTCATTTTGGGGTAAAGTAAGTAATGATAGAATAAAATGTTGGGGTGAAATATGGCCCAGTTAGCAACTGTAACAAATGATTAATTCCCAAATAAAAAATACATAAAGTAAAAAATTATTCCTAAAAAATACAGATATATTGTGCATCCCTAACCATTATATGGCTAGTCGCATTTTAGAATTCGCACTAAGCATTGGTTTCCCCTCCTGTAAGAACAGACGTGCAACCAAATCTTGGGCCATGAGCCACTGACAACCTAAAGTTGATCTAAAGTCGTATCTAGTGGATGATACACTGTAGCTCCTGTTATTTAGGCAGCTCTGTTTGTGTCCATACTTCAGTTGCAGCAAAACGCTCCGAGCCAAGCGTAATGATCTGTTTTGGATGTCTCGCAACCAGACCAAATTAAAAATTACCCTGGCACTTTTCCATGCACTGTCCTTCAGAGTGTTTCTCACCGCAGTCCCCCGGGTCCTTAAGGGCCCATTTCCAGCTCTGCCTCATTAAAGGCATCTCACTTCCTGTAACTGTGAGAATGAAGGTTGTAGAACACTACAAGCCTTTGCGGTCAAAACCCCATGTACTTTTTTTGGCTCCAGAGCTTGTTTGCTGCGAAATTCCCGAATTCCAGAAATGGAATTGTGGTAAAAAATTAACTCGTTTTCCAACAACAGATTCTAATAGCGAATAAATGTTTCCGTCGGAGGGGTTGGGGGGACAGCAAGTATTTTTGAGGCCGAGTGGATGAGGGCCAACATCTGGTTAGCCAGCGCAGAGGTTAGAATGAGGTTAGTGAGACTCTTCTCTCCCTAATGCAAAGCAGCCAGTCTCCATACGTCTTCCAAACACCCTGACGGGCTCCTCAAGCAAAATTGCAACTTTGTCATAATGAAAAACGTCGAGCAGGAGGCCTTTTTCCACCCTGTAATTTTCATTACAGTTGCATCTCTTGTGGCATCATTCCAGGTGCATCCGTATGCTCCACAGTCTGACAGTCATAGAGACGAAACTACCCGCTGACAGAGTCCTATAACATGAGAGCACAGCTGGACAGCTGTATGCCTGTTCTTGCCTGCACATGTGTGTGTTTTGGGGAGTTTTCTTTTGCGTGTCTAATAGGTAGAAGAACTGGATTGCAGTTATATGTTAGTGTGAGGAAGTCCCCTGTTTCTTGTATTGTAATATAAAAGACAAAACAAGTCACTGACAAAACACAGCATAAACATAATATAATATATTAAGTTCCTAAAGAGGAGACACACTATAGAACAAGGTTAACTAAATACAGGGGTTCATATGGAAGCTTGTTTTTGCAACTTTCCAACTCACAAAACAGATGTTTTTTTCTGGCAATTCTGAGAAAATTGTGAGTAGTCTAAAAAACAAGTTTATAACTCAAAATTCCTAGTTAATATCTAACAACTATTGATACTGTTTTTCTTGCTATATTTTTATAATTGCAAAAAAACAAAAAACTAATCTGAATTGTGACATGTAAATTTAGAACTGCAAGAAAATTTTCAGAATTGTGAGACAAAAGGGTTTTTTTTTCCACGGTGAAAACATAATGAAATTCTAATATTTAATTAAATCAAATGTTGCAATAAACAAATTGGACTGCACAATTAATAGTAATAAATCCTGAAATTGCAAAACATTCTGCATATTACTCACATAAACACTAATACAATTTCCAACATTTAGAAAGTTTACAGCAACAAAAATGAAATAGAATTTTTGGCCAAGTTGTGCATTTTAAACAAAATAAAAGACTTAAATATGTAATATTTTACATATATTTTTAATATTTTAAATATTTTATATTTTATACTTACTTGCATTACAGAACCGTGAGCATGCAAATGTGTCATACTTAAAATATTTGCTTCAAATTTCATGGGGTACTTCAAGTAAATATTTTTAAGTATAAAGAATTAAGCTTGGAGAGTTTGGGAACCCATGCCATAGAAGAAACATTTTAGGTTCCCCATAGAACAGTTCTTAAAAGATCGCATTTTCTTAGTGTAAAGAACTTAAGAACGTTTTTCACTCTTAAGAACCTTTCATGCAAGGCAAGGTTTCATTGTAGTAAAAGGTTCCTTTTGGAACCACAGATGCCAACAAAGAACTGAACAGTCTCTTGAACATGTCTTATTCATTTTCATAGTTATTTTCCAACCAAAACACAAAGCAGAAGCAAAGTTCCTGGTTTTAACTAAAGTATAAAAAAAGCATTAAAAACGATTACTTTTGACACTGAACTGTAAAGAATTATCAACAGATGAATTCATATTGCAAACAGAGACCACTACTGTAAACACACTCACACCCAGTGCAACGTCCATCTATCCAAAACTGGCCAACACACATAAACAGAGGTGCATGAGAGTGTGTGGAGGGGTGAAAATGTGTTTTGATGTTCAACAGCTGACCTGTTCACAAAGTTAGGTCAATGCTGATGCACCCAAACACGTAAATAAACAGAAGCATCACTATTGTCAGTCCCGGCCCTGCTGCTCTATTGTCTTACGCATAGAGTTTTTAAAGGTTATTGTTTCTTTTCCAGCTGACCTTCACATTTCCCTCTGTAGCTGGACCACAGCACTGCCATCCACCCCTCCGACATGTCTGCCCACCACCAGAACCACATTTTTTTTTAGTCTTTTCCTTGTTCGGTTATACAACAAAGGCTTCACAAACACAATGGATAATGCAGGGTTGGGGTGGTCACATACGCTGGTGAGGAAATGCAGTTGGCATGAAAGAGAAGGGGCAGTGAGGAGGAAGGGCTAATAATGCAGGCCACGCTGTATGTGGTCCTCAATCACAGGAGTTTTGAGCCTTTTGTTTCTAGCCTTTGTTCAATATCGTATCTTCTAGACAATATTAAGTGGTGGTTTTAAAATATGGTAATGACACAACTGTTTTTCAGAGCAAATCAAAATTTGTCTTGAAATGGAAAAACAATTTGGAAAAAAATATTCGTTTTTTTAATATTTCATTGTTTTTGTTTTGTTTGAGTAACAACAGAACAAATATGTGATTTTACAACCAAGCATTTGCCAGTTGGTCACATCAGGAGTGGATTCTGGACAAAGCCAAAAGGCAGCAACTACAAATTTAGTCAATATTAAATTATGGGTTGAATCATGTCTATGATCTGTGACAGATGGTTCAGCTATACTCAGATTTAGAGATACATAGTGTGAAATTGATAATAAAAAAAGCATTACTGAACTAAACAATTCATTTAAAAAGGACCATAAAGCCACTTTTGGCACTTTCAGTGTTGTCATAATCACAGTGTTTTGTCTTCGTAAACAACAAAATATGGAAGCCTGTTTCCGCCACGGAAAAAAAACATAAAAAAGGGTATTGCAAGTTATAAAGTCAGAATTGCAAGTTATAAAGTCAGAATTGCGAGATAAAAAGTCAGAATTGCAAGATATAAAGTTGCGATTGCGAGTTATAAAGTCAGAATTGCGATATATAAAGTCAGAATTGTGAGATATAAAGTTGGAATTGCAATATATAAAGTCAGAATTGCAAGATATAAAGTTGCGATTGTGAGATATAAAGTTGCGATTGCGAGTTATAAAGTCAGAATTGCAAGATATAGTCGTGATTGTGAAATATAAAGTCAGAACTGTGAGTTATAAAAGTCAGAACTGTGATATATATAGTCAGAATTGAAATATATAAAGTCAGAATTGTGATATATAAAGTCAGAATAGTGAGTTATAAAGTCAGAATTGTGAGATAAAAAGTCAGAATTATAAAGTCAGAATTGCAATATAAAAAGTCAGAATTGTGGGTAATAAAGTCAGAATTGCAAGATATAAAGTCGCGATTGTGAGATATAAAGTCGGAATTGCAATATATAAAGTCAGAATTGCAAGATATAGTCGCGATTGTGAGATATAAAGTCAGAATTGTGTCAGAATCTAAAAAAATGACTGTCCTGCATGTGTTTTACACATAAAAAAGAGAAAAGAAAATGATGAGAAAAAAATCTGTTACAACTACTAAATCTTCTAGTACGATTAGTAACAATTAGTCATAGAAAATTCAAATAAATCATATTCACCTGCAAAGCTGATTAGGTTTATAACAAGTCCCTTCAAATGGTTTTGTTCCAACCAAGCATGTTCAACACATTTAATGCACAAATTTTGAAGCTTTGGGAAACTGGCCTACTTTTTGAAATGACCCATTAGCGCACAGTAAACCAGCTGTGCATCAGTAATGCAGTCCATGTGAGATCATCCAAATTTGGCCATCATCAACTGACCAGCGAGAGCAGAGCTTTCCCTGCCATTCACACAATGAAACAAGGCCAGTGATCTCACAATGACCAATAGAAAGCAGTTTACATAGTTCAAAAGACCCATTTTCATGGTTTTGCAGAAATATGTCATGAACGCACAGAAAAGCAATCATTCCCCAGAGAACATAAAGTGAGGGGAAAGAGTTTTGGCCGAGAGGGCTGAAACATCCCAGTTCCTCAGGCTCAATAAAAGTGTCATCGGGTGTAGTGAAGAGTGGGGCTATAAAAAAAAGGGCCTGTAGCCCTGAGTTCTTGCCTGCTCCACCAGGGAAATTCCCTTTGTCTTAGTGTATGTAACTAATTATAGAAAGAAAGCTGGGCTGCAAATGGTGTCTATAAAATAATAAGTGTCTGTCCATAAAGTTCAAGGTGACAAACTAGCATGCAGCCCCATCAATTTATCAATAGCGGGAAAAGGGGGGGCTAATGGACCTTTTAGTAGCCAGGAAAAGGAAGCGCTATGTCATGCATAGTGTCCCAAGCCTGGGAAGTTAAACAGTTATATATTACAAACAGGAATGTTTCTAGTGATCAACGATAAGAGATAAAAAAAAGACAAATGGGTAATGATCCAAGCAGGGCAAAGTGTAGACAGAAGGAATGACGTAGAAAACGTGATCTTTGACCTGGATGAAAGAACGCAGAAGAGGTGCAGACTGAAACCTGAGGTGATCAAGAGTCGTAGAGAAACGCGGTAGGGTGGGGACGAATTACTCATGGAGGACACATCCAAGCTGGGCAGAGAGACAGTGCGGTTTTGAGTCACCAGACAGAGGACGGCATTCACAGCTGTGCGCTTGACACACCTGCACTTGGAAACCCTCTCACCACTGCAAACACTAGACTCCTTGAGACGGACAGAGTCAGCAAACTTCACCATCAACATGCTCATCCCCTCCCAAACCCATCAACTCTTTGAACCCCTTCCAGCTCTTTTCTCCTCCACCAGTGTCGGAAATGCCGCTGTTTAAGGGAGATGCTGTAAAGTCAGGCTCTTGGCTGCTGAGGGACTGCTCTTGCGTTCATTCTGGGGGCTTCAGAGGTCGGAGTTGGGGGGGATTCTGTCTGTGTTTGCGTTACTACCGCCATCAGAACCTCGACATCTGCTGGGCAGATGCTCTTATCTGGGGATATCTGAGAACATTTGTATTGGAGATGAAAATGAAACCTCAAAATTAATTGAATTTCCTAATAGAGAGCTGCCATTGTGAAATCAAATCCCAGAAGAATATTTTTGCCGTGGGTTCCCTTAAGATTTTCCTAAAGGTTTTTAATTCAAGAGTACAAAAGGCCTGTGGGCAATATAAATTGGTGACGCTTGGATATTTTGCTCTTCGATATTAATTAGACACGCCCTCAAACCAATTTTGAAGCAGCTGTTTATTTTTAAAAATTAACTAAAGTAACTAAGTAACTTACTAATAAGATCTGGGGTGTAAGTTTACGTTGTAAAACCAAACTTTAAAGAAGTTTCTTTGCACACAAAAAGCATTCTCGTACTTTCATAAAATGAAGGTTGAATCAATGAGGTCACATGGACTATTTTAATGATGCCCTCACTACCTTTCTGGGCCTTAAATGTGTCAGTTGCATTGCTGTCTATGCAGGGTTTGAAAGCTCTCAGAGAACAAAGGTCTTAGGGCTTTGGGGCAACACAAGGGTGAGTAATTAATGACAGAATTGACATTTTCGAGGGAAATATCCCTTTAATAATTAAAAAATCCTTTTTCAAAACATTTAGCGCCACGTAAAGTTTCTATGGATGTTAAAAGTATATCACGGAACCATGAATGCCAATAAAGAACGTAAAATAAAGCATTAAAGTTAATGAATGGAAATATAAAAGTCGATACACACCATTCGAGCTGCGCTTTACACCTCATATGCAGGCTGTAGCGCATCTCTCCATAAGGGACACGGAGCATGGAGCTGGGAAGCTCATCAGTCCAAATTCTTGTAGCTGGGGTGCACTGGGAGGAAATGGGGATTTGGCATTTCCCTCTGAGCTCTTAGGAAGAGGGGGTTTGTCTCCTAAATTCATGGTAAACTAAGTAGCAGGCCGGCATTAGCAAGACAGTTTTCCAAGAGAATAAGTGGATGGTCAAAAGGGGATGTTGGTTTTCAAAGCAAACAGAGCTTTGCATGTTAACCTTCACTTTCAAAGGTCCAAACACCCAGAGGGAGGGTTTGACTGACTTCCTGCCTCTCAGTTCAGATTCCATGACCAGTCTTGAAGCCTATTCTTCTCTTTGATATTATGAAAATGCCCAAACAATACCCTTTTCCCCCCTAAAGACTCAAATGGGCGATATTTAAGATATTGTTTTGCCCTGAGGTATGCTGCAATTTTCAAAATAGCATAATAAGCTGGAAAACAATGAAGTGTCATTTGTTGGGAGTTTTTAGAGCTCAAATCCATGTGTGTTGACAATTCCAAAGAAAATTTTGACCCTGAAGCCAGTCAAGAATGCATGTATCTTTTGTGTTTGAAAGGAAAATAAACACGGCTCTGCTGATCTACTGACAGACAAAATGACAGACAAACTGTGTGGTGTGTGTTTAGGTCATAAAGCACATCAGCATGAACTCACGAAACAACAGCACTATAATGAAATTCAGAATAGCTGGGATGCATTGTGTCCAATCAATCATGTGATTTCATTAATTCAAACTGAAGAAACTGACATATTCTGGGGTTAACGCAAGCAGTATTTGCAGATAAAGATTCCCGCTTGTAAGGACTGACATCTTTTCAATGAGTTTGTATTCCCGGCTGAACTAATGAGTGAGTAAATTGAGACCAGACGAGATTAGTTGGGAAGTTTTATTTGTCCACCCCAAATAGTCAGCATTCCAGCTGCTAAAGAAAATAGTGTTTCTTGAGCAAGAGGGGGGCTGTAAGAGAGGTTGAGAAAGCCTGGACTTTAAATGTCTGACAAAAGATCTGATGCTGAAAGTAATCCCATGTTGAAGGGTTTTCCACTGCTGCCTAAGCTAAGACTGAGGTAATACACATATCTTAAGGAATGAGTCCATTACATCTCAGATCAGCCTAAGGTGCTCAACCAGTCTGGTTTTAGAGGGCTTTTTGGGCACTTACCAGGCTGGAAAACAAGCTTGAAACAAGTTGGGAGAATCACCTTAATCCAGCTCAAACTGTTTTAGTGATCTTTGCTGGTTTAAGATGGGTTTGCCCTTTTATCTTTAGCTGGTATAGCTGATAAAAGTGCTATAAATCCTTCTAACCATCTTAGGTTGATACAGTGAAATAAAAGCACACTGCATCTTTTATGAAAGCATAAGTAGTAACTGTGTGACATTAATATTAACATTTGGAGGGAGTAAACAAATCTAAAGAAGTATTACTAGACAACAGGAGGATTTGTTGTAGCTACTAAACAAGAATGAGTTTATTGGTTCAAGATATGATGATGACAATGATGATGATGATGATGATGACAGACACCCACACACGTCTCAACATGCACACATATGAATACACCATTACTGTGTTATATCAATCTCTTTGCTTAATTAATTAATCAACAAATTGCCAGTTGTTAACTGCTAAGGAATATTATTTGAAAGCTAGATAAATATACTGTAAAGTGTTAATGCTGCGCAGTCTATCATTAAGACGGTTCGCAAATAAACCATCTCTGATCCGGAGAAAATCACACTAAAAAGTAGCCTGTGCCAAGCTGTAACACATACCTTTACAGCTGTGCTGATCGGAGACATCAAAAGTAACTCAGCCAATATATGTACTCCGTTTCCAATCCTAATATCCCACTTTGATGAAAAGGATCAACAGTTTTCCCAGCTCGTGAGCATCAGTGAGTATTCCTCCTTGCCTTGACTAAACAGCGCGTCTGGAGGCTCGTCTTCCCGTATTGTAACGTACTAAGCAACGCTGGATGCTCCAGTGTTCAGTTTCCAACTTTCTCGGGAGTCTCTTCGCTGAGCATGAGGTGTCATCTTCACTGAATTTACTGTCCCATATATGAGTAACAGTCTCGCGTCACTCACTGTACAGACTCTCCGTGCGCGCGAACGCTGGAAGAAACGCTATCCTCAAAAACTCAACATTAGGAATGGAACATGTTCCTTTTGATTTCTTCGTCTCCGTTATCCACACTCACATACGTTTAGACCGAGTAGGGAATGTATTAATTTAATAATGTTGAAAAAGCGCTAGTGGAGAACTGAGAAAGAGTGAAGTGAGTTTGGAGGCTACAGTACATGTGCCTTGAAAGTAAGTGAGCGCGAGTAAAAGAGGAGTATTGACGTGCCCCCCGTGGACACGGACTCCTTGAACTTCCTGTCAGCGTTAACTCCTTTACTGCTGCTGTCCTCATTCATCATTTTGCTTCAGGGGATATGATCAGTCACCCCAAAAGTGTACAGTTAGGACGGATGAGTGCAGAGATCAGCAAAGCACCGTTTATGTTAAGATCGGGTGTCTCTGTGAACAGCGGTAGTTTATCAACTTTGTAGAGCTATTAAAACGCCTTAAATTAGCCGGAGAGGTAATGATGTTGTTTTAAGGCACAGTGCCAACATCCTCAAAAAACCTGTGTCAAATAACCGTTTGTGACTGCATTTACTTTATAGAGACCCCAAAACTGCTGGGGAGACCGGGGCTAGTTGTCACAGTTTTTATATTTCTCAGGATGGGTTTATTTAGACACATACCTAAGTCTTTAAATGTAATAAAATAAATAAATAAATAGTGCTTTCAAACGATTAATCGCGATTACACGCATCCAGTATAAAAGCTTTAGTTTACATAATATAGCTACGTGTGTGCTGTATATTTATTATGTAGATATATAAATACACACACATCCATATGTAGTTAAGAAAAATATGTTGTTAATATACAGCATATGTACATGTGTGTATGCACACACACACATATAATATATTACATCCTTCTATATATTAAATGCATTTATATTATAAGTTATATGTTATATAGGCTATATATATATATATATATACATATATATGCAAATACATATTTTCAAAATACATGATATGTAAATATTCAAAATATATATTATGGATACATAATAAATATACACACACATACACATATATCAAACCATTGTTTGGAATGAATTTACGACCTTTTAAACACATGTGACAACTTGTCTTGAGAACACAGCTCAGTTAAAATTTCCCTTCCTTATATAGTATATTAGTGTGGTTTCTCATAATGACGAAGCCTGTATATCAAGATGTCATCAAATAACTTCCTTGAAACTAAAATGACTTCATCAAGCCATGCATTCAGCTTGAATAATCAAGCTATGTTACATTTATGAGAATACTCAGACATGTTAGCGCAAGTAATGTCTTAAATCATCACTGTAACCGTTTGCCATGCGTCTCTAAGATCACCTCACCCTTTAATCAAGCGAATATTTTCTGATGTAAAAATGTATTGAGAACAAAAATGGGATTCATGTTGTTTAGAAACATTTATCCAATATACCCAAAGCATGTTATTTTTTTAAGAAACCTATTTTTAAAACCATCTAAAATCTACTTTTTTGACACTCAGTTACTGCACTACAGCTGTAATGAAAAGGCCCTTGCATCTAATTAATGATATTCCATTCAGTTATATTGATAAGATACCCACAAAAACACAAACTGACTCAGTGAATTAGTAAGAAAGGTAAACTGCGCACTAACCCTAAGACTGAAAGGAGTCGATGGAGAACCAAGACATTCCAAGATTACATTTTACTTCTAGACAAACAAACTGTTGTATCTGAAGCGCTTCAAGGTGCATGACCTTCCTCATGGGGAATGGGTTTATTTTGCACAGATAAGGAAAAATGCCATGAGCATTGTTTGAGTGAGGCTTTTTAACACAATGTTAGGAATTCTTGTCTTCAGTTGTAGTTTAATTGTCTCGATGTAAACAGGCTGAGCAATAACAGAAGAATGTCATTGTTGAGATGTGGTGGAATTACTCCAAGTCATAAGCAGAAACACTATTACTGAGGTAGATTCACAAGACTGTTATATAAAACAGGACCCTGTGTATTCCATCCATATACAAGTAATCTAATAGTGATGAAAAGTTAATTGACACAAGAGCTGCATTACAGTAATAATAAGGTTTTGAATCCAAAAGTCCAATTGTATAAAATTTGGTTTTCTTTAACAGTGTTTATCTGTGGTGGTTTTCAAAAACATGTTTAAAACTGTCTTAAAGTATGACATTCTTGTGATTTATACTACTTAAACAACATAATATCATATTATTAATTAGAAACACAATAAAAGCATATGATAAGGACTGACCTTTGTGTTCTCAGAACAAATTTATTTTTCAGAAATTTCAGGTTGGGTCTTTGTAAGTCACCTTTTCCATTTTTGTAGCTGTACCTCTAATAACTTTGTACATTTAGCTTAAAAACCAATTATATGCTTTAATATGTTGTGAATATGTTGGTTTTGAAACATGGATGCTTGTTTGAGCTGGTTTAAACTGGTCCTTAGCTGGTAGTGGTCTCTTTAAAGCTGGTCATGTGTTGGTCCTAAATTGGTCCAAAGCAACTATTTCCTTCTCAGGACCAGCACTTGACCAGTTTAAACCAGGAGCCATGCTTCTAAACATACGTAACCAGTATATGCTGGATTTTTCAAACATGATCTTGTTCTTAAATCAGTGGCTTCCCATTGTGACACCCTACCGAGCTACAGGCGTATGTTGTTACCAAAGGTCACATATTCATGTGTTATAGATAACCTGTATTTTTTGTGCAAAATTTGTTCAATATGTTATGTAGTCATGGTATAGCTCATAAAAATAAACATTTGGTCAACTCCCCCCCGCATATTTCAAATCTGTAATTGTTTGGAGAACATTGATTCATAAAAAAAGAGAACCCTAAACTATTTCTTAAAATATCTTTTTGTGTTCCGCAGAAAAAGGAAGCTCATATAGGTTTGAAACAGCGTAAATGATGAATAGGAGCTATTTTCATTTTTGGGGGGGTGAACTGTCCCTTTAGGGTATAACCTTAGCCAGGAAAGTATACAAAAAAAAGTTACTAATAGCCTCAGTATCCCCCTATACACTTTACCTTACAGTACATAATAACTTAAAAGATAATGGTTTCAAACAGGTCCCATGACAAAGGTCCCCCAAGGCCACCATGCAGGAACTCTGAAACAGGAAACTAAAAACTGAAGGTGTTTTTGAGAGAAAACCTTTGACAAATAAACAGCAGACCCACTAAAGGAATTCAGCAGAAGTCACTGGCTGAATGCCAAACAGTAGCTTTATAATATAGCTTCCCCCTCTCTGAAAATGGCCTAAACAGTGATGCTCTACTTGGGGTTGTTAGATATATTTCACAGGCCTCCAACATGGAGAGATTAAATGCCAGGAAATGTTCCCGTCTCCTCTGCATTCTTGGATTGAAAACAACACAGACCTAAATTCAAGAGACAGTCACCATCCACGGAAAAAACATCAGGTTGGATGGTGAAAGCGCAGAGAGTAGCTATGTGTGTTAGTGTGCAAGATCCAGGCGTAAAGGGGTGAAAAGTCCCGACACAGCTGAAAGCATTTTACTAGAGAAAGCCCATAGATTAGGCTGCGCTCCCATCCAAAACCACACACATCCCACTGACCTAGATATAAAAAACAGATATCGGGCCCGGTTTCTCTACCCGCATTGCCATTGGCATGGAGACGAGCTAAAGTGGGGGAGCGTGACTAGAAAACACAGGCTCATATTTCTCTAATTTCAGCAGCCTGGTCACTGGCTCTGACCTGGAGCTGTTGATTAGCCTGAGACATTAAACCACAATGACTGGCAACAGTCACTTAGCGCCTGCCTTCCGCAGGTTACCACCACGCCACACCTCAGCATGAGCATTTAATGACCAAATTTTGACTACTTCTCGCATGTGTGTTCATGGAAAACAATCTGAAAGTCACCAGGTAGTTAGTGATGGCAAAGTTGGCAGGGATCACAGTCACCTTTAAGCATGAGTCAATTGGAGCCTGGTGGGGTCGCCACAAAAAAGCCTCAGACTCGCACAAATGATCCATGATTCATATATACACAGTGGGAGGGTGAATAAGAGTGCACATGCTTTCAGAGCTGTCGGCGAAGGCTAATTATAGGCCTCCCTATGTTGAAACAGGAGGTTTTAAGCATTAGAAAATGTATGTAATTTGTTTCACTCATGTTTGTCATTTGTAGAACGGCGGAGCAACAACAAAGCTATAACAGAACCTGTTAATCCGTGGTGTTATGGAAGGCATGCTGCACAAATTTGAAGTCATCTTTTCTAATCGTGTGGAAGCCTGTCTGCCTCAGAAGCAAAAAAAGGAAAAAGCTAGTTGTGTCTCTTCAGTTGTTTTCTGTTCAATGAAAAGTCACAGTTATGAGAGAAAGTTGCAAAACTGAGATATGAAGTTGCAGTTAAGATATACAAAGGTACAAGGAATAAAGTCATTTTGAAACGCTTGTGAGATATTAATTGACAATTGTAAGATATAAAGCTGAAAAAATAAAGTTACAATTTAGATTGTTTTTTGAGATATAAAGCCGTAACTGATAAGTGTGAAATATAAAGTAACAGTTATGAGATATAAAGTCACATTTCTAAAAAAATAAAGTTGCAATTGTGAGAAATAGAGAAATGATACAAAGATACAATATCACATATATGAGATATGAAGTCACACCTGAGAGATAAAATGTCATAGTCATCGCAATTGTGTGAAATGATAGTAATTATGAAATACGTTATAATTATGAAATATAATGTTGCAGTTGTGCAATATAAAGCTGCAATTTATAAGAAATTAAGTCTTGTTAATAAATATGAGATGAATTGAGAAATAATTACAAATGTGAAAAATAGTTGCAATATAATGTCGGCTATTAGAAATAAAGTTTGTTCTAAGGCTTTCTCTTACAACTTCTTAAATATCATGTCTCTAATCCAAAGTTTATATTTTTGATCAATTGCATGTTGAGATGACTCAACTTTCAGCTGAAATCCCATCACATTGTTTCCACAACAAATCAGCCTACGTAAATCAAAGATTAGTAGTCTTAACTAAGATTATAGCTTTAGTAATACTGTAATCGGTCAAATGTGACTAAATGTGACAGTTCAAGATCAAATCAAATAAACTTAATGACTAAAAATGACTTTGTTTTCATGAAGAACTTGACCAAACTGCGGATAATTCAATTTGATTGTTTAGACCAAAGACTTATTTTTGTACATGTATGGTTGTCCAGACAAAAAACCCATAGCGAAACATAAAACAGCACTTCTCCTTCAACTCACTTGTATAATTATCACCTTCAAAACAAGATATAATTTGCTTCCTGGCGTCCACCATGTGAAGACACATAATTTTATTGTTCCTGAGGGGACAGGTCAACAGAAATAAAGTGATGGTCAGCTGAACTGCAAACCATTGAACCCAAGACTATTGCTTTCAGTGACAAAATGACCCACAGGAAATGGCTGGAGCCTTTTGTGAAAGTAAACAGAGGGCCTACATCCTGTCTCTGTCCATCTCTGAACTGGACGTGACGGCTCAGCATGAGGGCAGTGTTCTGTCTGTGGCTCCGGGTTAGATCACTATGTACCACAAGTCTCTGTGAAATGCAGGCCACGGCTCAACACCTGTTACTGAGGCAAACGGGAACAGGGAGGTGCTGCGTGACTTGCGATCTGTTCCCACAGCTGGTGGCAGTAACATAGTTTGAGTCCCTTCATTTTCCTTCCTTGATGCCTGAAATGTTTAAACATTTAGGGGCAATATAGGGTGCGTGATGTAAATTTATTAGCATTTTACACACATACTGTCGGAATTTTCTTATATGCAATATGCACCTTGTTTAATTGTTTGTTTTGCACTAATTAGTTTGTTAGTTATTAGACTGCATATTGTAGCACAGTTAAAGAAGAATCTAATGAGGTGGAACAACAACAAACTACAGAAAGATGGCAAAAATAACAGATGCCAGCACTGATAAGCACTTGAGTGAGATGGTCAAGAGATCCAAGATCCACATAAAAGAGTACAAAGACATTCTCACTGTAACGCAGACAGGACAGAATAAATTTTGTAGTGCGCATTGTTTAGCGTTAAAATACTTTGGCTTTACAAAGACGTGAATGTGCATCAAATTTTGAAGCATTAGAAAAACGTGAAGCTTATAATTTTTATAAAAGCATAAAAGGTTCACCCAAAAATGAAAATTGGGTCATTAATTACTCACAACTCATGTTGTTCCAAACCCGCAAGAGCTAAGTTCATCTTTGGAGGGCAAATTAACATATGGGTCATTCCTGTTATGACTATGATTTACGTACTCATATTTTCTCTAAAATAGTCACATATTTATAAGAAATAGCTGAAATGATATATGTTAGGTCTAATTTATCAGTTAAGCAGAGATAATGGACTTTAAAAATATTTTTTTGTTGTTTTTACAAACCTTTTAATTTATTTATGCGTTCAATTGTATCATGTCCTAAGTGCACAGTAATCAACTTCCTATAGAAATGTAAACCATGAAATGGTAAAAACCTTTTTAATTATGTTATGGACTAGGCTAAACTTCATCTGCTCATAAATATACATTATGTGAAAGTATATTTATTTTTGTACAATTTTCTTTATTTACAATGTCCTCATGTTCCACCCTGTTAGGATGTACTTCCAAAATATACTACAATTCCATGGAGATCATTGATATTGAGAAGTGATATTGTTTATTTTATTACTGCACAAATGGAGGTAAATGTCACCTCTCACTCATAACTTTTTTTGAGTTTTTATAATGTTCCCCTGTGTAATGAACGAGCACGGGAGGCAGTCGGATCCACACGCAAAGTGTTTATTGGTAGGCGAAGGAGAGTACAACAGGCGATG
>JAUYWG010000050.1:8093326-8116325 GCA_034779775.1 Enteromius afrohamiltoni | reverse complement strand
GGAAAAAAACAACAAATAACATGGAGGCTGGAAGTGCCAACTTAAAGTCTGACTGGCACTTCCAGCAGATCGTGACACCCTGCTTGTCCCACTCTTAAATTTCCACCCTGTTAGGCTATATTATGAAGAATGTTTGTCCAATCAAAAAAATAATAATTATAAATATATATATGTGACTATTTTGACATAGTTCTAAAGTTAGATTCCACCCTGTCAGGTTTTTATAGACTGTGGAATGTGAAACTAATAGGGTGGAAATTCTAATAGAATGCAGAGCTTGGCAAGTATGTGTTTTATATATTTAAACATGTCATTATTTTGGTAGAGTGCTAAAAACATGAAAAATATCTAACTTTTTTTCCTAAAATTACGAAGCCAAAATGTTACCAGATACCAGGAATTACCCATATTTTTGATGAAAACTAAAACGCGTTGTGGTCTCGTGAATGTGCATTAAAAACTGACATGGACGAGAAGAAATTGTTGAATTGATTTGTGGCTTGATAAAATATGTGGCTTGTTTTGTTGCTTTAAAATTAAATAAATGTGTATGGACTAGTGGAAATTAATTCTTAATTATACCACAAATCCTGTCAACTGCAGCTGATTTGCACTGAACCCGGTCTATTGCTTTAAAAACATTTAGCTTAGCCAATCTTCAAAAGGATACAACAGGCATCTTTGGTGGGCTCTAATATTTCACATCTCCTATTTGTCCACCCATAATCCCAAAAGCCTTCTTTTGTAAGGGCAGCTGCGAGGAAGCCTACAGTCACTGGCCACCCAGGACCTACAAGACCTTTGCCAATTATCTTCTGTGTTGTTCAATCCAGATGTCCACCCTCAAGACGTTCATCTATAAGCAGACATTTCTAGCCTACTCTTTACCAGACTTGACTCAAGTAGCTATTTTTGGTGTCTGATATGCTGCCCACTAAAAAGGCTGATGCTTTGTAAATAAGATTGCTCTACATCCGAGATATTCTCAGAGAAGAATTCTTAGCGAATGATGTCATATCCTTTAACGAGTAATTAAACTGTACAGGAAGACTTTGTGGGAGAATATCTGGCTGCATGAGAGCTATGTTTTGATTGTTTGGCGGGCAACAGTTTTCTTACTGGAATGTACAGAAAAGTACATCTTCATTTGGATGCAGATGTTGAAAGTGAAAACACTTCAAAATGTGCAACATAACAGAAATGTTCTCTTACTTTCTCTCACTCAACATTACAATTTGATCAGAGTGGAAAGTGAAAGTTTTTATGTTTCTTTCACATTATTTTCAGATCATTGCTGAGCATGTTATACACAGCCATCTCGGAAACATGTCAAATGGTACATTCCATTGACGTCTGTGCTACCCACGTACTGTAAAATAATTAGATACATTCAGAGCTTGGTAGATTACTCATATCGTAGTCTGTTGCGGATTCAAAATTACATGACAAAAGTTAGTAATGTAATCCATTACACACTACATACTTACACACTACTTTTTGATGACTTTTTAGATTACTTTTAACCTAACTCGTTTATCACATCTATTTACATATCTGCAACATGACATGCATTAAACATGACACAATATCAAGTTTTTGCAATAAATACATAAATAAAAATAAAACTGGTGCTTAAGTTAAGAGTTTAATGAAAAGCTAATCAAATGTCAAATTAAAATAAATCATTCTAAAACAATATTAAACAAAATTAATCACTTACTAAAAAATAAAACAGCTCGATTTTTTTTTTATACAGTGTAATACAAAATAGTAATAAATACTAATAAAACACTGCCATAAACACTATCCCTTCACAAAATAGATATATTCTTTCTGAAGACCTTCAAGGGCCGGCCGTACCAATCATGACCTCTTTCCCAAGAGAGCCTCAAACACCAAACATGGGAACGATTGCTGATCAGGTTTAACTCCAGAGACATTCCAGTTGAGACTATCAGCAGCTGTGCAATTTTTTCCTCAACAGGAGAGTGAATAAGTTTAGATGATAAATGCATCCAAGAGACTCTGACCTTCTGTGTGTCACTGATTCACATCAAAACACTCCATCATGCTCCTTTTGTGATGTTACAGACCCAGACGGTGTCTCCGAGGGCTTGAATCCAAATAGCTGTGGACATAGCCTGACTAATAAAACCGAACAACCCACCCAGCACAAAGGTGAGCACGCACAAGACTGCGGGAAAATGAATCGCACCACGACCCTCAATTAGTGCCGTTAAATAACAAAGCATCTACTCCCTTCAGAGCTGCAGTATGTAAAGCTGTCAAGATATTTCACACGTAAAGAGGTTTTTACAGCTTATCAGTCTCAAACATGTTCTTACACAACAAACCGATGTTCTAGACGCACAAAGCTTGTTTCTCCAAGTCAACATATAACACATCTTTGTAAATTAAAATGCTATTTACATTTTTGAATCGGCCCCAAACATTCCTTCCTCCTGATTTTATCATGCAAAAACACAATGGTGCTTATGTAGAGAGGAAAGGAGGGAGAAAGTGAGGTTTCAGACTCAAACTGATGACCTTAAACAACTCCTCGTGTCTGACATCAAACCGAAGCCTCTCCTTTCTGCATAATTTTTGTATGGCACAAGCTTGTAATTCTTATTGAACCATAAATATGATTCATTGCTTATAAAGTCTGCCACACACATACTTGGCCATCATAAAGTCTACATAAAGCACACATTTTACCTAACTGGTATTCTGGACTGAGATCGTAACAATAGATACAACCGAGAAAAAACCTTACAGCTGTGGTCTGGAAGCGTTTAGTCAACAGTTAGTTTTATGCTGGCAATGTGTCATCTGAGACAATGCAGAGGCTCCCATCGGTTCTGTGTGCGCTTGTGTTTACTTGGGCAAGGCTTACATTCAGCAATCAGTTGTACTGCCAAAAAGATTACAGACATTATGGTTGAATGCCATATTTTTACCTACCACAACATCATCGTTTTCCAAAAGAAGAATCTTCAGGCATTAATTAGATGATATACCAGTGTTTTCCAAATAAATCTTTTTATCTTGTATGGCTCAGGTGTGCTCGGTTAATCAACAACGTAATTGAATGGATGATTTAGGCTCGCCAGCACTTTGCTGAAACAACAACATTCATAATAAGCGGGTGGACACATTGGGAAACTCGGATGACATTAGACCTCTAATTTCGCTTATTAGACTTGGATTGTGAACTTCCCAGCTAAAACACCACCACATCTGCACCCTTACAGAAAAGATAGTCGAGTGTAGTTTAAAACTCATTAAAACACATTTCTTATGGGTTTGAAAACATTTATGCCATTTTAAAGGAATAGTTTACATTTAATGACTCTTAAAATATCATGTGGTGTAAGATTTAAGTAAAAGAGCATATGAGTTTTAATTTTTAAAACCTTTTCAAAACAAAAAGTAAAAAATGCATGTGTGTGTGCTCTGGTTTTTGTGGTTTCAATTTGTTTGTTGACATGGGTATGACAGAGGTACGTCAATTTGAAGGCAGTTTGCCATTAGAACAGTGTAATGAAAGGAAGCAAAGTGGAAGAGGGGTGCGGGAATCGGGTCCAAGAGTTGGGGTTGGAATTCGAGACTCCAACTGTGAGGTATTTGATATTTTAAGAGACTGATTTCATTGATTTCAAACAATATCGTAGATATCGATTTATTTTCTGACTTTGATATATAAAGATTTATATATTCAGTATCATTGCTTATCAGAAAAAAACTATTGAATCTATTGACTATTGAAAATACAGTAACCCTGTACAATAACAGTACATGAATTAACAATTACTTGACTACAAACTAATGATGAGTTAAGACATCAATTAATCAAGAACTAACCTGACATGACTCACATGAATTACTGCATGAATAACGCCACATTAATTACATGTTAGTTACTGCATGTTGGTTAACATATTAATTAACAATTTGTGGCACAAAATTGTTTATACTGTAGATCTGCCACCTGCCGCTGTCACAAACATCAGTGAATGACAGAAAATTTCTTGAAATATTTACATTTAACCTAACTCATCCAACAAACACAATTTTCCAAATTAAAATCACACAGAAGATGATTATCGCTTTGGTTATGTTATAGATTGGTTTACTGTCATAATAATCCACTGAAGTCAGATGTTTCTCTTGCGTTCTTGCTCTTTTTTTGGGGCCACTATTGTCTCAAAATGTCAACTTTCCTCCTACCGTTCAGTTTCATCTCCATCCAAATGCAGCCACAGGACCTCTGCTCTTCCACTTCTTTACCAATCCCCAAAAAGCACCAAATAGCTGATTTAGATGAGCTGAATATGTATAAAAAAATGTGTCATTGAAAACTTTTTAAGGATGTTAACAAGTCAAGAATTCATGTTACTTTATAAGTAATTAATGAAGAGTTAGTAATGATGTGCCACCCCAAGTAAAGTCATGACATAATAATACATTAACAACTCATGAATTCATGACATGACAGCTGCAGGTGGCAGATCTATAAACAATTTTGTGCCATTAAAGCATGTTTGATTTAGATTACCACAAATTGTTATGAAGACATTAACTAACATGCAGTAAATAACATGTAATAAGGTGAGTAATTTATGTGAGTCTTGTCGTAGTTTAGTTCTTGATTAATAGATGTCTTAACTCTATTAATAGCATCATATATGTTATCTATATAAATAACATCTTAATAAAGTTTATTGTCAAGTAATTGTTAATTCATGTATTAGTACATGATAATTCATTTACTGTTATTGTAAAGTGTTACAGAAACTACTGAAGCACCAAACACTGCTTGTAAGCCTAAACTTCACAAAACTTTTAAACTGTTTCTTCAAATCTGATTGGTTAATCACAATGTTGTTCCAGTCAACTTAGATGTTGCACTTGGTAACCACAGGTTAGCGGTATGCTACATATATGGCAAAATGACAAGCTTGACTAGTTAGGCTTAGAACATGTCCCTTAAAAAATAGCAACATAAATTCATGAATCAAAAACACATTTAAATAATTGCATGCAAAATGCATCTGCAATGTACATTTGGTTAAATGATTAAATCTCTACAAAAAATAAATAAGTGCCATATTGTTGACCCAGATGCTACAAAAGAAAAGGCTTTTGTCTGCCTAAGAAAGATAAAGACTCTGATAGAATGATAAAGAAAGTAAAAAAGAAAAATGAGGCGGGTGCGGTCTAGCCACCCAACCATCTCTTAAATTATCTGCCTCAACTATTTTCCATTTCAGAGGCATTTCATAATCTCCAGATTTCTTTTAATAAGCATGGACGCTATTGAGTCGTTATTGCCTTTTTCAGTGCAGGCCGTTCCTCAAAACTGCCACCAGACTTCCCATTTATAGGCACGGAGACTGGTGACTTGAGGAAGGAGCGAGAGAAAGAATGGACATCGGGACGGAGTGAGGAGGGAGGTCGGACTGTGTCGTGGGAAACATGAGCTGAGTCTGGATTGCTAAACTTTACCCTCCAGAGAATTAACAACTGCTTTCAATTTGAGATGGGGGTCACTCAAATTACAGTCCCCCTTTCCGCCAAAACCCAATCCACGCCCCCCATCCGCCCCCCCCCCAGCACTGCGCTCAGGCCCGGCCCTCTCCACGCTCTAGAGAGCCAAAGCCATGACATCACCAGCAGTGGCTGCCTCTCACCCCACTGCACTCTTTCTTCTTCTCCCGTGTCATTTATCTTAACCCTGTCTTTCCAGATCCATGTCTTCTTAGTGTCTTTCTCCTGTGTCATTCTCTCTCTTTCTCTCTCTGTTTTGAGTCAGATGTGGTTTGTGTTGGTCTTCTGGTGTTTTTCAGTGTGGTCTGTTGTCAGGCACCTAAAAACGTGGTGACAGGCCTCTGAGGTGCTGAGGGCTGCAGTGGAGGAACTGATGGGTGAAAGGGGCTGAGAGTTTTACTAGGGTACTAGGGTAAACAACACATACAAACAACCAACTCACCGCAGGTGAGAAAACCATATTGTTTCATTATTCGTACGTATTTGTAAAAGTTGGAAAGTTTGTGCTAGTTCGTACATATTTGTGCAACCTCACTCATATTGTTCGATTTGTCTCAACCCTGGTATCGAGTAGGTTTAGAGGCAGGGTAGGTAATTCGCCCCTGTAGATGCTCAGCTATGGTCGTCTAACTACATGTTGTCAATTATGCTAACATTGTGAGCATCAGTAATTTGCATTTGGCTATTATAATTAATAAATTGGATACAATAAATGCATTAATGTTGAAAAGCCACTCTTTACAATTGTATGCCATCACTAGTGTTGGATACTGAAATGCTGTTGTTAGTTAGTAGCAATTAGTTATTAGTTCTTAGTAATTACTAACCATAACTGTTATTTTAGTGTATTGTATTTATTTATATTTATATACTTACTAATAACTTTAAATATATTGTTTGACTTTTATTATTATTTTAATTTAACCAAATATTCTATATTGTCAACTATGGCTTTAAGTGCCATTTTTTTTTGCCCCTTTGTTGCATGGTGTCCACGTACTTGGACAGGAAAATCATTTTTAATTAAAACATCTAGATAATGTTTTCCATAATTCATGAATTAAGTATCGATTTGTCATTGGCATCATAAAAAATCCAAATGATACCCAACCTTGTTTATTACATACAATAACAAACCAAGTGGCACAAAAAATCTGTTAAAACTGTTCTCTTGAAGTATTATTGTAAGCCCAAGATCCAACAGTAACGATCTATATCATGAGCATTCAGGTTGGATTTGGAAGAAAATTTCCAACACAATCTTATGTTGCTTTGTAATTTACAGTTTGCAAATTGTTGGTGACTTCTTCATCCTAACGTGTGTCCTGTGTTAGCACAGGGTTCACTTGTTTGTATACCTGTTTGCATGCATTGTCAATGGCAATATTGACTGCGCTCACGTCCTCCACCAGACACACAATCCATGTTTTAGTAGTGTGTATCATCAGTGTTTCTGATGACGTGCACATCTTGTTGACTACGGGTGGCACGCCCATGCGCCTTTGGTCATCTTTGTTCATGACACAGCTAAGTTGCGTGAGGCAGAGGGAGCAGCGGAGTAACTTGTTTTTGTCTACTTGGAAGATATCGAATAGAAATGTAGCCAAGTTGGCTTAAAGACATATAACGTCATTGCGTTATAAGCATCCAGAGTTCAAATCCAAGCTTGAGGTCCTTTCCTGATCACACCCCCCTCTTTCTCTCACTTCACTTCCTGTATGCTCTCCAATGTCATATCATAACAAACATAAAACAATAACAAAACACAAAAGGAATCTTATTGAAAAAAAAAGAAATGACCAGGGCTGAAGCACCTGAGTATCCACCATGGGTGTGTCATGTCCATTCAAAGGATGAAGAGAAGTGGAGAGAGGACAGATCCCTGGTGCACACCATTGCAGATTGCGAACAATTCAGGCCTGTACGAGGCATTGGGTGATGCTGGTGGTGTTGGTGTAGACCTGGATCCACGTTACATACTGTTTGGGGGTGCCATGAGAATAGAGGGAATGTCAGATGAGTCCCAGGGAATAAAAAAACATTTTATGTTTAAACCACAGATGGCAATAGAGAGGTCAAGGTTTCGTGATCTAACTTAAAGGGATAGTTGACCCAAAAATTAAAATACTCCTGTCTTTTATTCACCTTTGAAGCATCCTAGGTGTATGTTACTTTCTTATTTCAGACGAATCCAATCAGAGATATAATGAAATAAATTGCACGTATTCGTAAAAAAAAAAACATCCCGGGACTGTATCCGGTTTCCACAGACAGCAGATGTGAGAGAAAAGTGCTTATTAAGTTTGAAAAATAGATAATTATCATATAAAAACACATGGATTCGCTACAACAGGACTTTATTCACCCCACCGGAGCCGTTTGAGGGACGTTTTATCACAAATGCACGCACGTCTACCAAAGTGTAACAGCTATCACCCGTTCAAATCTATTCCAAGGCTTAGAGGGGTCTTCACAATTTTTATTACAACTCTAAATGAATTTGTCTGAAAGAAGAAAATCACAAACACCTACGATGCTTGGAAGGTGAGTAATAGACAAGATCATTTTCATTTTTGGGTGAACTTTCCCTTTAAGAAAATACTTAACACAACGGAACAGAAACACAAGGGTATTAGACGTTTGGTGAACTTCATCCTGCCAGTTCGTATCACTTGACTTGTGAACAACAGAAGAGAAATACAAAACAGCATGAAAGAGAACGCTAACTTTAAAGCTGCTGACAAAGCGAAGTAGATAATATATTGTCTGTTGGTTACAGTCTAGAATAACAATGTCCCTCCACCGTTTAACAATTACTTGCAGACAAACGTTACTATGATTTTGCAATCTGTCTTTTCAAAACTTTTAATAACTTGGACTCAAGATGATTGTGTGTTTGGGTGCATTTGGTAGCTTGGAGCTCTCACATTCATGGAATGCTGAGCATCTCTGCAGTTAGTCAGGCAGCTGGTGTGATGGGTGAGGAAGGAGTGGAGAAGAAAGGAGGGGTGTCACACTAAATAAGCACAATTACACTTACGCAGGATGGAAACCAGATGACCACGGGCACTGACAACATGCAGGGGTTACACAGGCCAAGGCTCAGATACACACTCAAACACAAAGGGCCCTTACAACATCCTGGAGCCCCACAGTAGACGGATGGGGCTCTGTAAACATGCTGCGTTTCCCACACTGCATTTTGGTGATCTAAGTGTGAGCCACGACCCCCTCATTCCTGCCACTTTCTCAGGTTTTCTAAAACACCTCCATGAAGACCTTTTGATTGATTTCCTTCAGTGTCAATTGCATTGATCGATAAATTTGTAATGCTTGACACAAAGACTTTGTAGTAAACTGGCCATGTTAGCCAAACTTTTCGTAATGCTCTCCTGCCTTCCTCTTTTGCCTGTTCTGTGTGAGTGGAGGGGGTGATTTTACATGACTGGGAAATGAGCTAATCGCTCGGTCTTTATGACCTAATTTCAGAGCTCTACGCTTACTGAGACAAAGACAGAACCTACTTTCCAAATGCTGCTCGGTGTATAAGACTAGCTCTTACGCTTCACTATGACCACGCTCCATAGAGCAACAACTATTTAGAAACATGATGACAGAATGATAATTTAAACACATTTAGTTCAATTTGGATTTTTAACACTTTTTTTTTACTAGATACTAAGGGGGTTTATTCCTTTTTTCACAAGTGCTCTTGTCTGCGTACCTTATTCACAGTTTTCATTTAGAGTTGTAGACTGACTTGAGAATCTAAAACACACTTTCATGACTGGAGTGTGGTACATGTGATATTAATTTAAAGAAGACCAAAATAATGAACTGACTTTCCTTGCATTTCCTTGTATCCCTAAAAACATGTGCAAACATTAAATCCACCATCGCCCCCTAGTGGCTATTCTGATGTGACTTTGAATGACAGCTATGGAGATATTTTGTTTTTAATATCTTGCTCTAACAAATGTTTATGAACCTAAAATATGAACCCAATCAGAAATAGACATCCAATAAATAAATTTATTGAACTCTATTTATTGGATAAATAGGAACATATTTTTAACATTTTTACAGGTGCCCTCCAGAAAAAGTCCCATCTCACTGAACATTGCTTGTGATAGCAAAGCCAACTTTTCAGCATCCCTTACTTCACGATGTTTAAGAAATTATTCATTTAATATATTAAGCATTTTTTAAACAGTAAACCAATACGGAAAAACTAATGGAAAATGGTAACATGCAGAATAACATGTAAAACACTACAATATATAAACACATGGCAACCGGCCGGGTATAATCTACCTTCATTATATAGTTAACTCTTACTCTAATGGTTTAATTGTGCTCACTTATTTACCCAAGCAGGAAGGACTGAAACCCAAAGGAATCCTAAATTCGGACAGTAATGGAGTTTGAAACCAACAGACATTGTTGGATTTAAATAGATATACTGACAACTTCCTTGAGTGACTTTATCTATTGAATCTATTGATTCTTGGCACAACAACATATGAACAAAAAGTCAAAAAATAACTAAATTTCCTTTTATTGAAGATTTCAAAATAACAGTGTTTTTGAAAAACGTACAGCTTGATACGAATTAAACAGTTAATGATCACAGTGACAGGGCATTCATTAATGGGCATTCATTTTGAGTCAAAATGTACTGTTGCTACTACAGGATCAAGTGTTCATATGTATAAAAACATTTTCTGTTCTGTTGCATTTTCTCATGTATGCATTCTTATTTTCTCTTATCTGCTCCATTTTTTTATACGCTTACAATCAAAGAACAAGGCTATGGACTGTATCAATGATTTAATGACTTACACAGAATCATTTTTACTAAAAATGCAACACTGAGTGTTAAAAGTCCTTAAGAATCAACTCAATCAATCAATCATTTTGATTTATAAATCTAAATAAGTGAAGTAAAAAAAATGGGATACCACTTCATTATTTATTATATGCTTGTGACAATAAATACATCCCTGAAAGCTGATTTACTTCTACTATGTAGGATTATAACCATAAAAAGTGACAGATGACAAAGAAGGCAATAGAAGTATTTCAACCAATTCACCAAATCGCAGTGCAAAACATCCCACTTTTACAGTTAAAGACTGGTGTAGAATATCTCATTTAAACAATAGTGAAACAAACTTTATTCTTAACTTGGAACTTTAATGTAACTTAGTAGTTTAAATTCAGCTGAATGTTGGAGTGTCATGAGGTGGATGTTTCGTACCAGACACTAAAAGGCCTCTGGCATTAGTTTGAGCCTTCTTTGGGCACTTTCTCATAGGACACCTGCTCCTCTGCAGTCAGCAAGTCCTCCTTATCATCCCATAGGACCAGAGTCCTGTGGGAGTTTCTGCGCACAGCGATCAGGATCAAACCTACCAGAAGTAGGGCAGACATGATGGCCAGGGTGGCCACTAGGAAGAAGGCTGTGAGTGAGGGACACAAGACATGTTACATTTTGTAATAAAAATATATATAACTGTTTTTGTTTCACTGTATTACTGTAAAAACAGTGATACTGTCACACGATATTTCAGAAATCAGATGCACAAAAAATATTTATTATTATCATCGGTGTTAAAAACAATTATGCTGCTTAATATTTTTGTGCAAAACGTGATGCCTTTATTTTCTGGATTCTTTGATGAACAGCGTTTCTTTTAAATAAAAATAATTGTCAAATTAATATTTTTCATAAAAATAAGCTAATTAGAGTTAATCTAAGCTAACTTCTGAACATTTGGACATATAAATTATAAGTACTTAATATATAGAAATGATATTTTATAGCGCTGTCAAATGATTAATCGCATCCAAAATTAAAGTTTATGTTTACATAATATGTGTGTATGCGTCACGCTCAGAGTAGGGGACAGACGCAAGGTTTCAAATCAAGCAGGTTTGTTTATTTCACAACGTAACAGGTCCACAACGGGATTCAACACAAAGGTAAGTCAAGAAGATAACGCAGATAATACTCTGGTGAGTGGGTGCAGGTGTAGGTGATTAGTAGTCCAGTGATCGTGTGTAAGTGGCTGTGTCTGTTGCATGTGTGAGTGACAGCGTGACAGTTTACTGTGTGTATTTATTATGTAATTATTTATTATATAATATATATATATATATATTTTTTTTTTTTTGTGTGTGTGTTATGTAATTGAATGTTTATTATATAATTTAAGAATATATATACACATGTAAAAATGTGTGTATTTATATATATACATTGTAAATATACACAGTACCCACACATATATTATGTAAACAAAGACTTTAATTTTAGATGCGATTAATCGTTTGACAGCACTTTTCAGTTTTCGTGGGTATTTTCATGTGGCAAAAAAGAAGAAAGATCAATTCAATTAATTTGAATACACTTGTATTTAACAATGCTTTACCTGGAGTCCAGCGGCTACGTTCGTGTCCATGTCCATCAAAACGGCCTATAGAAAAAGAAATACAAGAATGTAAGCTACATACTTAAAACGGTAAAAACGGAGGGAGAATTCATTGTCCTCTTACCGCCTTTCCCGGAGCAAGCTGCCATGCACTCTTCCACACTGTCGTAGCGGTTGAGGTTTCCCCCGCAGCCTCCATAGATGAAGGACTTACAAGACTGAGTGCTGGGCTCAAAGTAAAACTTCGGGAAGGCTGCACGGCACCGGCCAGAGTCGGCTGGTGCAGCACAGGGACCTGTATTAAGTTACAGGATAAAGAAAATTTGGTTATATTGTATGAACATTCACCATTCCGTTATTGGCAATATGTTTAAAATAAAGAAATTCATAACAGCTCATATAGAATCTGACATGGATAATTTGCATTTTACCTTTAAAGCTCTTAGGAGAACTGGGAATGACCTTCACTGTGATGCAAAAACAAAGAGTTATAATTTCATAGTGATGTAAAGCATTTGGGAAATGAACAGTAACACACAATAGTACCTGTGCAGGTTGTCATGCAAGATTCCTCAGTTTCATAACTGTTTTTGTTTCCACCACAGCCTCCAAAGGTGAACGGTTGGCAAATGCCATTGTTGTAGTAAAAGCGTCTAATGGAAGCTCTGCAGCGTCCCGTCTCTGCGGGAGCCTGGCACTTCTCTAATACGACGGGAAGACGACATTAGAACCAATAGTGTACAGCTTTACTCTGCTTGTTTACAATGTAAAACCTGCTTTATTTAAATAGTAAAAAATAAAGCTAAATTACCTTGGAATTCATCGGATGTCATTTCAGGAAGAGGTTTAACATCTGAGGAGAGAGAAACAGAATATGTATCCTTTAATCTGTCACAACCAGTGTTGGGGAAAATTACTTTAAAAAGTAATGCATTACAATATTGTGTTACTTCCTAAAAAAGTGACTAATTGCGTTACTTAGTTACTTTTTACGGCAAGTAATGCATTACGTTACTTTTGTGCTACTTTTTAAATATGGGCAGAGCTTGAGAGTTTGTTTTTAATATAAGAAGTTCTATTTATAGCAAATGTAAAATTGTTGATTTTTGTCTTTTTTGCTGGCAAGTATGGTTGAGCTGGATCATCAAAGGTCAGCAGCAAAGATATTGGTTAATAAAAAGAGATTAGGTACGTTTATTTAAATTAATTTTTGAAGGGACGCATCATAGTTTATTATCAAGTTTATTTTAATTCCTTTTGATGAATACTAAATCTGTTTTTTGAGGGTGAGATGAATTAATGCACACCCTGTATACACACACCGCGCACAATACTCTGTATTTCTAATTTCTCCCAACATGTCAGTAGACTTGTCAGTAAATAAATAAGAAAACAAAGTAACTGGCATTATTTTTTTTTCCTGTTATATAACTCCAAAATGAAAAAGTAATGCGTTACTTTAATAGCTACTTGGAAAAAGTAATATTACGTAACTCGCATTACTTGTAATGCGTTAGCCCCAACACTGGTCACAAGTACCAAGTAAAATGGATATTACTAAACACAAAATACTTGTGTCTATCATCCATTTTAAAGTCAATACAATCTCAGGTATCTTAGTACTCAAAATTACTATGAAAATGTGTCCTGGACATTTTTAGAAGCAATTACTTTTATTCTTAGTGTCACATGGTTCTTCAGAAATCATTCTAATAGGCTGACATCGCTCTTCAGCATCTTGATAACAGACATTTTATTTACCAATGTTGTATTCAGGTACAGACATTTTGCTGCGTTGGGCGACGGAATGAGAGTCCTCGAGCGCAGCAACTGAAGAGAGCAGAGAGACACTTTAGGTGACTATACTGTGTATATGTAACTATATAGAGACATACTCTACTATTTAAAAGTTGCTACTCCTTGTGTTTGTTTTTAAATGTTTTAAAGCCAATCCTACATTTATTTAATAATAAAAAATACAATCCGAACTGTAATACTGTTAAATATTATTACAATATATTTTACTGAATATATTACAATTTAAGCATTTATTACTTTAGTGTCACATGATCCTTTAAAATCATTTTAATTTAGTGCTTAATAAACATTTTATGTTATCAATGTTAAAAATAGCTGTGCTGCTTAATAGTTTTGTGTGTGTGTGTGTGTGTGTGTGTGCGCACCTGGTGTTTATCACCTTATGGGGACCAATTGTACCCACAAAGATAGGAATACCAGTAAATTTTGACCTTGTGGGGACATTTCTTAGGTCCCCATGAGGAAACAAGCTTATAAATCACACAGAGTTAAGTTTTTTGAAAATCTTTTGAAGGGGTAGGTTTAGGTGTAGGGTCAGTGTAGGCCAATAACACATACAGTTTGTACAGTACAAACACCATTACGCCTATGGAATGTCCCCATAAAACATGTAAACCCAACATGTGTGTGTGTGTGTGTGGAATTGATAAATAGAAAACTCCGATCACTTTTGATCAGTTGAATGCAATAAAAGTGTCTTTTAAAAAATAAACTTATATTACACTACCATTCAAAATCTGGGGGCAGTAATTCAGTAAATATCAAACTAAATGAAACTTTTCCATGTTTTCTATTACTGAAAAAGTGAACAGCAAGGAATGTTCTATTAAAAAAAATAGTAGCACAAGTAACATGGACACTGTTGCACAATTCGTAACACACCCTCACCAAACACACACAGTCCAGAGTGTTATAAATAAAATCCTTCATATGATTTCCTGATTACAATGATAGGAGTTTGCCTAAGCATCTCAATCAGAAGCAGATGGCATCTTTTTCCATTTAAACATAATTTCGCCCCATAAACCTGCCAATTCCACGGATCACAAAAAATAATTCAGACACAGCAGGCACAAAGAAAAAAATTCCTTTCCTCTTTCCTTCTCAGGCTACATATGTGTTTAAACGCAAAGCTTGAGAGGAAAGAGGTTAAAGAAAAACAGTGACGGCTAATGTGTTTGTCATGCCTTTGTCGAGGACAGGTAATCCATCTGTGTAGAGGTCACCAAACCGGTTATTCAACAACACAGAGTAAGATGAAACCAATTTGTAAAGACATTCAGCATAAACCCACTGAATCTCACTGAAGTTGTCCAAACTGTAGGAAAATAGACCTAATTGACTTTGACTGAAGTAGTTTTGATTTCAGCCCATAAAATTAAAACATCTATATGCTTTACTTTGAGAATTTGCTGAGAGTAATATAATAATATAGGCCGCATGTCAAGTTACCTGGCTGGCTCGAAGAGGAAATCAAATCGACACCATTCAAATATAGCAGGACGTGAACAAGACTGACCATACCGAGTATACAGCCAACCACAAACTACAATGTGGGTACTGGATTTGTGCCCACTTTCACTGGAGAAAGGCTGTAATAAAAGTTGTATGGTTTTCCACAGCTCATATTTTGGTCTCTTTCTCTAAACCTCTGTTTTCATCACCACAGACATGTCAGATGATAGACCGATATGCTCTAAAAACCTTTCTGGGTGATTTTTACAGTGATTGTAATGGGCCTCACATACCAGCATGTACGTGATTTGAGATTTAAACCCCATATTCTCTTTCACTGCACTAGATGTATCTGCATTTCGTCTGGGGTGCCCAATGTAAGCCAATGCAAACATTAACTAAGATGCAAAAGGCAGCTGGCCTCAGGATGTGTTTGTTGATTTGCATTTATTTTGCACACTGCCTCCTAACTAGACTGCTGACACACTGTGTGGAGCATAAATCTAGTGATCCAAGAAATTATACAATCATGAAAGTGAAGTTTGATGATCCTTTGAGTCATATTCTACAATCCTCAGAGCGCTTCAAACCACACCTTACAGAAAACTCCTTTTGTCTGTCATCTAATGCTGTTTTTGTCCCTGCACTTAAATAGACTAACTTTAAATGTCTCAGCTGTGATGCCCTAACAATGAAAAGGGCCTAACGCAAAAGCTTAGCTATAAAGCAGTCCGAATCAGAAAATAGCAGGCAAATTAAAAAAAAAGAAACACATTATATTGATTAAATGTTCAAAAACTTTCTATTCGTCAAAGGATCCTGAAAATGTGTGTCACGATTTTTGCTAAAATATTAATCAGCACAATACAATTATTTATAAATATAAATAATTATTTATTTTATTATTATTTATTTTATTTATTATTTATAATTATTTATAAACTATTTTAAATATAATTATTGCTAATTATAATATAACATCTTGAGCAGCAGATCAGCGTATTTCAATGATTTCTAAAGGAACTGGAGTAATGGCTGCTGAAAATTCAGCTTTGTATTAAAGAGATAAATTACATTATTGAATATATTTTTCGATCTTTCTCTTTTATTGTATTTTTAATCAAATAAATGCAGCCTCGGTGAGCGTAGACGATCATTAAATATACACTAGATTTTTGAGCTATTGCTATCAGCAGGTCAATTTCTCATACCTATCACAATTGCAATTGGGGTTATAAATCTAGTGACATTAGGATCAAAGGACCTATTTGTACATAATAAAGGTTTGCATAAAACCGAAATTTTAACACTCACTAAATATTGTCTGGTCTTTACCTTTCACCCCACTGCAGGAAGCCTCACATTCCTCCTGGGAGTTAAAGTTGTTATCGTTGCCTCCACAGCCGCCATAGATAAACTGCTTACAGGTCTGATTGGTGACATCATAATAAAATCGTGGGAAGGCAGCACGGCAATTTCCCACCACACTTGGGAGACGGCAGTGATCTGATAAAACAGAAGGAAAGGGCTAGTCTTAATTTAGTGTACGAGCGTTGACCTTTTTAAATATGTTTCTCTGATTTGAACTGGCAGTCTGATTAACGATGCATTTGGTCCTGATAGTACTGCAGACCTCAGATATCTTATTGTAACATATTACTGTGGTACACAGCGACTTTACCTTCCTTCTGCAGTCTTTTGTTTACAGTATGAGCTCGTCAAACCTGAAGTACAGGTTGCTCAAGTCAGTGGACAACAACGCTGTATCTCTACCTGGTAAAAGGGGAGGGTTTCTGTACAGCATTTTTTCTTTTTACTTAAGTTTATTTCAAGGTATAAAAGATGACAGATCATTATTAACAGTTTCTCAGTGAACAAATATTACACTATCACTTATCAACCTCATGAATATTCAATTAAATGCTGAACTTCTGTTTAATTTACATACATGTAACTTGTTTGGCCATATGTTACAACACGCACTAAAAAATATATATATTTTTTTTTTTTTGGGAGGGGGGGGTACTATAACTGTACATTGTATGGGTCAGTGCATTTTTTAATCATTATTTATGACACATTTTGACCTTTTAGTATAAGGTCAAGTGTAAAAATATTTTACTTTTTTTTTAAATAATTTTTAATATTTACAGGTGGGAATTTTCCGGTTTCCAGTACACTTTGGCGTTTGGTTTAAAATATTTTTTGCAGTACCTGTGCCGTTTACAGAGCGAACTTCCGCCTTGTTTTGTAAAGCGTTATCCAGGATCCTGCGATACGCTTTAAACTGTGTGCTCTCAGTCAAAACACACACGTCGTTGCTGTCTTTCATACAGCTGACCAGGAAGCACTCAGGTCTGCCGTCGTCCGCCGGAGTCCCGATCAAAGCGAGCTGGCAGTCGTCCCTCTCACAGCACGCACGCTGACACCGCTCTGCGTCACTGATCTCCGGCAGGTGAGCAAGGTACGCCGCGCCGTTATCAAACGACTTGATATCCAGACCCTGCTCGAGCTTCGTGTCCGGGTCCCACTTACACGCGTTCAGAACCGACAGACAACAGAGAAACCCTACAAGGGAAGCCGTAAAACGCACCTGAGCCATTCTCCTCTTCCTCTTCTGCGTTACCTGTCTTGACTCTTTTCGGTTATGACCGATGGTCGAATCGAATAAAGTTAACGAGCTCTATGGCCACGTCTTTGTAAACTAACCTTTACCTATATAGCTCGTGTATGCAGACGCAACAGGTGTGTGTCTCGGCTCCTGTAAAATAATGGAACAAACAACTTCCTCTTGCGTGACGTCACTGTTTGTCATTCGACGTGAATAGAGCCTCGAGACAAGGCTCTGATCTCGCCGCCTTGTGGTCACGTGGTTCCAAACAATTCCGGGCTGTCAATGTTTTAATGGGTTTAAGTAGCATAGACAACAGATTTACTATATTTGCAGCAATTTCTGGTGCATTGACTATTTATTTATAACTATGCCATGAATCGTCTTGAAATAAAGCTCGTACTGTATGTAATTAGTCATTTATTATGATGTGTATAACATTTTTAATGTCCCGATAGAGCAATATCTATTTCAGACTCTTTAAGATCGCGCAAGTTTACTAACATTACCGTCTACATGCAAAATGTTATGTATGCTAAATGAATAAATCATTTAACAAACATTTAAATCATTACATGCTTCAGTTAACTAAATCATCGTTGAAACATTTACATTTACTATAACAATATTATAAACCAACAAACTATATATAAACAATGAATAACAGTACAAGGCAAATAAAGGTATATTTGTAAACAAAGCAGACATTTTTCTTCAGATTTAAGAGTGAGCGCTTTGTAATTTGATATTGAGGTTGTGTCTGTCTGTATATCGTGTTCATCTGATGTTTGCGAACCCGAATTTTTAAAACGAAAATTCCCCACTTTAAAAATAACCGTTTACAATTCATATCATTTCCTATTAATTCAACGGAATGTATGGGAACAGTGAGGAATACTAATATGGCGGCGCGGCGGCTTCACTTCATGAGCAATCCAGTTCTCTATAGACCTTTCTCACAACTTCCGTATTTTGCACCGGAAATATGCGATTGCTGTGTAAACCTATTTCCGCCCTGGTATGCCAATAACCAGGTAAACAACAAAGATGGCGCAAGCATTGTACAAGAGTAGTTGTAGCGTAACCCTAACCCTAACCTAACCGAACTCTTGCAAAGGCCAAAAGCAGCCTTATTTATCTTTCCACTCCTTCCCAGCTAACGAAGAAGAAAGACGAAAATGGATTCAAACTATTTGGCGAGATGAAGGACCAACTTTTTCGATTAAAAGGGGGAGTACTCATGTCTGAAACTAAACTCTTTGTGGACAAATTTTGATTTTTGTTCCCGTTTGTGACTATGTTTTTCTCCGCGACCCTTGTCACGTCGGCAAAGGTGAACTTTGGCAAACCCATGAAGGAAGTTTCGTAGAATCTCTCTATTTTTAAATTACCCGGCTTTCTGCTGTGTTAACATTACACAGGAAGTCTGCATACCCTGTGATTGCGTATTTCCAGTTTCTGTGAGAAAGGTCTATTATAGATCAGTGACACAAACCCACAAACATCATACACACACACACACAGAGATCTCAGATTGTACTGCACACACACCAAAGACGAGACTTTGACACAACGCTGCCCCGCGACCGTTATTAATAAAATTGCTCGCTATATATTTCTAGGCACCGAGGTGGAGAATTAGGCAGTAACACACACACACAGCTGTTATCTCTCTCTCTTTCTCTCTCCCTCTAACGATCTAGAATTAATTTGAAATAAATGCTAGAATTCATTCTAATAAATGTGCGCTTACTGCAGATTTCATCTCTGATGTCTGATTTGTAGCGGGCAGAATGCAGGTGCTAATGAGCAATTACTGACAAAATAACTGTGATTTTAACCCTTCCGGTCAAATATTTAGCTGTAAAGAGCAATATAGTTTTAACTTGTCTATAACTTGGCAAATGACCATGGATCATGTGGGATAATCTATGGCCAGCTGTGCATTAAAGGATTTTAAATCCAGAGGCAAATTGCACATGCATTTAAAATCCTTAAAAGGCAAAATAAGTAAAATATTTGTAATAAAATATCCAACATATATATTACATATACAGCCACATACTGTATATTTACACACTCACCAGCCACCCTATTAAGTAAACTTTGCTAGTACCGAGTTAGACCCCCTTTTGCCTTCAGAACTGCCTTAATCCTTCGTGGCATAGATTCAGCAAGGTCCTGGAAACATTCCTCAGAGATATTGGTCCATATTGACATGATAGCATCACGCAGTTGCTGCAGATTTGTCGGCTGCACATTGCTCTATTGTATTGAGGTCTGGTGACTGTGGAGGCCATTTGAGTACAGTGAACTTATTGTCATGTTCAAGAAACCAGTCTGAGATGATTCGAGCTTTATGACATGGTGCATTACCCTGCTGGAAGTAGCCATCAGTAGATGGGTACACTGTGGTCATAAAGGGATGGTAAGAAACAATACTCAGGTAGGCTGTGGCATTTCAATGATCATCAATTAGTAATAAGGGGCCCAAAGTGTGCCAAGACCCCCACACCTTTACACCACCAGCCTGAACCGTTGAACCGCTTTCATGTTGTTGACGCCAAATTCTGATCCTACCATCCGAATGTCGCAGCAGAAATTGAGACACATCAGACCAGGCAACATTTTTCCAATCTTTTATTGTCCAATTTTGGTGAGCCTGTGTGAATTGTAGCCTCAGTTTCTTGTTCTTAGCTGACAGGAGTGGCACCCACTGTGGGTTCCTGCTGCTGTAGCCCATCTGCCTCAAATTCGACATGTTGTGTGTTTAGAGATGCTCTTCTGCATACCTTGGTTGTAATGCGTGGTTATTTGAATTACTGTTGCCTTTCTATCAGCTCGAAACAACTCTGGTCATTCTCTTCTGACCTCTGGCATTAACAAGGCATTTTTGTCCACAGAACTACCGCTCACTGGATGTTTTCCCTTTTTCGGACCCTTCTCTGTAAACCCTAGAGATGGTTGTGTAGTTCTTAACTTATTATTAACCTTTATTAGATTAGTAGCTATAAAAACAGTGTCTAATACTAAAAATATATTCATTTCTGACTAGGTTATATATTTAATATAGATTAGCATCTACAATAGGCCTATGGACTATGTAATGTTTAGATGTCATTCCATAATACATTCCATAAATAATAAATGTTACTATTAATAGACATTGTGTCAAGTAGTTTGTGAGAAATAAATATATATATCACATGGTGTTAGAATATAGGAAGAGTAGATGACATCTCAGATTATAAGGATGTCACACATAATTCATCACTTTTCCACAGAATAAAAAAAATTGCAGTCTTCTAAATGCATAGTCAATCTATTTTTGCAAAATCTCAATTCTGACTGTCCATACAAAACATAAAAAAATGAAACAATGCAATAAAAAATATGATGAATTAGTCACACTGTGGGCATAGCTTAAAGCCTGCTGTAATATGTTTCATAAAAAATGTATGACCCTTAGGCCGTCCAAACTGTAGATTTTTGTTTCCTCATCAGAACAGATTTGGAGAAATGTAAATCTCTTTTAAAATTTCAAATAACATCAGAAAAGCATTTATTTTGAATAAAAACGAAAGAAATAATCAAAAGTTGAACATAAAGTATTGGGTAGGATTAAGGATACTGGCGCATGTCTTGTTTTCACAGTCACAGATATGATAGATAATTGAAAACCACTTAGGGGTGCAGATTTTTTTTTTTTTTCCCCAAGTGCTTGTGCCCCCCCACGAGTCATGAAAAAATGCCTAAAACTGCCACTGCATACAATCCTTGATGGTACCAAAATAGGCACCAATAGGTTACAAGCCTGACATTCGAACCATTAGGCCATGACTGAAGAGTAAAGTAAAAGAGAAAAAGCTTCTTGTTTCAACAGTGAAAAAGTCATCTCGCCTAAATCAGGAGAGAAATATTCACAAATGAAGTACTGTTTTGAATAGTTTTAAATATGTCATTGGGTTTTGATGTAGGACAACAAAGAGTGAACTTCACTGCAAGAAATGTTATTATTGATTACAGACTAATATTTTAGACAAAAGCAACATGTTTAATGTTAAAATGCCTTATTTGTTTATTACAGACATGCGGCTTTTCACTTTACATACTGATAGATTGGTGTTGTTTTGGACTATTGTCATGTTTTTATCACACTGCTGTACCAACACCTCCTCGCGGTCTTCTGGGGGTCGCAAGACCCCCAAGCAAGAGCTAAAGTAATGCAGTAACCTCGCAGCGCTAGGACCCTGCGGCCCTGCGCGCTCCGGAGGTGTCAGCGCGCCCTCGTGCTGGAACCGCGCACCTATTCCGCCAGAGTCCTGATCAATTATTTGTATGCAAGTGTCCATCCGGAGGGTCAGTCTGGAGATGGCTGCGAATCGGGTGGGGAGGCGTTATAACAATAAGATCCACTCACCGAACCGTGGTACCAGCCGGGAAGCTGGACTGAGCGTGCAGAAGAGACAAGCACGAGTCACCGTAAAATATAACAGAAAGGAACTCCAGAGGCGCCTGGATGTGGAAAAGTGGATAGATTGTGGACTTGACGAGCTGTATTTGGGAAGGGTGAGTCCTCTTGTAACAAAGAATAGTATGACACGAGTACAATAAAATGTAATAAATGACATACAAATTCAAACAATTTCAAATTCTGTTAATATGACATGGTAGCTGCAAATAAATCAGCGTTGCTGATAAATATCTTCTTGATTGCTAATTAAATGTGGATTTAATTACTTCGTGAGATGTAATACTATTCTATAATAAATAAAGTTTCTATCAGGGACGAAGATTTAAAATATCACTATCCACGTGGAAATCTACGTGTCACAGATTGTGAAGCAGGTGTCATACCATTTGAGTTCAGAGCGGAATGTAAAATGTCTGAAGTCAAAGATGGTTCAATGCGATAAAGAATTTTCATTTCATTTTAAGTTTCGAAATTATGTTTAATTGAGTCCTTTTTAAGGTGCAAAGCAGTGATTATTCCGCACGTTTATTCATAAAGGGCGTGAACCTTCTCTTGGGTCATTTCACGAAACGACAGCCTTTTGTGTCCTTTATGAATATGTGTGTAAACAATCACAAACTAATACCAATTTTTACAGTGTGCTATTATAGTAGGATA
>JAUYWG010000050.1:8081179-8092785 GCA_034779775.1 Enteromius afrohamiltoni | reverse complement strand
GTGTTTGTGTATGTATATATATATATATATATATATATATATGTGTGTGTGTGTGTGTGTGTTCAACCTAGTATTTTGTATTTACTCTCTCTCATACTCCTTCTCACCTAAAAATTTTGTCTAAAATGAGCATTTTTTTCAGGCTCTCATATGTAGCCAAGATTTAGTAATTTCACTCTATTGATATAGAATATAGGGTCTTTTCATTGCCATCAAAGTGAAATGAATATAAATAAATAAATATAGGAGCCTGAGAAAAATGCTCCTTTTAGAAAAAAAACATCATATGGCAACTAGAGTCTTTTGCATCTGAACTCTCTCTTTCTCTATATATAATTATTTGATATATTTTATTTTTACCTCAAACTTTAACATGATTTGCATTTTCAAATGCTCTTTATTCTGTTGATTTAGCACACATCACACAGTTAACCTACATCAGACTACTTGTCCTGTTCTCCTGTGAGACTTGAAGAACTAAGACGTAAACATATCTGATAAGCAGAAATGCTAACAATTTATATCTAATTAGCTTACGTTCCTGTGTCTTGGGGTATTTTAGGACAGAGGGGATTTTTATCCTCAGAGGGTCCAGTTCCCATGAGCAACAAGATCAGGGGGCCGACCTTAAATGTTTAAAGATGCGGTCAAGACTTGTTGGTGCGCTTGCTGCCTTACATGGAGAGCTCTGGGATGCCAGCAGGCGTCAGAAAAACAGTAAACATTCACAGTCACTGGGTTTTGTGATGGTGGATGCGAGGAGGGAGATGCTTGAGCTCTGTCACTGGAACACACATGGCATCCTGCCATGATAATTATGAAATTTTGTAGGGGAGATCGAGGGGTGTTGCAACACATTTAGTTTCGACAACTATAATTAGTGGTTTTCAGCAGTATGTTTCACAACCTGTGTATTTCCAAATTGGTCTGTTTCTAATTAAAGTAGCATATTTTATTCTTTAAGTATGTTTTGTCATGTAAATCCATTATTTTATAAACAGGGTCTTACTGACTTTGCACTGTCTGCTTTAAATTGTACATTAAAATAAGAAACAGCAATGACTCCCTTAAAAAAACGTGACAATGTGACAAAAATTAAGTATTAACATAAAATATTATTTTATTGTAATAGCTACCGTAATAATCTCTTTCACTTACAACTTCAACAAAAAATTTGCATTATTGATATATTTATATATATATATATATATATATATATATATATATAAAATATTAATGTTCCATCTAAACTGTACACACTAGTATAATATCACACAATGTCATTCAGTCAACTTCAGTTAAAGGTACAAAAGCAGTCACTGGAATGCTATCGTTTTAATAGGTACAACTTTGTACATTTACAAAGATATAAATTTGTACCTTATTTAACCCTTGTATAATTGTACCTTAAATGTTACATATTAGCTCCTAAAGTGTACATATTTGTACCTATATCTAGGTTACCACCCCAGTGACAACTTTTACCAGTTATGAGGCTGGGCGAGTCCCAGCAGTCATCTTTTTGTCATCTTTATGATGTGATGTTGGTGCTAAAAAGAAACAGCCCCCACTGAAGCTGTAATCAGATCCCCCCCTTCATTTCCTGTCGGCAGCAAGCCCTACTACATCCTGCTCTTATGGTCCTGGGATTGATTGATGGGAAATTTGTCTCATGGGGTGTTTCTTATGAGTAAGGGGGATGGGGGCTGTAGAAATGAAGACCCCATATGTCACTGTATCACACAAAGAAAGCCCTCCTGGAACTGTCCTCCACCCCCATCCTGCAAAACGACTACCCGCTACCAACTGGTCCACAGACAGGGCACACAAGCCCCATTAATCGGGACCATTAGTCATCTGCTCTATCAAAGCTTAATAAAAAAGCCTAGATTAGAGTCCCTAGTGGACAGATTCATTTGTAGCCCAGAGGCGGGTTCGTTTTTTTTTCCATGTCAGTGGGTCAAACCTAGAGACCTCACAATGTTTGTATTGCAGATTTGACATATGTGCAATCCAAAAAAATTGTAATAGTTAACAGCAATTGTACTAAATAAGTATTTTCTGATAGTGTTATGGATAAAACTGATAAAAAATAACATGGAAAAGTTTTGTGAAATGTGATCATGCGTGGTTGGGGTAGCTAAATAAGGTTGATTCACTTTTGAAAGGATAGGAGAAACCACTTCTCATGTATCTTGTTGGTGGATGTCAGAGGTTATGCATTCACTCATAATCTGTGGTATTTGGATGCAAATGAATATGTGACTTGGTATAAGATAGCCAAATTAGGCACATGCTGACATGATTGTGCACTTTAAAATGGAAGGAAAAGAAAACAAAGACTGCAGTAAGTACTGGTTGGTACCATGTTGGGTCTTAATGTAACTCCATTTGAGAAGGTTAGCCGTGGGAATGATGATCAGAAACTGAATGCACCTGGATGAGTTCAGACAGAGTGCTTATATCAGCAGCACAAGGACCATAGAGCAAAACAGATGCACATTTAGACAGTTTATAAACAATATTACATTTCAGAGTTGACCTGTGGATGAGTTCTTGTTCCTAATATGGTCAGCTTGTGAAGAGGTCACTAATAAACACAGGCTGCATTAAATCGTTTATTTTGCATGCACAAATATTTGCATAATAACAAAATGGTTTGTAGTGAAAAAGGTTTTTCTTGTGGATAAATGATAACAATTCCGTCAAAGGCGTGTAATTAGTTAGACTAAACCATGTCAGCCTCTGTTAATCTCACACGCACTTTTGCATTTAATGTGGAGCGGCGTACTGCTTCATTACAGTTTATGGAGTCCTAAAGGCAGATGATGCACAAAAGATCTGACGTTTTACTCTGGTTGGATTGAGTTTACATAAGAGGCCCTGAAGTGCTAGTGTAGTGCTCCATCAGAGAGTATCTATAGCATGTAAGATTAGTGAATGCAGTTATTTTATTTATTTATTGTGTATATATATATATATATATGCTGATTTACTGCACTGTATAAGATTAAAAAAAATTATACTCACAATTTCTTCCTAGATAAATGAGAGATGCAATGATAAAGCAAAATGTATATTAAATTAATTTTAAAATGCAAACATTTTTATAATTTGAAACCACACTTTTTAAAATTAGGCTACCTTATAGTTTTTTTTCTAGACTTACAGGGGGGGAAAATAATTGAATATTTAACGGTACAATGGAAGTCTGGTCATTTAAATCTGTATTTTTTGAAGAATTTTGATAACCAAACAGTTGCTGTTTGCCATTGATATAAATTACAGTGGAATCCAGTGGCTACCAGAAACTCAGAATATCTTTGTTTTTGGCGGGGGGTGATCTATCCCTTCAAATCATCTTAAGTTCCCCTTGGAAATCTTGTGAGGCCCTTTTATGGGCACCCGGCTCCCTGGTTGAGAACCAATGCTGTGTTAAGGAGTCATTTAAATTAGACCTAGTTACTAAATCAACATTTTTATTGTAACTGACAAAAAATGTATGAAAATTCCTAAGTACTTGTAAGACTAGTCAAACTGGTTTATGCAACCAGTCACTGTTTCTAGATATTGTTTGGGCCCCGTCTTTAATTTCACAAAAAAATGGAAATTCTGTCATAATATTCTTACATTTATGTTGTTCCAAATCTGTCCTCTATCTTTGGGACAGAAAAGAAGATATACTGAAGAATGTACAACATTTTGTGTCCACAGTAAAAGTCAGTGGGACCCAAAATGACATTAGGCCTTGCTGAATTCATGTCATGGACAAAATTATAGTTTAAACTGTACGGTTATGAGTTTGTTGAAATCTCAAGCCCTCAGAATGAGCAATAACAATTACCATGCTTGCTTTAGCAAACACTAGTGATACATTCAAATAAGACTTGCCTTACTTGTCAGACTAGTTGTCTTGATACATGTTTGGAAATAATGTTTTATGAGAGTGACATTCTCACTCTTCGATCCCAAATATAAATACTTTCAGAAAGCCACAGGAGATTGGCATTTGGAATGGGGTCACAGCTGTGGAAACTCTGAAGAAAAGAAACGGCCCGACTCAAAGAGTGCAGGAAGAAAAAACACACTCTTACCCATTAGCTACTGGCCTGGAATTAATAGAGACTGAATCACAGCCCAGGGGGACCGGCTGATGGTAAACCAGTTGGAGTGATTCGTTCGGCACTCATGCATGCAGTAAAAGGTGAAAGAACTCATGTTTTATCAGAGGAAATATTTTGAGTTTTGGGGGGAATTTTTACAGAGACAAACCAAATTTTGTCACAAGCTATAAATAAACCATGGCCAACCAGAACTGACATGACTGTTTGGACACATAAATTCTCAAGATACACTATAGTTTTCTACTGAATGTGCAAAGCTTCCTCGCTCAGGAGCGCATACAAATCAAAGGCGCAAACTTTAGATTACTGAAGGTTTGCTCTGTACGTTCAGCATGTGAAGGGTTATGTTTGTTTCACAGCATTTCAGTGGCATTTGGAGTTAAAAGAAAGGTCACTGATGCCCTGGTAGGGCTTTCAGCTTGGATCTTTCTCTGATTGACCTTTCAGCGGTGGTGTTAGTTCCAGGATTTTGAAAGTTCTCCCACACCAACCTTGTTCCCTGTAGTTATCTGTAACCTCATGAGGAAACGCTTGCATGACCAGCTCTTAACCTGCTGTGTGGATGTACACCACACTGATGGCAATTTGGAGCTTTGGTACTCATGTTAACGTAGTTGCAGTACTTGGTTTTAACTTATTGTTAGACTGAATCATATCACATGCTGTACTATGTAATGAGTTAGGTAAATCTTAGTATGTTTATGATGCACGTCAATTAATGCAACAGTTCATCCTTAAAGGAATAGTTTACAAAAAAATGGAAATTTGCTAATCTAAGATGTAGATGAGTTTGTAGGCCATTTGTCATCACTTGTACACCAGTGGATCCTCTGCAGTGAATGGGTGCCGTCAGAATAAGAGTCCAAACTGCTGATTAAAAACACTGCATTAATCCACAAGTAATCCAAACAACTTCAGTCCATTCATGTCATATAAAGTGCAACGCTCTGCCCCTATTTTGGGTAAAGGCCTAAAAGGTGATTTTTTTTTTGGGAGTCCCTAACAACAGGTTGATATGCAGGTAAAAAAAACACTTTTATTTTCTTACAATATGCATTTATTTTTATCTTATTTGCTCAATGACTCAAAAACTATTTGTTCAGTGATTCATTTTTCTCAAACCTATCCTTTGCTTGATGCTACGGCAATTGGCCGATTTCATTTCATTTGTGATCTTTTAACTCCGCAAAAGCAGCACCTAGTGGCAAGGAATGAATTTGCAGTTTTATTCAGACCAACATGAAAACCAAGACCAACAAGTGGGCGGGCAGTATGCTAATGTCCCATGTTGATGTCAACACAAAACAATTTGGGATTTGTTTAAAACGACCCATTTCAATGATTCAGGTCTCTTTTGAGAGACAAAATCTTTATGAACAGGGTACTTTCAGATTTAACACTTTGCAGGATGTTTTCATTCACTGAGAGCTATTAAACTCTGCATGAAAGGTCAATTTCAAAAATCTATAATGAGGGCATTTTAAGTCATTTTGAACTTCAAACCATTTATTCCTTGTCCTCTATCCATAATATTGCTTTTTCTGATAAAAATCCTCTGTCTAATTCAGAAGAGAAATATGCACAGATCATATTTGATGTTGGTGGATTTTGGACGATGGGATAGAGGAAGCTTGACATTAATCAGACTGTATTTTGAAAATATGCAGTTTTGTTTTGCATTCTGCTTTGCTGGTGGGTGGCAGGTTTCAAGCTGGTTTTGTTTTTGTAAATAATTTACTCGAAGGACATGAAAATTGTCCTTGGCCTATTTTTGAAGGCACATAGAATGGAAAGTGAAAGTAAAATCAATGCAGAATTAAGACATTAATTAAATAAGAATAATATCCTTTAACACTTATTATTATATCTGGTTTATCTGGAGGTATGTTTGAGGGGGCTTGAATAAAAGGGAGGGGTGGGACTTGTTAATTTCCCGAAAAGCGATTTGCAAAGATTTATTAAAAGACATTATACTGACTGCTTCTGTAGGTGAGGCTGGATCGTGAATGATTCTCATTTCGGTTGATCAAGGGTGTGTATCCTTTCAGAACCAAAAGTAACATTAATCCTTGGTGTCTTCAGTCACTCAGATGTCAGGAGTAAATCACTACAGCTATGTTCATTAATACATTCAACAACAAAACAACACCAAAAAGGAGTCATGCTTAGGAATCATGCATGTCGGACTGATAACGGCTCACCCAGGGCAAGTCTGAGGTACAACACCAGTCCAGTCTGTGTGAAATGCTGATGTCAATCAACAATCACAGGAGGGGCCTCTGACCATGTGATGTCACTTGGTCAGATAACTCAATTTGAGAAAGGGGAAAACATTTAAGGAGATTACAAAAAAACACTAGGTGGATTTTTATCATTTTAGGGTGGTTGCGCACACAAACTGCCAACACGCATTTAATTTCAAATAGCTTGTAATAGTGCATCTGGCGTTATATGACCCCTTTAATTGTGACTTTTTCTCTTCTCACAGGAAGACGATATGCCAGAGGAAGTGAACATTGATGAGCTGCTGGATCTACAGAGTGATGAAGAAAGGATGCAGAAGCTTAAGGTATCTGCTTTCTGAAACTACTGATGAAGAAACCAGTATGTGGTATATTTACAGTCATGTGAAAAAGTTAGGACATCCCAGCAAATTGACCCAAAGATCAGACTGTGTAATGCACAGAGATATGGCAGACAACCCAAGAACTTCAATGCAGGCTCTTCAGACCACATTTTACATGTTAAATGCTAAAAGTTCTGACAATACAGTTAGAAAAGTATGGGACAGGTATGGCATGTTTGAAAGGGTTGTCAGAAGAAAGGTTCTTCTATCTAAAAAAAGTATGGCAGCACTGTTCAGGTTTGCAAAGTTGCATCTGAACAAACCATAAGTCTTCTAGAACAATGTCCTTTCAACAGACGAGACCAAAGTAGGGATATTTGGCCAGCACATTTAGTGAAATACATCAGAACAAACACCTCACACATGGTGGTGGAGGGCTGATGATTTTGGGCTTGTTTTGTAGCCACAGGACCTGGACACCTCTCAGTCATTGAGTCGACCTCTGTATACTGAATTATTCTAGAGTCAAATGTGAGGACATCCATCCAACAGCTAAAGCTTGGCCAAGATTGGGTGATACAACAGGACAATGATCTCGAGCACACCAGCGAACAGAATGGCTAAAAAAGAAAAGGGTAAAGGTTCTGCCATAGCCTCGTCATAGTCCAGAGCTCATCTTGACTGAAATCATATGCTGAGAGCCCACAAACCTCAATAAACTGAAGCAACGTTGTAAAGAAAAGTGGGCCAAAATTCGTCCAGAAGCATACCGAAAATGATTACAAAAAGTGGATCCACAGGCAATTGAATCATAGGGTGTCCTAACTTTGTCACACAAGGCTTTTACATCTTGGCTCAGTTTTTGTTAATCAAATAAGTGTGATATGTCATGATATAGTTCAGCTAAGGCCTTTTTTTCCAAATTTTAAGACTGTCCAAGGGCCAGATAATTTTTTTTTTATTATGTCCATGGAAGTCAGCAGGGTGTCCTAAGTTTTTCACATGACTAGTTTAAAATTCTTTAAAATGTCTTCTTTTAAATTTCTTTAGTTTCCCACATAATATCGAAATCCATTTTCAGCCGGGACAAGATTTGTCCTGCTATTCATTCAATTCAATCTCTCAATTTTTATTTCTTTTAGGACATCCTTCATACCTGCAGTAACAACACAGAAGTAAGTCTACCAGCCTCTTTCTCACCTTCTTTTTCTCTGCCTCTGCTGTTCAAATGTCATAATTCTATCACACAATAGGAAATCAACATTATCTTTTATTTCAAAGTTGTGTTGTCCTTTTCTGCACATAACTTTAATATTTAACTAAATAACCCCCTGCAACCCCCCTGTTTGAGTTAGGCATAAAAGTGACTCACTGTTGTACTGCAGAAATAGTGACTAACGGTGTTAATGATTAAATAAAAATCCTTTATCAAAAAACGTGTTTTTATCGGATAATGCCAATAAAATTGAGAGAAAATGATTTTGCCAGATGATGTAGTTACAACAACCACCAGCAGGGGCTAAATGGACCATGCTAACCAGCTAAACTCTTTACAGCTATACTACAAACACTGCATCATCCTCTACTGCCCTCTGTTGACAAAAACGTTGATATTGACAAGTTAATGCTTTTAAAAGATTTTCAGGTCCTGTTTGCATTGTTTCAGATACTGTTCTTCTGTGATGATGTGCTTTTCTCCTCATCTTCCTCAGGTCTTCATCACAGAGCTGGTGAATAAACTTCATGGTTTGCAGAAACAAGAAGATCTCCACAACAATGGGATTGAACATCCGCAGCTTCACGTCTTCCCTGATCGCCAGGGCTCTCCTGACCCCGAGAGACACTGAGCATCTGCTCAAACGTCTACAGCTCTTCAGTCTCCTGTATCAAAACCACTTTATTTCACGGCATCAGCAGCACATACAGCTGTCATCATTTTTTAAAGTAACAAAAGAAAAAAAGGCCTATAGCTCAGAGTCACTGACCACTGCATGGACCTGTGACAAGTTGAGAGTCATGTCTGTTACAACATAAGTACTTTCATGCAATGCACATATATTTCATTTAAACAATTATTTCCACCTTAAAATTGCTTTTATTGGTTTAAACCACTGTAGTCAGAATTATACGTTAATATTAAAGAACTTTAATAAAAAATAATTAATTTTATGAATTTTAGCAATTTATAAAATGCATAACAGCCATTTGAAATTGGTCCTCCTTAGAAATACTGACCCATGTTAAGGATTTTTAAACATTTCTTGTTTTTCACAAACGGACCAAAGATTTTTGGCAAGGTGCTTTTTAGATTTGAAATCCCTGTTGTGTTGTTTATGTCTGTGGTTAGATTTTGTAGGATTAAATTATTTTTCAGAAAAAGGTCTTGAATATCAGTGCTGAATATAATACGCTTCATTAAAACTGATCTTTTTCCCAGTAGAAATGAAGGCTGGTTTGTAACAAAATCTTGAGGTTTTGTTAATATGTTTGCTGCTACTATATGAATTACTCATAATTCATCATTTGAAGAAGACTCCACATTTTGAAGACATTCTTGAGTAGATTCTCTTCTAGCTCTGTAATTTAGTTTGTATAATGCACCGTTTGTTTGTACAGTGGCAGACTGCCAGAGATCTTTACTGTTTTTAATTTGACATGCTTGTTTCACTTGTTTGTTTTATTTTATATTTAAAGTTATATGAAACCGAACAAAATAATAACGGGCTATTTATCTTTTGGTATGCCTACATTTTAAATGAAACAAAAACTTTCAAGCTAAAGGACACGGAAATAAATAACGCTGTATATAGCCCGTTATATCTTTGTGAAATAAAATAATAAGAAAATCTACTGTATGTTTTCATTATTATTGTATTCACTAAAGTACATAAATGCAAATAGTTTTGTGCTTGTATTTGATTTTGTGATTTTGCAGGTTTGATTTCCACCTTTTAATTTTTTAACACACACAATCAAATGTAAATAATGAGAGTAATGATGAGTTTATGACGTTTTCAGGATAAGGTATGTTTAAAGTAGGGATATCTATCTAAAAAGCTATCCTGTACCAAAAAAAAAAACTGACAGCAGAGGGCAGTAAAGCTGCTCTGCGCATCAAGAATCTGCTTTTTTACAAGCTATATATTGTATAGCAAATGTGCGTTTCGATACACTAACAAACCTTTTAAGATTAAAAAACAGTGGAGAAGATGTTTAATAATTTTAAATCTTAACAAATTTTTATATTTACAGACATTAGCGGTAGTAGCAACAGCTCTTAATAAACGACTAGTCAGTCAATCAATCAACAATATTGTTTGTCGAAAGATGAAAAAACAAGAATGGTAGTTTGAAACTCTGTACAAAGTTAACGTTTCGTAAACACGTGCTATATTAGAAACATACCATGTCAACGTTGAGGCCTGTCAACAAAGGGAAAAAAGAAACCAAAAGAAAGATTGTTTTTCAGCTAAAGCTGTGCCAATTCTTTCAAGCACCAAAGTCATGCTTGTTCCTATGCTGTAAACAACATAAATAGCACTGATTACCACAGTGCTGATCAAAGCCTCTATAGATCCGTGGGTCTAATACAATGCTGTAAGAAAAACAAATAAACTACCCCACGCAGAGACGGCGCAGGTGCACTCATTGACCCGGGCACAGTCTGCCCTGCTTAGTTCAACCCACAGTTGGGAAAACACCTTCAGATGTGCTTGGACGCTTAGCATCAACAAACACGCTTCAGACAAAAGCCGAGCGGGACAGTGGACTCCCACACACTCGGATCCACTTCCCTCACGCCACACAGCAGTGATGGCCGGTCGTGTTAGCCATAAGCGCACATATCCATGCCAGTCTGATAAAGTCAGAAATAAACAGAAAATGCTGTGCTGCATCCACTCCTCCCAGAGCAATTAGTGGAGTCATAGTGCCCATGATCCCAGAGGCCCAAGAGGTGGTGGGGAAGCTCAGAGCTGGTGGAAAGGAAAGGGGATGGCCGACTTCCTGAGGAAAAAGCATCGTCTTTTGCGCTCCAAAACAACTCAGGAAGTGACTATAGCTAGTCCCGGGCTTCAGACGGGCTTTCAGTTGGACGACAGCACATGTAGAGTTAGTTACTCTCTGAGTAGGACACTTACAGTGATAAAATTAAGATAAACACATACACAGATACGAAACCTCTGGGATGTCCCTGCTCTAAGACATTTAGGGATTTACCATCGCTTCACTGCCAAACAAGGTAAGAGGTGCGCTTTTCTGGTTTGACAGGGCTTTCTTGGTTTTCAGTGGTTCAGATTTGATGATTTGACAAGAGGAGACTCGTTTAGTGCTAGGTCAGTTTAAACGTCATGGGGTTCAGGTGTTTCTTTTTGGGTGAAGAGGGTTGTTTTGATGTCTTGGTGAGCTAAGTGGATGTTGCGTAGGTGCCAGTTCCAGTGATATACATGACTGACAAATACACTTCAGCTTTTTTGTATTTATACACTGAGATAGAACTGAAAAGCTTTTGGTGGAATATGACTTTGAGTATGAGCTGATTTATTTAGCATGGTCCAGGTTATGATGGTCGCATGTGTTGAGGAGCTGATTCTTATTAAATCACATCTCGACTCAAAACAGCGGACAGAAATAAAGGATAGAAGACTTTGTAATGAGCTGGTTTTCACCTAGCTTCACTTCAGATTTGATTTTGAATGTGAGGTGGTAACCCAACTGATACTAGAGCTGTTCAACAACAAAAATCCCTAAGATCACACATTAAAATTGATTCCTGATGAACTGCATAGACCCAACAATGTGAGAAATCAATTTGCACTTTCTTTTTTAGTTTTTCTTAAATAAAGAAAAGTAGGAATTTATTTGAATAATAAGTCAACTTTTAATTTTTTTGTATTATTATTATTATTATTATTATT
>JAUYWG010000050.1:8040844-8081079 GCA_034779775.1 Enteromius afrohamiltoni | reverse complement strand
TTGTATGTACTGTGTATATTTATTAAGTATATATAAATACAAACACATGCATGTATATATTTAATGAAAATATGTTACGTTTATATATTAAATATATTTAGATATAATATCAAATATAAGAAAATAAATATATAAATGTTATTTACATGTAAATACTTTCGAAATATATACTGTACGTGTGTGTTTTAATATAAACATAATAAATAAACAGCATAAACACATATAGTATGTAAATAAAGACTTTAATTTTGGATGTGATTAATCCTGATTAATCATTTGACAGCACTAAATATAAGTTAAGAGAATATAGCCTTGGATAAAGGGGAACCTTTGGAGTCAAAAAGGCTGAGAATCCCTAGACGTATGACCTTTGACACCAACAACTAAACAAACACTTTCTCTGCTCTTTTTGTAACCGATTGAGACTTTTATTTTGATTTTACTTGCACATTTGTATGTTTTTTTGAACGTTCAGAACAGATTGTGAGAGCCAGTTTGGGTCATTATTTTTAGTCAATATTCTGTCTGTTTTAGTTTTAAAAACAGCAATTTATATTCTGTTATGAATTATATGCCATCAAAAAGAGCCATGAATGCACATAATACACAATGCAAATAAAAGAATATAAGGTATAGAATATTTAACAAAGTCAAAAAGTACAAACGCTGTCCATTTCAAAAGGTAAAAACAAGATTTGGACAATGCACCAGTGACAGCTTTTTGTCTGAGCATGTACACGTGAGCGAAAACACCACCTGTGCCAAGGGTAAACAGACAGTGGACAGTGATAATGTGCTAACCATGAAACCCTGGGATAGACAAAGCCATGCCATAATCAATCTTTCCTCAGATGCTGAATGATATATTCCCCCGCAAACCTCTTAAATTAGCTTTAACCTGACCCATTCAATGTAAGAGGTTACACTTGTGACGTCCATGCAGTCCATTCCCACTTCCAGATGCCCACACTCCAGCGAAACGGAGCCAGGATGCTACCAGCTAAAATGGACCCTATACAGGATGACCCCTGTTCCTCTGCTGGCAGACACCCCGCTGGAGAGTGTCAGTAAGGCTGTGTCTGATTGCTCGCTGTGGTCAGGGCTGGTCCGTGTGGAGCACCACTGCAGGATGCAGGACAGCTGTGATTGGACCATCCCCTGCTGACCCTTCACTCAGGTGCCAGCAAGAAGTTGCATAATAGGGGTGACAAACAGGGATATAACACACCACTTTGAGAGAGAATCCAAGAATGTTGTGTTTTACTGTAATGACAGTAACGGCTGTACAATTCAGTGATAAACAGACATGTGAGCCCATTTCATAAACATTTTAAACACATAATGTAAATTATATATTTTTTATGCAATAGATAAATATGCATGCATGTCACATTTAAATACACACATGTTTTGTAAATTTGAAAATAATGTAAATGATGCAGTTTTAACACTACTTAGAATTTTTATCATTTCAAATTATTTCATTTTTATAATATATAAATATAAAATAAAATAACACAATTAAATAAATATGCATATATTGTTAATTATGGGTAAAATATGTACATAATTATAAATGATTTAATTATTATAATACGTATTCTACTATTTCATATTAAATAAATAATAAAGATGTAAATGAATAAATAATAGATGAATAATAGAATGTAAATATTTTTTGTATTTTCACCAGTATATATTTGGGTCTTTATAAATGGTCTTATAGAAATAAATAAATGTTTATAAATACATTCGTAAATAACAGAAAAAATAATAATAGATGGTTAATAATAATATTGTACGCATATTTATTTCATAATTGTATATTTACCAGTATATCTTGGCCTTTATAAATACTTTGTAATGTGATCTGTTTGAACAAACAAACAAATAAAGTAATAAATATTTATGCCGGTGAATATGGGTCTTTATAAATTCTATTTTCTATATGAATACTTACTAATAATTGTAAAAATTGTATTTTATGTGTCTTTATACATGATATACAGATGTGTGTTATTATATTTTGAAGAAGAGGATCCCCCGAAAAAGGGATTATGGTTTAAACTTAATAATTAACTTTAATAGGGTGATTTTCTACAAAAAATCAGTCTGAAAAACACTAAATGTTGCATGTCAAACAAAACGTGGGCCAGATTGTCCTTTTGAACCACTTGGGCTGCTGGGAAATATTTGAACCTTCGCCAAGGTGAACGTCGTAGGCAGAGCAAGAGCAAAGGATGCACCAGCAAACACACACAACAATGACAAAAGTTTATATTATGCGGTACTATTTCCTGCTCCCCAAGCCAAGAGTTCACCCCAGTTTGCAGCTTCTCTTTATACAGTCCCTATTTATTCAGTGCTGGTCTTAGATGTGGCGCCAATTGTGGTTTCCTGATGCGCTTTTTGCCCCCTGACAATCAACAGGAACAAGTATGTGATGTCCTTGTTCGCTTTCAGCTGAAAAATATAGCATGTACCTCATAAGTGATTAGCAGGGAGGTCAAGGTGGACATGAGAAAGCATGTCCGGTAGATAAGTGAGAGCTGCAAATGCAAAAAAAAGAAGAAAAATGCTTCAACTCTGACCTTTGTGCAGTACAGTACATCTTGTGATTCCCCCGATTTGATCAGCCCAACTGGTCAGTGCTCTTGTTTTTTTTTTTTTTAAAGAAATATGAGTTTAATAGCCATAATGTAGCCAGTTTTTGACCTCTACGAATGCCCCTGAGATTCATGGGAGGCGTGACACGGCAATCCTTTGTTTATGCATCAGCGAGTAAGCTTTTCTGTGCTGTTTATCATATTGTTGAAGGAAACAGATTTCATAGTACTTGTGTGGGCTGCCAAGATGCTTAAGAAAACAAGCTCACACTCAGTTTCTTTTATTCAGGTCTTGTTCATTTACTGTGTGCCCTCCATGACGCACTCCAGGGCCATTTCTATTGTTCAGACAAAACTATACGCATTTGTCTGATTTCCCCTTGGCACGTGTGCTGCCTGGTTTTGTGAATTATAAAAATGTTAATTGGGGGCAAAAAAAAAAACAAAAGCTTTGAGGTCACAGAACAGTTTTAATGGCCCTTGGCCCATTGAATAAATCACATATCCATTTAAAGAACTTTTTTTAAGCTATAGAATAACCTGAATGCAAAACTACTAATGATTTCCAACCATTAAACACGCACACACAATCAATGAAGGTGTAAAAATCACGACACACTTGAGGCAGACACTGGTAAAAACTGTTTGGAAAACCTGAAGGCATTTTTTTGAACATTCTTAAATTATCTTTAAAGCAATAACAATAACACATATTTAATTAAATTGAAATATAATTGTATTTTATTTTATTTAGGCCTAATGACTGTACAGTCAGCTAACAGATACATAAGCCCATTTTATAAACAGTTGTAATTTCCTTATTTAAACACATTAAAAAAATTATACCATTAGAATATTGTTAGACTATAAATATAAATATAAATATGCATGCCTCCTTAAATACAAAAGTTTAGTAGATTTGTAAAAAAAGAGTAAATTATGTAATTTTATCACCACTAATAATGATCATAATTCAAAATTATTTAATTTTATATTATCTAAATAAATATTATCTAAAATAAAATATATTTTAATATATATTAAATATATTATTAAATATATTAATAATATTTTAGATCTATTATATTATCTAAAATAAAATGAAATGAAGTTTTGCTGATGAATAATTTAATTGGATGAATTTGGATTTTTAAATGTACATTTTATATTATTGCATCGTGTTTTAAACGTTCTTTGGTTTACTTGCTCTTGAGTGCTTGCAGCTGAATGTGCCCTTTTCTTAGTCCAGCCCACGAATAAAAAGTAAAAGTCCTGTGAGAGCAGCTCTCTGTCTATCACTTGCTCTGATCGGTGGCTTACGCTGCTGGCGTAGATGACGTTCCTCGATTTGAATTAAAATCCCTCATTTCATTTAAATATTCTTCACTTCTGGTTTCTAAACATGAAGACCGATCGACATGGACTCTGTAAGTTTTTTATTTCCCCTTTGTTATTGCAAAGTGCTACACTTCACCGGACCTGCAGAGTTTAATTAGCTCTCGTGTCATTTGTAATCAAGTTAAACTTTGTGAAGGCTTTACGTCCTGTGATACTGCCGCTTTATCGTTAACAACTCTGGATTTGATCAGGACTGTGTTATATGAATGAAATATTATTACTACCTTGAATATCTCTTTAAAAATAAGAGGATTAAAATGATATATATGTACTTTTATTGTAAACTGATGCATCTCATGTGAACTAAATGCTAACTGAATACAATGTCAGCAGTTAGTGCCGTCCTCTCTGTCCTTGACCACATGACAATGCAAAAATAGTAAATAAAAAAAAAAAAATTCTAAACTAGCTGACTTAATACTTTTCTCTTCCTGCTTATTAAGTAAAATGTTTATCCTTCCCGTTTAAAAAAAAAAAGATATAAAAAAAAGATTCCATCCTCATTCACAGAAAATCTCATAAGGTCATCTATTGTTCTCCTGGTGCACAGTTAAAGATTTACTCCCATGAGTAAGATAATATGTCCTGGAAAATCACAAGCCTTTATAGCAGGGCATATTCCAATGTCAAGATGGACGACTAAGATTTGCTAAATGTTGGTTACATCAAAACAAGTAACCTGACCTTGTGTTACCCACATAATACTGTGCTTGTTTGAGCTCATCTGTAATATAGCGGTGATGAATGATGGCGTGATGGACTCTTTTAACACTTCCATCTAACTTAATTCCATCTATCTATCTATCTAGCTATCTATCTAGCTATCTATCTAAGCTATTTTTTCCAGTTAAAACACTTATAATCTATTCTCTAAATTTTACTGGACCTGTTTGAGATTATGTGCTTGCATTGCCCCATGACTTGAGGAGCACTGAAACTTCACCTTGGGGAAAGTCATAGGGAGTTTTTTTTTTTTTTTTTTTTGGATCTCTCCAACATTCCAGTGCTTTTCCTTTAACCAGAGCTTGAAATCTCCAAGCTACAACAGAAGCTATCCTGTCACATATTAAGTCCAGTCCTCCCTCACTGCCCAACCCTGCTAAGAGACAGGATGACTCTAGACTTTGAACCGTACTGGCATTGCAGTCTGTGGTTCCGCACTATTTAGAAATGGCAGATGAGGAGGATTATGGTACGAACTGAACGAGACTAAGCTTTTGCATCTTAGATTTCACAAGATTTTGGTATTTTGGCATCCTCCAGGAAACCATCTTTGACACTAATCAAAAAGTGCAAACAAGTATATAGTTTTTTCCAGGAAAAAAACTGTAAAAATGCTACAGTTAAAAAAAAAACTTAATTGGCCAACTTTTAGTTACCACATACAGTGAAAAACTAAAAGTTTAAAGCTAAAGTTCATTTTAACCAGTACTATTTTAACCAGCATTCATACAGTGCCTATAGTATAAGTAATGTGTAATATTCTTCTGTTGAAGTCTCCAAACTTTTAGACTAGTTTTTGTGGAAACCACAGATGTGCATTTTTTGTATCCCTGCTGGATAAGCTGATGAAGCCCAGTGCATTATGGTTATTGAGGTTTTCCTAGCCTTTTCACCAGTCTTTTTCTCTAGTTATGTACCACTGGTTAAAAAAAATCATAGACTGCCGAATTTTTATCAAAACCTCATTTTGTCTGTAATGAGGTTTTTTACACTTTACTGTAAAATACTATCTAACTGACTAATACTATCTAGCATTTTTTGCCTTTGTCTGTTGTAAAAATATAGCTGAAGAAACCTGATCTCACTGCAATTCATACATATTTTACGAGGTGGCTAATTCGTACAAATTTGTACGACCTCACTAGTATGAATTCATACGATATATTCTAAATCGTACATATTTTAAGTTGCCAATTTGTATGAATGACCTACACCTAACCCCGCCGCTAAACCTACCCATCACAGGGTTTTAGACAAATTGTACAAAATCGTATGAGTGAGGTCGTACGAATTTGGCACCTCGTACGAATTGGTCGTCAGACTGTGTTATCCCATCCCATAATGAACAGATGCCAATTTAACAACATATTTTTAGAGTGACACATGGATTACATGTTTGATTTGTCTCCTTGAACTTATTCAGTTATATCACTTATATATCACTTATTAGAGAATGCCACTGCCATTGACTGTAATGCGGGGGACCTGTCCCTTTTGTCCCCTACCTGTATGAGACAGGAAGAGGAGTTGGTCTGGGAAAGCGGTAGTATGGCTTTTATATCTCACCCAATGATCTAACCCGACGTTCCATATTGGCTCCACTGTAAGGTTTATAATTAGAGCCGGAATTTCAGTGGCAATGTTGAGAGAGAGAGGATGGTTTTCAATGGAACTTTAATTGCCGTAAGACATTCAGTCACATTTTTAACCCTTTCAGCATAAATGAAAGCTGTTGTTAAGCAGTTAAGTAACTTATGCTTCTCCTCATTCTCTCCTTTCGCTTTGTAAATTTCCTTCTTGTCTAATAATTAAATCCTACTGGTGATTCAGTGGTCAAGTGACAAGTCAGGTTAAAAAATGAAATTCCATTCCATTCCATTCGTCTGTAAGACATTCTTTGTTCTGTAAAACACGTGCATACATTGAAAGTCAAAGTTTAATTTTGCTTCTCCACTACTTTGTATTAAATCGACAACAATATTTTGTGAAATAGCTTGTCGGCCACCTAGTAAGTTCATGGGCTTATACACGTCTTCCACTCTAAATCATCATGAAAGAATAAGCCCTGAATGGTAGGTGACCCATATGGAAAAACCATGCAGACATAATTATTTAAAAGAGGTAGGAAGCCACAAACAATAGACCCTCTCTAGGAATTTAAAGCTCGTTGGCTGTTACACACTAAAATTGGTCTCCAAGCTACTGTATGGAATAGGACTTTGATCTCAGAAACGCGTCGATAATATAATTTCTCTTTTTTTTGTTTACTGAGCAATTGTTAAAATGGTAGAAAGCATTTTTCATCGCGAGGAAGCGAGTTAGACGGCTGTTAACCCAAAGCTAATCATTCATTAAGCATCAGCCCCCTCGTTTACGCACACACACACATACACAAATTAGCAAACCGGAAGTGATTCAGAGCTGTTCCTATCCCCTTTTGTCACCAGCCATAAATATCCAAGAGGACTATTCTAGCCAAGAAGCCTTTGAAAGAGGCAAAACATGTTTTCTTGAAATAGACTCGGTTCATCAAGTTGAACCCTCCTTTTGTTTATTTACTCAAGATTTCGTATGTTGAAGTGGGACACTGGGTTGTGTTGTGTCAGATATACATTTTGGCTTGCTTGTCCTTTCTCATGCTCTGGGCTGTATGTGTTATTGTTCTTCTATACGAGTATAAAAATATTTTATTACACTTGTAATGTAGGCAGGCCCAACATCAAAAGTGTTCTTCAAGATTAACTAAAGGGTGTGCTTCTGAGTCTACCCATCATAAAATCAGTAATATTTCATATAAAACTGTCAGATGTGTTATCTCTGCTGTGTAGCACTGTTTGCTGTGCTGATGTTATGTTGATATTGAGTAGATGTGCGTCAGTAAAATGAAATGAGGCTGAGTGGTACGTGTGTCATAAAAAAGAAAAGAACAAGACTAGATTAAAACACAGATACAATAAGAATAGTCCAAATGCAAGGCTGCATTTATTTGATAAAAAATAAATGTAAAAAAATGTAATGTGCTTAAATATTATTGTAGCTGTCATCTATTAGAACTGTTTTTTTCTATTAGAATATATTTTTAAATGCAATTTATTCCGAAAGCAAAGGTTTTTAGTGATCCCTCAGAAATCTTTCTAGTGTGCTGATTTGGCACTGAAAAAAATAATTACTATTATTATTAATGTTAAAAATGAGCTCCGCTTAATATTAATAGCTGCTTAATACTTTTGTGGAAGTCACAATACTTTTTTAAATAGTATTTTTGATGAATATAGAGTTCTCTCATTAATGTAACAGTTTAACGTCTAATTAATTTAAAACAAAAAAAATAAAAAAATAAAAAAATTAAAAGTGGATATGGAAAAAGCCGTTTCCATCCATGAAAAAAAAATTAAAAAGGTATTTTCGATTTTTTTAATCTCAGAGTTCTGAATGAAAAAAAATCTTTCTTTTTTTTTAATTGTGATCCCAAACTTTTGAACAGTAGTGTATTTTAATGCGCCAAAAAACTATTCATTTGTATTCTAAACATATGAACAGATGATATGTAATATATGTTTCACTTGATCCTCTTTCTTGATTTCTATGTAACATTAGCTGTATTATAAACTGGAAAAGAACAAGGAAGTCAAAGGGACGTTTTCATAAAAAGTGAAGGCTCATAGCAGCATCGTGGATGAATGCCAGTGTACTGGCCTGTGTGGCAGTAATTTCCTGTTTGTATTAGCAGAGTCAGGGTGCATCTGTAATGGCTTACTCCGTTCATAATGGTGGTGGTGATGTTGAAAGATATGCCTTTAATCGTTTTATCTCTCTTCCAGCACATATCCACCCAGCGCAACCATGCCAGTCCTTAAGAACCTCCCGTCTCGGCTGAAGGGAGGCAGGTTTAGCGTGGATTTGTCGACTACACGTAGTGAGTTCATTCTCAGAAAAATGAGTCTTAACCTCAATCCATTTGAGGAGCCTGGTTCAGATGAGGACTGGCCCAAAAGCAATGGAGGCTCGCTTCTGGATGGGCGTGTGCCCCGGGACAGAAACCCATTTGAGGATGAGGAGGATGAAAACGAGGCTAATGAGGTGCGGCGTGGAGGATCAGGGAAGGGAGGCTCCATCAAAGGCACCCTGGAACGCATGAAAGGGGTCTCTCCTCTCAAGACCCTAGGGAAACTGGGCAAGAACCTGCGCCTGTCTGGCAGGAGCAAAGGAAAGGACGCCCCCTCCCCACAGGGCTCTATAAGTTCAGCCTCACCAATGCAGAGGAAGAAAAAGGGCAGACGGAGTTCAGAAGGGAGCTTGCTACGGTATGATGGCTTCCATTTCTTCTTAATGATTCTTCAATTGTTGATTAATGATTAATTACCTCAATGTTTGTCTACACAAACTTTTATCAGGTGACGTAAATGCAGTCAAACAATTGGCCTTTCAAATGATAGTTTGTTAAAAAATAATTAAATTCCAAAAAGTTAATCAATTCTAAAAAGGTCATTAGTTGATTCACAAAAAAAAATTATTCAGAGTCTGTCAGGAATCAGTCTACACTGCTTGCACTGTATGTTTTTCATTGACTAAAAAGGGGTTCTAAAAAGTTAGAACTGACTAAAAAGTACTGTAAACTACAGGGATGTTCATCAATGGTGTATGCTTTTGATGAAGCCATTAGCTTACATTATGTCAACTTATTAATGATGGTGTTTAATAGTGGAATTAATGGTGAAAACCTACTGGACATTACCTGTAATTCTGTAGAGAAATACCCACCAATTAGGAATTCAAAGCAAGCAAATTGCATCAAAATAACTTTTTAGTCCCCGCCCACTAAACACTATACGGGCTGCACGATTTGGGAAAAATGTCACATTGCGATTATCAAAATTGCGATTGCGATACGATAAACAAGTGGTTTGACTCAACTTGCTTTTTATCAAGGAAAATGCACACACAGATTACTAATAATGCTGAAATCTGTATTTATTAAACTGAGATACAGTATACTGTGCAATCTAGCAACAACTAGAAATTAACAGTGTTTTCAAATTAAAACTAAACTGTACAAAATTAAATAACAGTATCATCTTTACATTAATGAAATAAATTACATTAAATTAACTTTTCAAGAGTTCACGCTTTCCTCATAAGTGGTTTTAGCGGGTTTGGGGTGCTGTCAGGGGAGCGAGCCCGGGAGAATGGCGAACCCCAAACCCTAGTGGTTTGAACCCAATTGTGGGCAAGGGTTTGAAGTTCGGCTCTGTCTCAGACTGCTCCCCCGGAAGGCGTGAACTAAAACAAAGGAGGAGGGGGGATGCTCAAAGCGAGATGCTGATGGAATGAACGTTGGGGTTTTTAAATGAATGGGAAGTAAAGCGATTGGATGCGAGTAAACGGGAATGATTAGCTGATGGGCTACCAGCTGTGAGGGATTAATTGGTATCGCGTTCCTCTCGAAATGCGTTATTTGCAAAATGTTCACTAAAATTAAATTAAAAAGTCAAAAGTACAGATAAATAAAACAAATACCCAACTATACTAAGTAACATATAGAATTGACTTAACATGTAAATCACTCGTGCTTAACGCTTCATTCGCGTCAGGTGTGAAAGCAAGAATGTCTTGTTTCGTCCATGAATGCATTTATTTATTTAATATAATAGCAACATTTGCTGTAATGTAATCGCATTGGCTGACATTGCGATTGCAATATGATTAATTTTAATAATTAATAATTCATATTGATATTTTGCATTAAAAGTGAAATATATTAATTCTGCATATAATCAACTTCTTTAAAGCAATACTGTTATATTACTCCATTGTTTCTCAAGTTAATCTCTTTCCCTTATAAAACCTATTAAGTGGTGACAAAGGAGACGTCTTTAAGGGACAAGGTTAAGAAACACTGCTTTAGATGATAAGAAGTTTACGAGAAGTTGTCGAACTTGTGTAACATTTCTATGGCAGTATGAGCTGTGAACTCTTCTTCTCTCAGATCCACTGAATCCAATTTCCATTATATATAACATCATGCCATCCAAAAAAAAGCCACCTTGGGTCATTATCCACAAACACAGGACATTTTTTTGCTCTATGTCTATTTTGGCTCTCCCGACCTCCATAAATTAATTTGAAAATACAGAACGGCATTAGAAGTTCAGTGTAGCTTTCTGTGTACTTTGCTACTGACTGTGATAATCATTTATTACATAATAATCAGTTCAGTGATTTCTCACCCGGATGTCATCAGCCTAGAGCCATCAACCCATTTCCACATGCATTTTACATTTACATTTTACATTATTCATTTAGCGGACGAACATGCCCTCTTCATCAATCTCATTCAGACTAATCCAGACTGAAGTACACCCAAACATATTCTTAACAAATTCCTGAGCAGATTATACAATTATTTATATCATAAACAGACAACAAACACACTTAATCTGACCGTCTCTCATTTAGGCGCTCGCATAAAACTAAAATCTTGTTTATCTCTGTTGTTTGTGATAATTAGATCTGCTGCTCTCTCTGCTGCTGCGTTTGAAATGGCTTAGTTCCCTACTATATAGTATGAAAAAAACAGTATGCGACGCAAATATATATCCAAATTCATAGTATTTGAGATTCAGTAAGCGAGAAGTACCCGGATGACCCACTGTTTCCGCCCGAATTCTATAGTAGGCATACCATGGACACTTTCCTAAACTTTCCTTTTTAAATGTAGTACCTACTTAAGCAGTACGCAGCATATGTGTCCATCATGCCTCACTCCTGGACTAATCACACACTTGCACATCATTACCACACCCAAACTCTCATTACACACATAAAAGCCAGATTTCAACTTCAAGTCACCGCGAAGTCTTGATTTGACCCAGCTGCCACTGAGCATTTTTCCCATGTTTGTTTTCCCCGTTGTCACTTTGGACTGTTTATCTGGTTTCCGATCGTTTGCTGCCTGCCCTGAACTCTGCCTGTGTACCCTGACCTCATTTCTGCTGTGTCTCCATTGCTCTGTTTGCCGTCGATTGACCTAATCTGTGTATGACCATGCTACTGAATAAAAATGGATCTGCATGTCCCTGTCTTCTCAATCGTCACACTATGCGGTATTTTCTGCTATCATTCAAGTTCTCTGACTCATTAGACGTAAAAATTTAACTTACAGCAAGTCCATCTCTCTCTATAACTCTGTAGACCAAAGAAGCTTTACCAAGAATCAGACGTTCATTTCTCATTGGTCAGGTTTATGTTATTCAGCATTAGCTGTACTCTCTCATTGGTCGGGTTATTTTGGCTAGATAAAAACTGTTGCAATTCTTGAGTGAGCGTGACACACAGACCGCAATCGGCAGATTTGACTTGCGTTGAGTCCTTTCTGATTTTACCTCTTAAAACATAATTTGCATAGATGTTATTAGTACTATTCTCATCTTCTCTGTCCGTCTTGTGTTCCACATCTGTGTCCATGTGGGCAGTATTTACAGAACTGACTGCAGAAAATTTGGTTAAATTATTGGGATTTTATGTTGTGATTCACTTTGTAGCTGGTTGGTTCATGACTTATAACTTCTTAGCAAAGACTTGTTTTAAAATGCCCATGGGAAAAATAGAGAAGCGGAAGGACTATATCAGTTCGAAGTCCTGAGAAACATATTAAGATAAACTTTTTAGGACTAATACATTTTTTGTGGTAAATTAATTGCAAATGGTAGGAATGTAAAATTATTCTATTTATTGCCAATAGTTGAAAAGGAACACTCCAATTTGATTCTCCTCATAAACTTTTGTTTAAACTTTATTTTGTCATTCCAACTACAAGAAATAGTAACACTTTATTTTATAGTTACACCTATTACTTGCTTAATAGTGTGCCTATAACCAGAATATTAGACCTTTATTAGTGCTGAATAAGCACATATTAATGCCTTGTTCTACATGACCTTATTCTATATCCCTAATCCTACCCAATACCTAAACTTAACAACTGCCTTACTAACTAAGAAGAAGCAGCAAATAAAAAAATGATTGAGAATTAAGAACATTTTAATAGTTAACAAACGTTACCTATTCTAAAGTGTAACTTTCTTTGTAACTACATGTCAACTAACTCAGAGTAGACTGTATAGGGTTAGTAGAATAAGTTGACACATACTAGCAAAGTTTCTCATACTCAGTATGTTGTATGATCTGGACCCATTAAAATAAATTGTTATAAGTTAAGCAGACCGTCTACTAATACGCTAATGATATACTGCTAGTTGACCTGTAGTTACTTAGCACTAGTAGAATGTCAAAAGAGGGCTATCGGAATAAAGCGTTACGCAACTTTCTTCTTTCTATAGAATGGCTGGAAAGTGCAAGGAGAGCTTGACCAACGGTGACCTGTGCTCAGAAACTGATGCTGATTCCACCAGTCGCCGACTCTCCTTCTTGAAGATTGTGAGCAAGGGCAAGATGAAGAGGGAGTCCATGCAGGACCACTCATCTCAGGGGCCTGAGGAGGAGCCGGTGGAGGAAGTGCCTGAGGTCAAACCCAGGGAGCCACTTTCAGGTAATCAGACAACTCACAGTATTGTTGTTGAGATGTATAAAAATAAGTAAACACGCATTGGCAGTTTAGATATTAATACTATTGTGTTGTGTTTAGTACTTCTAGAAAATATACAAGGAGTCTTGTAGACTGTGATAGCTTTAAACATGGAATTATTTCAACTGTGAATGTACGTTCTTAATGCTTGTTCCTCAACTTTTGACCACAGCTGTACTGCACCTGAGCTTGATTGTTCAACTTGTCCTGCATGGGCATAGTACATGCAAGGCAGGAATTTGTGCATAATTGCATGCTCAGGTTTCAGGCTTTTTACTGCAAGACAAGGAAAGATAAGGTTCAAAACCAGCAACAACTTGCAGGCTCTGATGGGTAGAGAACATTGGCACGAAGGATGATTGTAAAGGACGAAATGAGGAACATCATGTTAGCAATGCCTAGCGTCACGAACAGTTTGTTGTTTTGCAAACAAGTGTCAGCGGTTGCTTGTGCATTTGTTAAACAGTCAACAGAGTTCATTGTGCGCTCAACCTAGCAGAATTTAGTTTCAGCCCTGCTCTTACGTAATTGCTCTAACATAATTGCACAATAATTTGAGCGAGACTCTGGTTAACAGGTTCATGTGTGTTTGATTAGAGTTGGAACTAAATCTTGCAGAAAGATTGATTGATAATCGCGGAACATACTTATCAGAGCAGCACGCATTTTAGCGGATTTTCAAGACTTTTCTGCTCTATTCAATATATGGGCCCTAGGGGTCTATCAGATTTAAACCTTCATCCTCCATGTCTAAATGATAAAGAGGAATCTGAGCAAAGAGGAACTGAATGTGCCCCTCGGTATCATGTTAGGTCATACTTTGGGGGGGCAGGGTTAGTGATTCTTGCTGCTTTGCATGTCCCAGCTGACACAGCAAAAAATCACTTTTTATTTGTGTATTTAGCCACATTATGTTCACATTCTGGTGACCTTCCGCAGCAGTAACTCTCAGCTGAGGAGACCACCAGACGGTTTATGATTTATCTGTCGTTTGGATGAAGAGCATTTTATTCACGTATTGATCAGATGTGTTGTTTTCTTAGTTTAGTCTGTTTTTTTTGTGGTTTCTTAAGTGTTCCAGAAAAATTCCTGTGTATGAGATGAAAAAATAAGTCTACTTCCCATTTATTTTGCGGACTTAAGTGTTGAGAAAGTGTTGCACCATCCACCCAGCTGTTCTCAAGTGGTCCCACATTCCTGAGTGAATGATAATCAAATCTTTAATTATTTAATTCACAGAGAGACTTTGTTAAAGAATGTTATCAAAAATCTATACAGCGGTGCATAAAAATATGTATGGAGCATCGGAAGAATCAAGCGAGGAAGTAATGCTTCAAATAAGGCCATGCACTGCACATGAATGAATGAATGAATGACACATTTATATGCACATGCAAGAAAATCCAAAAAATGGAGCAAAGAACAGGACATGAATGCTATGTATGGAAGGTGTTTCAACTGTCAATTTTCAGCTTCTGTTAAACCAGATCAGATTTCACTTGAGTAGGAGTTGTCAAAACATTCTCAATGCCTTTACTTCCTGAGTCATTGTTGTACCAGTTTTAGACTATAGCACCACTTATAACTGATGTTATTTACATAAACTCATTTTTAGGGCTGCCCCCCTAAAGCAAAAGAGGCTTGGTCGACCAAAATTTCATTAGTCGCTTAGTCACAGAAAAATTTTAAAAAGTCATGCAGTTTGTGATGGACAGATTATTAACAGCTAGTTTTTTTTATCCAAAATGAATTATTATTGTTTTTTACTGACACATTCACATAATTATTACTTCTGCCGGTGTGCTGTGGCAAGCTTGAACGTGTCCTTATTAGGCAACGTCGACAATTAATGGCTCATTATAATGAGTTAAATGGTTTATTAATAAACATGTGATTAGTCGACTGATGCTTAAAATGAATGACTACTAGTTGAACAGAAAAATCCTTACTCAAGGGCAGCCAAAACAAGTCATACAAACTAAATTTTCCACTAGCTTATATGATTCTTTAGGGTCTTAATGGAAAGTTTGTAATATAGTTTATTTAAAAATTTCTCAAAGATAGTGTAAAAAAATGCTAATTTAACCCTTTCAAAACAGCTCTTTACAAATCCCTGTTCTGTGTACTTCCCCTTTAAATCTTTACGAGCTCTGCCTACCCCGCCCCCCTTTTCCAAGGCACTCTCAGAGGATCTTTTTTTAACTGTATTCTTAGTGAAACTTGCTAATTAGCACATTATTAGCAAAGGCAATTTGCAAAGATTCATTAAAAGACATTATGCCTACAGCTTCTGTAGATGAGGCTGGATCGTGAATGATTCGCGCGGACATAAACGCATTTCGGTTGATCAATGGTGCGCTTCCCTTCAGAACCAAACGTAACACTCAGGGCGGGTCTGAGGTAAGACACCAGTTCAGTCTGTGTGACATGCTACTGTCAATCAACTATTGTGGGAGTGGCCTCTGTCAGTGTGATGTCACACCGACATGCATTTGAGAATGGGGCAACTTATTTTTATTGAATTAAAAGAAAACTACTGGTGGATCTTTATCATTGTATTGTGAGCAAGGGCAAGATGAAGAGGGAGTCCATGGTTGTGTGTACACACACTCCCAACACACATTTCAGTCCAAACACCTTGTTAAAGCGCATGTGGCCCCGAATGTCCCCATTAATACCAAATAAATGTTTTTTAACAACAATACCGTCCTTTCCATGCTTTCGCAGCAATATGAAAAGTTGTGCCTGGAACACAAAGCATGTTGCAACTAATCCTCATTGTTACATTACTGTGAGTTCAGAGAGCAAGGTCTACATTGCGTTTGGATGGCTGGTATCTCTCAGTGCTGAAAGCATTTAGTTGTCTCTGGGATTGGCAGAGTGTTCAATGACATGACTGAATTGATAAAGAAGCCATATAGAAGGGCGTTTACCCCTCATACGAGTGAATGATTTCCAGACCTCGCCAAATTACAAGCCGCAAGCTCCAAACATAAGCCATAACTACAGCTGTCATGGCTGCCATGGAATCGGTATCTGAGTGGAATGTTTGCAATCAATGCGTTCCCGTTTATGATAGCAGATATTCCTTCATGCCAACTGGCAGAGTCACTTGCGAAAGGAATATCCAACACTTCCACCTTATCCAGCTATTGTCCAACATTTGGCAGGAAGATTTGTTCATGCATGTTAAATAAACTAACAAGCATTAAGTGAGGGCAGGGTAGCTAAAGGTGGAGTTCGCCTTTTCCAAATGGTCCAATTTAGGATTGGACTGTTGATGTTGGCCTTGTCTAAATAAATTAAGAAGGGAGTGGGACCATTCAGTCCTGAGAGGGGCTCATGTCATCACTTTGCATCCTGCCCTAAAGGTCTCTAGTGGCAGGCGAGGCCAGTTGTCACTTGGAAGCCTGGGACTGGTCAATGAAAGTAAATTTTAGCATGTGGAATCCCTTCAGGATGGGCTCAGTAGTGCTCGACCCATCTGCACCACTAAGGAAGGAAATACAATCGTCCTCCACTTATTAAAATATTTTACTTCTGGGGAAAATATGTCTACTCTGCACATGCTGAGCATTAAACAGGGGAAGTGAATGAATGAGGACGGGAGTTTCTGTGGGCTGCTATTCCTCAAGTACTTCGCTTTCTCCTGCTCCGACTTGACAGGAGGGTGATTTTTGACTCAGAAACACAGAGGGTTAATGGAAAATGGTCCTGAACCTGTGGCATGACAAAAAACAGATCGTATTCCATTGCATTCCTAGAATCCAGGCTAATCTTTTCCTCGTAACGGCTGATTGGTCCTGCTGAGAGGTGTTGGTTGTGCAGGTGTGTTGGCGCTATGTTAGTGGATATCTTGCTTAGTCAGATCTTTTCGGTCAAGTTGCTTGTCAGCCCCCACCCATTTAAGTTCTCAGCCAAAAGCAAACAGTGTTATGTCCTCTAGGAAGTCGTGGTGAGGGTATATGTGTAGCATATGTGCCATACATGCCCTTAAAAGGCAACACTTCAGTCCCTGTGGTTTTCATTAAGGAAGGGTGGTGACATGTCCATGCTTAAGTCAAGCAAGCTCCACACCATGAATTTAGTGCGTGAGACTTTGTGGAAACAAAGAGCTAGTGTTGTCCTCTCCACAGTTCAGCGCAGTTACTGGCAAAGCTACGCATTTTAATGATTGTGGGATAAAACCTTTTAAATGACATGGCTTCCAACATCTGGATCATTGCTTTTGCAATATTAAAGCATTTCTACAATTTCTACATGCTCATATAGCCTACGCACACAGTGTGCACACACACACACATTTATATATATATATACACTGCCCTCCAAAAGTTTGGAAACACCCCTGGCAAAGTGTGGTTTTGGATGATTTCAGCATAAATTCTTATCAGTTTTGGTGCAAATACTGTACATTAAAGTAACTTAACATTATCATTGAAGACCAGCAATAATATAATAATAATTTAATTATTTTCATTTTGATTACATAATAGAAGCAATATACATGTCAAAGTTGAGCTACTATGGGAGAAACTGGACCGTGATGTCTTTAAGAAGTGTCCAACCGGTATGAATAGTCTTTTCAATGTTTGAATAAACTGACAGCTCAGATGCCCAGATCATGCAAAGCTGTAATAGCTGCTAATGGCGGATGTTTTGATGAATGTATATGTAATAACATATGTTTTCGTAGTTTGTGTTGTCCCTTATCACACCCTTATCACAAATTAAAAAGGATTCATCCCAATATTGTCCAAAACCCCACTATTCTAGGGTGTTTCCAAACTTTTGGCTTGCTCTCCTGAGACTCCCATTCTGCCATGGCCTCCCACTTTGTTCCCACGTGTATTTATACCCGTTTAAGTTTTCCTTTGTCCATAATTAATGTTTTAATTGTCCTACGTGGGTTAAAGTATTAAAAGAAAGCCTTTTTGTTTATCCCTTGTTCGACTGATTCCTACAACCACCAGACGTAACAGCCGCTAGTATTTTCACCAACAAAAAATCTTTTAAGACTGTTATCTTTTGCAGTAACTTGTCAGTTGTAAATATCAGTTTACATTTCCAAGCATTAATTTTGTCATTAATTGTAATAATGCAGTGAGATTATTGTCTGACAACAGCCAGTGCGTCACAAAGACATCTGATCTGATCATCATCAGTCTGTCTGGAATCACATGAAGTAACAGAACAAACTGAGACAGACTCAATCCAGAAGAACTGTGTCAACGTCTCCAAGATGATCCAATAAATATTTGGTTAAAACGGCTTTTGTTCCAAGGTACACCTGCCAATGTTTTTCAGGTAGCTTTTTAGGTAGGTTTTTAAAGCATCTTGGAGACGCAGCATTTATTTGAAATAGAAACATTTCTTTGAAACAAATCACCCTGAATCCAAACTTCTGAATGGTATGTAAGTTGCAATACACAAGTATTTATAAGCATATATAATTTAACACACACACAAACTGGTTTGACATTTATAAAGTATAAAAAGGTTGTACAATTTGAAGGGTTTATGAGCCGTACAAAAAGATAGTTTAGACAAACAGTTCATTACCCAGAATCCAAGTGCCTGTTGAATTACTTTGAACTGCCATTCAGTAAACTCCAATTCCCGTTATTTCAAGTTCCTTCGGAGCATGGCCAGTATTTTTCAAATTCTCACTCATCGGTTAAAAGTGAGCTAATTCTTCCTCTCAGGCTGATGTCTACAGGTCTCCCTTCATGTTTGAATGTCAGCATTCGGGTCTCACAGTCATTGAGATGATACGGTGACATCTTGTTCTTGGGTGGAGAAATTTTCACGTGGATGAGTTGCAGAGGAAGTGAATTTTTAACAAGGCAGCACATTAATTTTTCCACCTTGTTCCCTGTCTGTGTTAGTGATAACCCTGGCGGTATTGTATTATATATTTAGATCTCCTTCCGATAGACTGGCACACTCGAGCTGTTTTTATGCTAGGCGCTTGAGAAGGGTGTGGGGTCTGTCGTGGCATTACAGGACAGTCTATCCTCGATAGGGAGAGGGACAGATGAGTCAGGCGCCACCCGAACACCCACGCTTCCTTCCCTCTACGAACAGGTCAGGAAGTCACAGGAAATAAATGGGCAACAAGAAGAAATAAACAGAAGAGTAGAAGTGCATAACATATTTATTATTTATTTAAATTATATACATTAAAAAATATTTAAATCTCTTAATTATTCTAAAGAAATCTATTTTTTATTGTGAAAAAAAAAAAAAAAAAAAAAAACATACAGCATATATTACACTGATGTAATATGTATGTAATTAATGACTGAATACTTGAAGCTTGTCAAAATCTATCACTAGTAATCAAACCAATTTGTTAGCCCAAGTAAATGTGTTCATCCCAAAGGAAAGTATTGGAAATGATGAAGGATGGGTGTGAGCGCTGACCTCAATGAGAGCCCGTCTGCTTCATCAAAGATTTCTTTGGAATGTCAAAAAGTGCTGCTACATGTAAGAAACACAAGTGAGGTCATTATAAACTATAGCCAGCAGAGTGCATTGGCAGTCCTTTTGACCATCTGGAAGATATATTACATTTATGTTTTAGGCTTTAATGGCATGAAATCTACTAATGGGGGAATTCTGAAGAACGTTATTGAATGGCCTAAATAATGTTCCCATATTCCATTTTTTTCAGTGGTTGTCAGACCCACAACTATATTCGACTGATCCATGGTTTTTGAAGTTCTTACAATTTAATGGACAATAAAAATTTTAGTTTTTTTAATAACCTAGTAAAATATTTTAGAGCTTGGCATATATGCATTATAAAAAATGTCTTTTGGGTTGATTTTTAGTTGTTTTGGCTTATTTTAGTGGGAATTAGCCAATGCGACACCTTGGTTAAAACTATTGCTTTAGAAAGAACTAATTAACATATATTGAATAATAAAGTGCAAGTTCAGACTTTTTTTTCTCTTTCAGTTTGTATTCCACAAAAAGTAATATCATTGTCATTGCTGATTTGCGCATGGTAAAAAGCAATCCCAGATGATATTTTGAAGTGCGTTTTAAATAGAAACCAGACCAGCGTTTCTCTAGGGATTCTGTGAATCAGTATCCCTGTACGACACTGACCAAAGTGATAAGCCGTGTGCTGCATTTTAAGTGAAACTTTATGATGAGAACATTTTCAGTCTTTGGATATCAAAGCCTAAATGGAAATCAGTGTTGTTTTTCCCAACATATTGTCTGAAGTAATTTCTCCTTCATATGCCTGCTCTGTTTGTGTACCTCTTAAGTTTCCTTAAAGTAAGAGCTTTAAATTTGCTCACTTCAGTTGTATTAGTTACATAAACATGAACAGGATTTGTTGGCCCAAAGAGAATTAAGTATCATTATTTTGTCTTTATTTTCAGATCCTGCAGCTCTCAAACAAATAATTTAAGGCTAGGCCTATCACGAATGACCATCTTAAATTTTGTGCTTTGGTTTTGGTTAAAAATCGAATTATGTTTTGTTTATATCACTACATCTACATTTTTTGATTCTTTTAAAAAAATCTTGGTGTATATATATATATATATATATTAAAATAAAAATTCTAAGTAGGCCCATAATTATACTGTAATGCTGGGAATTAATAATATTTATAGAATTATTTGTAATATAATACAATAGAAAATAATGTTAAAAGTATAATTGTGTATCATTATTTAGTCATTATTTTGTGCTTTATTTGTGATTAATACTTTTATTATGTTTTGTTCATGTCACTAAATATACATTTTATGTTATTACAATAATTAATAATAAAATTCAAAAAGGCTGATATGATACACTACTGTATAATGCTGTTAATTAATAATATTTATAGACAATGACATATTTTCATATAAAGGGCAACTATTTTAGTGTACTTTATAACTGTGTATTTATATTCTTTATTCTAATTTAAAATAAAATTACTGTTCCATGGAAATATATCAGTATACGGTTTGTAGCAACATGAAAGAATGAAGTATTTAGTCTCTGCTGTGTGACTAATGCGTAAACTCTGTATCTCTGTTTGGTCAGTACTGGAGATCCTGCAGTTGGTGACGAAAAGAGATTTGTTTTTGGCCGACACTCACATTCTGGAGCTGGAGCAGGAGTGTAGGGAGGCCGAATCCCCATCAGCAGGGGCCACTGAGGATTTCAGCAGCCCCAGCAGCAAAGACAGCAGTCGGCGCAAAGCCAAAGACGTGGAGCTGCTGTACGAGGCCCTGCAGAAGGAGCTGTGGGATGTGGTGAGGGAGTCTCTGCGTAGCCCCACCGCGGGACCCAACCTGGGCCTGGTGGTGCAGGTGCTTCAGCAGGAGGAGCAAGCCGATCGGGACTGGTCCCAGAGTGAAGGTGCTGCTCCAGGAGGCCCGCGTCCGAGAGAGTTCAGGAAACGCTGGAGGGAGGCGGTGGTGGAGCTGGCAGATGCAAACTTACCCCAGCATGCAGAAATACAGGCGGGTGAGCTCGCGGCTTACCTGGATAAGCTAAGAGTGCGTATGGTGGAGGACCTCGGAGCGGCTCGGCGTAACGTGGTGTCTTTATATCCTGTGGAATATGACTCCTTCCAAGTGTACACACAGAGCTATCATCAGGCTGTTACCCGTCGTCTCCAGGCTATCACTAATGGAGATCTGCAGATCACTGATATTTACTCTTTGCTAGACTGGCTCTACAACATTTACAATAGGTAAACAACAGCAGTTCTGACCAAGATCGTTCACACAGAACAATGTGATTCCAAACCTCTATGAGAAAATTATCCCATAAAAGAAACCAAACAATGACATAAAGTTCCAAAAAAGTGAACTGGTTTGACACATTTCATCCTTTTGGGATCATTTTTTGTTGTTTTTACATAGGGTCATATACAATTGCATAAATAAATGCTGAATTACAGATACAGTTTGCAAATTATAAAAAAATTAGATCAATTGAGTAAATCCAAATTAAAATGAGTCAATCATCTGCTACAGCCTCAACCGACAATACGACTTCAGAAGGCTTTGGATTTATTACTTTTATGGTATTTTGTTTTAAAGCTTAATAGACCTAATGCCCAGAAACAGCCAAGATATTATTAAAAATTGTATGTGAGATGAAGTTAGAATGAGTGAACAGGTTTTAACAGACAATTGTGGTTTTTTTTTCCATTGTGAGGAAAAGTTTGGGATCTATTTTATTTATTTATTTTAATTAATACTTTCATTCAGTACGCATGCATTCAAATGATGGAAATCAACAGTGAAGACTGTTATAATGTTCTATAAGATTTATATTTCAAATAAGTGATGTTCTTTTAAAGTCTTACGTTTTTTAAAAAAATGTAGCTTTCAAACAAATATTCAGTAGCTTTTAATAGTTGATAATTGTGAGAAATTATTCTTGGGCAACAAATCAGCATGTTAAAATAATTTCTGAAAGACTGGAATAACAGCAGCTGAAAATAAAGGAATAAATCAAATTTTTAAAAGTATTTTAAATTTAAAAATGTATTTTCAGTGCAGCCTTCGTGAGTGTAAGCGATAGTATTTTTTTAGAATACTACTAAACCCCCAAATTTTACATAATAAAGTTGAAGTTAATCCAGTGGCGATGTAAATTAGCGAAGGCCTGTCTTGTTGTTTGTGTTGTTAAGTATTACTAGCTGTATCCAGTCGTCAAGCCCCATACAGCAACAGCAAACCTAAAACAGATTGTTATAAATAGCTCCTGGTTGATATGAGAGGTGAAAGCCACTCTTGTACCTTCCCATTCCTGTTCCTTCATAATTCAATGTTTCCTTATGAGTGAAGTCCAGACTCAGTTTGTGATTTGCTCTTCCTGTTGTTGCTGCAGAGATGTCCTTGGAACAGTCACCATAACAACACCCATTAACCTCTCGCAGCTCGGCCCACCGCTGCCAGCGGAGACGGTGGAAAAACTGGAGCTGGACTGCCTCAACTCAGTCAGGGTGAGAACGCAAATTCCCGGTCTTCATCCCCAAGTATCTTCTAGCATTTTCTGTGGATCTTGAACAACGGCACATCCTGTCCACTCATAGAGATGGCTGGTCATTGCAACCTGCATGGTCAATTAGAGTCCGGCATTTCAGGGTCAACGCGCGGTTTTCCTGTCTACAATGAGCACTACACAATAGGCGTCAGTTTGACAACATATTTTTCCCCTTCGCTCATTAAGCAACATCAATGTGTGTTTTTTTTAAATAATCCTTTAAGCCCATTTTGAAAATAGCGACATTAGTCTAGTCTAATACTTTGTCATGGATGAACTAACGGGCCGCTTGCTTCCTTATGGATGCTGTCCTTTCGTTCATACCCAATACAGGGCCCAATATGGCCGCCCTCTGTCACAGCAAGGTCGCTTTTAATGAGTGTGTTGACATATTGTGTTTTCCAGGGCAAAGTGACCAATGAGCTGTCTCAGGTTTTGGATGAGGAGGAGAAGAGATGGCTGGACACCCTGAACGTCGAGGAGTATCAGTTACCTCTGGCTCGAACTGTTATTCAGGTCAGCGCAGGGACCATTTATGCTCATTTATATAAAATAGGAGATTATGCTTGACATATGGTGTCAGAGCATGTGATATCACATGTTACTTTAATATGTCTTCTTAGTATTGATTTTGTGTAGAATGGCCCACTGTTTCAGGTCGTCTGCAATATAGGTTTTAGTCACTGGGTCTGTTGTTAGAGCGAAATGTAAGACATGTCGAATGGCATCCTTGCACCTCCGTGTAACAAGAAAATCGACTCCTAGCTGGAACCAAAATAAACAAACATTTCCCATTGTGAGCATGTTTCCATTACAGCTCATTGTTTTTGTAGGCTCTGCACTGCACCCTAGTGGCCATGAATGATAGTAAGCGAATTAGAAAATGGGCAGTTAGTTTGATGGATGTAGCAGCATTGATCGAAATGTTTTAAGCGCAAATTGAAGGATTTTGTAACAGATTTGATTTAACTTAGTGCTTACTGGTGTTGTATATAACACATTTCTTATTGATTATAGAGGCTGCAAGAAGACCTTGAAAGATCTGCAGCCGTAAACAGAGATTTGGGTTCACGAGTTGCTCAATGCAGTCTCAACGGACTGGCAGACTTCCTGTACAGGTGGGAAAGTAATACTTAAAAACGTACAAATGTTTAAAGTAAGAATTTAATACTTTTATTCAGCAAGGATGCATTGAATTGATCAAAGGTAACACTAAATACTTTTACAATGTTAAAAAAAATGTTTTTATTCCAAATACATATTGAACCTTGTATTCAAAATATAAGATTACATAAAATATTTAGCAGCACAACTGTTTTTCGCCATTAAAATGATTTCTGAAGGATCATGTGACACGGAGCAATGATGCTGAAAATTCAGCTTTGCATCACAGAAGTAAATGACATTTCAAATGTATTCTAATAGAGTTTGTCATCACTTGTGAAATACAAATATATTACATGTATTTAAAATACACCTATTTCAAGTATTTTACAAATACATTTACATATTTATGTATTTAATAAAATATCCTACAGATGTATGTTTGGTATACTAGATTGGTATACTTAAAATGTAGTATTTAATGCACTTGTGCAGAAGTAGTGGTGAAGTCCAACTAAAGATATACAGAAATAAGTCAGATTGCTCTAAAGTAAAACTATTGCATATATACTTCAGGTACACTTTATATATCTGTTATTTTTACAGAATACGTTTTTACATTTTTCAAAGATTATACACTCTCAGAAATAAAGTACAAAAGCTGTTCAAAGGGTACACTTGTGTACCTATTAGGTCCAAATATGTATCCTTTAAGTTCTAATATGTACCTTTAAGTTATCAAAATGGACCATTTAGGTACAAACGTGTATCTTTTGAAAAGGTACCACCCCAGTGGCAGCTTTTGTACCATTATTTCTGAAAGTGTACAATCCTCATTAATAGTAACATTAAAACCCAGTTTAAGCTTAATACCCTGAAAAAAAAAAATGTTATGATGAATTTACTTAATTTTATTACGTCGAAGGGTTGCACAAAATAAATGTATCTAAATCCAGATATATTTATTAAGTTGAGTGAACTTATACTTTATACATTGAGTTCATTAATTTCTTTCAGTAATTTCAGATTAATTATATTCACAATTTTAGCTAAAATATTTTGAGTAGAATTTAATCATTTAATTTCTACATATTAAAATGAATTAAAAATAAATTAATAGGGAGACATCATTCTACACTCAAATAATGAAATAATTTTCAGGCATTAACCAACTTCTTATGCTAACCATAAGATGGTTTGGATACATGCACAGCATGCCTAAAGCATAATTACAAAAATAACCTTGTTTTAGCAGGTCCCTAAGCACATGCTCTACACTTTACCACAATGGTAACCCCCAAAAACACCAACATAGCAGAAGGTCTTTTAAATACAAATATAAAATAGCATTAAACAATAACAATTATCCCAGTTGAATCATCTTAATAAACATGCCTAAAATAACATTTTATTTCAAGAGTTACTATCCTTATCCTGCCCTGTGCAGTGCATGATGGGAAGAGGAAATCCACTTCCTACTTAAATAATTAAAATCATTTGTGTTCTTTTAAAATTAAAAATTAAAATAATATCAGTAAGTGATATGTAAGTAGATATGTTAACAGATTTCAACTCTACTTGCAGTATTATGAAATAAATTTGTTTTAAATATATTCAATTTTTGAATAATCATAACTCATGCACGACTAACCCTTTTTAATGTCCTAAATGCTTAAAAATTGCTTGTTTATTAGATAAATACATACACAGAATGGTAACTACATGCCATCCTTAAAAGTGTTGTTTCTGCTGCAGTTTTCAGAGAAAGGTGGAGATGTTCCATGAGATGCTCGTAAACAACAGTGAGGTAAACGAAGAAGGTTACATCGCTAAAACCATCGCTCTTGTCAACTGCTGTCCAACGTTCAGGTAGGCTTCCTCAAAATCCTTTCTGCAAGGTTTTTGTTTTAATGCATTTAGTGTTTTTATATTCTAAACTACTGTGTTTAGGAGCTTTGTGGAGCGTTGCGGCCAGTGTGACCCCTCAACCAGCGAGGACTCGATTCGAAGAGCCAACACAGCTCTGGACAGGATAGTCAACTTGAGTGTGCGAGTGCTGAATGACAGACTTTTTGAAAATATCAGGGTGAGGCTGCCACAGATCACCCCACACTTCCTCACACAGACACGTACGCACATATATTTCAAAACCTTATGTTCGTCATACGTCTCTGTCCAGGAATATAAAGAATATCTTATCAGCATTTCCCCAATGGGCTGTTCTCAAGGATGTTGTTCTGCACAGCTACTCTGGCTCCGAGACACTAAAATAGCAGCACTATGTGAAAAACACTAGTGAATTGGATGTTTTTGGCCTGATGCCGAACGCTATTCAGTGTTTACTGTACAGATTGGCATTACCAGCTCTCAGGGGCCGCAAAGTTTCACTGCATCCTTTTTTACCAAGCAGGGGCTCGAACGGGAAGTTACCGCACTCTCTTGACTCTAAATATGAAAGCCCTTGCATCCTGGTGAAGGCAAATATAGTACATTCCAGTGGGTACTGTGTGTTTCATTTCTAATCAAGATCGTTCTGTCTCTTTTCACGTAGCCCTTGTTTGATAAGTTGATTAAACGAAAATGGTTGAGCAACACTGAGCCTTTTGAGCAAATTGAGGGGCTCATAAAAGAGCACTTCAAGAAGTTCCGCAGGATGGACAATCCACCTTATGAGGTAAGCTAAGATGTCAGTAACATTAATCTGCCAATTTACCATAAATGATTCTTAAGAACGTGTTTTGCCATAGTAATTTAATTCATGTATCACAATTACTGCTTAACTATATGTTGCCCTCTAAACCTTTACTTTTTCAGCTCAAATCAGTTGTGTGTCTAATTGTCAATTTAGCAATTGATATTGTACAGTCAGCCAGTCGTCATCTCAAAATAAACCACTTCAGGTTGAAATATGATTTATCTGTTTCATGATCATGTTAGGTTTTTGTGAGATAAGCCTCGTATTTACTGTTCTCTTAGGTCCTGGTGGTGGAGGTGCACCGGCGTGTGATGACTGAATATGTGCGGGCCATCATGAGGGGCAGGATCATCTGCACATCGCTTAAAATGAGGAAGAGAATGGCTGGACGCCTTCGTGATGAGGGAAAGCACCTAAAAACACTCTTCAAAGAGCTGGTGAGTCACTTATCTAAAAGTAAAAGGTTTTAATTTTTCCTGCTAAACTGGGGTCCGTTTCCTTTGATAAATAAATCGATAGCTTTGATAACTCTGTTGATTATGACGGGTTATGAACTTGTGGCAATTTTTATGTTATGTGGGAGTTTTTATGTTAGATTTTATTGTTTTTGTATAGATTAATATTTCGGATGTAGCTTTTATTTTTATACTTTCAAATTTTGTTTTAATTTTTAGTAGTTTTGTGATGTGCTTTTGTCATTTTTAAATTGCTTTTTAGGTTTAATATATTTTTATTTCATTTTTCTAAAATATTTTAGTTGTTCAGCACTTTAACATAAACCTATTTAAATTAGTTTCCAAGGCAATGTTTCTTATTTTCATTTTATTTTAGTTAACAATAATGTATTAAATTATTCATGATATAATTATAAGATATGCTAGTACTGATCAATTTAAAATATTACAATTACGGTCAGCAGTGTATGAAAAATTTTCAAATGTTTTTTTCCTTAAATATCCAGCAATGTCTACATTTTCCATGTTTCAATAACATAAGAGGTGGTCAACCTGTTTCATATTTATGATATTATATGGTAAACAGAAGAAAACTCTAAGTTGCAATTTTACTGCGATTTAAAAAAAAAAAGGTTTTTACTGTTATCATTTTAGGTAACACTTATGTGTTCTTGTTACACGTGTTGCATGCATCTACTATAAAAATAACAATAAATTATGCATGCTATACATGAAGCTAACCCAAACCCTAATACTAACCCTATCCATGTAAGTACACATAGTTCAATGATATTATTCTGTACTTAAATGTATAATTGCACTCTAACAAACAGTGTTGGGGTAACACTGCAAGTAACGTGAGTTACTTTTTTTTTTAAGTAAATAGTAAAGTGATGCATTACTTTTAAAGTGCCCATATTATGGATTTTAAAAAAAGACCTTTCATGCATTGTGTAATTGTATGAAAACATCCCGCAAAGTTTTACATCTGATAGCGCCAAGCTCAAAAAAAAAAAAAGAGTTGACTCTGAATTATTGAAATGAGTAATTTTTTAAAACAAATCTTTAGCCGTTTCATGTTGACGTCAACATGAAATATTAACATATTGTCCGCCCACTTGTTGCCACTAGGTGCTGCATTTGGGCAATAAAAACAGCTGTTTTCCTGGTAACTGCAAATGTAAAAAACAATTGTATATTATAAGAAAATTAAAGCGTTTTTTACCTTGCATGCTTGACAACCTGTGGTTTGGTACTCCAAGAACCAAATTATACATTTCATTACCTATAATAAAGGCACTTTAAATTTGCAATCAAATATCTCTTTAATTACTTTTTTAATAAGTAACGCAACTTTTGTTTTTCCATTTATTCACTGACCTGTCACTGTGCTGGGAGAAATTGGTAGGGAGGTGCAGAGGTTCTTCCTAAACCCTAAGTCTTATTAATTTCACTGTTGATGTGATAAAGTGCTTACAGTTGCCAAAAATAAAACTTTTGGGACTTTTGTTATTAAAAAATAACTTGATGTAAAAAAAACCTAGTGTAATCTCATTTTGTTTGTATGCATACAGCAAATGTAAATCCTTTACTTATTAAAGCCAAAATGTTACGTCCTGTCTTGAGCTAGATTCTAAGTACGTTTTAATCCCTCAAAGACCATCTCTAGCTGACAACTTTTTAAACAAAAGAGATTGTTAAGAATGGGCTGCTCTGGAGTGGGCATGGAGGCAGATGGCCAAACAGGGCTTTGGCTCCAAAGGGCATCTCTCTGACCCACCCAAGCTCTCCTTTCCCCTTTGCAGTATCCGCCCCTTGCTTCAGTTAAAACATCCGTTTGTCACCTCGGTGGACAACAGGATGCCATTGTTTATGGAAGAATGTCCTGGCCTGGGCCTTTGAAGTCATGACTTGCCTTTAAGGTCAAACCGAGAGTCAGGAAGAACTGCCTTGGTGTAATGGGCATACAGATATTTACCCTCAAATTGGAACAACATGTGCTCCTATACTTAATCCTCTAGGTTTTTGTTTTTCCAGAGACGAGGATAAAAATAGCCTTTGGAGTCATTTTGGGCACTGTGATCTTTGGCATCACAAAGTCATTGTATACTAATGTGCTTTTGGAAAAAGTAATTCTGATCTCATGAAAATATGTATCTCTGTGCACTTTTTCACGTGCCTTACTGCACATTTCGCCGCAGTTTCAAGAGAAATATCTACTGAGTGGAGCTAAAATGCAAGTTCAATATGTGCACCCTGGCACATTTTTATTACGTAGATATAGGTATTGCGGCAGATCAGAACTAAAATATCCATGGATTGTTGCTAAAAGTTAATGCTCTATCATGTTGGAAATATGTCCTACGCCAAAGCCAACTGATATAAAAACATATTTGCTGAAGCAACCATGCCATTTCAACTTCCTTTATTCCTTTTATTTATTGAACCGGAGCTCCTTGTCTCTAAAGTATATCTCTGTATTCAGTGAGTTACCTTACAAACGTCTATGAAGACACATTGATATGAAGCTGGAAGTGTGTGACGCTAACGTTCATCACCTTTCAAATCTCCCAGCATATTAATATTGTTTTTAAGTGATAACATGATATTCTTCAAGTAATTGTGCGGAAATTACCCTTTATTAATCTAAACTCTGTAAATTTATGTGAAAAGGAATAAAAGGTGTCAGAGTTTTACTGCCTCTAGAGTTAATTTCTTTTGGAAACTTGCATTGATATGTACTTATTGGTACGTATTTTATTATTGGTGTCTTATTGGTGTCTCGCTAAAAAGTGCACCTAGGTATGTTTATGCCATGAGACCAGGTAGGAATAAGTCTTTAGTAGAGCTGATGTTATCTTTGTTTGCCTCCATCCAGGAATCCTCCGCCTCTTGGCTCGACAGCGCTATTCCTCACTTATCAGAGATCATTCTCTTGGAAGACACTCCCTCCATCCAAATGGAAGTTGGCGTCCTGGTACGGGAATTCCCTGACATACGGTGAGTGTCTTGAGGGGCCGGGACACCTTGTAGCCCCTGATATGATCGAGGTCGATAAGCAGACAGCTCAGGTCATCTGACAAAACATGGCCATTCTGTTTGACAGCAAAAGAGGGGCTTGTAAAAGCAAACAAGACCTTTGCGGTTTCCTGATTTTTATTGTTGGTTATCCCAGATTCGCATGAAAGGTGTACAGTTGTCCAGCTCAGGGCTCTCGCAAAGACAAAGCAAAAACACAGGCATCCTGCCAGGGCCTGACCTACAGCTCCGTGGCTTAACCTAGAGAGGGCAGTTGTCTAATCAAGAGCCCTATACGGCTACAGAATCCAGAGGAAACTCTCTTTTGTGGAATGTGTGCTAAATAAAGCTCGAACCTTCAAATACATGACCTAGATGTGCTGCGGGCCCCATTGTTTAGCATTAGCAACACCTTTGGGTTTTAAACTGATGAACGCTTGGAATCTCTCCCATCTACCGTACATATATTCACACATTTTATGATCTAGGGAAACTTTGAATCAGCAAGAACCAACTCTGGGAAAGTTAAATTAGGATTCTTTGCTCCTTGTTGTTTCAGCTTTACTTATATAAAGCTATACATTATACAGTACATTAAAGAATATTAAATAACTATTTTTTTTATCTTCCAATTTGAAACGGTGTATTATTAGCCTATCCTTTTATGGTTTCGCTTTTACTTGTTTATTTTATTTTTGTTTTTTGAAAAGAAATGAAAACATTAGAAAAAATAACATGGATAAATACATTTAAAGTTTTTTTTTAAAAAACCTTTTTAAAGTTTGTGGTTAGTTTAAAAAAAAAAAAAAATTCAATAACACTTTATTTCCAAGTGTCCTTTTTACATGTACTTATTAGTGTAATAACAATACATTATTCATTATTACATGCAATAATTATGCATGCATAATCCTAACCCCAAGCATGTTGCAAGTACATGTAGTTAATTAATATTACCCAGTACTTAAATGTATAATTGCACTGTAACAAAGACACCTTCAAATAAAGTTTACTTTTCTTCAAAAAAAGTCTCTTACCAAAGCTGCATTTATTTAATCAGGAATATTGTGTAATATTATTACAGTTTACAATTATTTACAATAAATATAAAAATTAAAAAAACAAAACATGACATTTAAAAACAACTTTTTTTTATTGTAATATACTTAATAATGTAATTTACTGCTCAGTGACAATGCTGAATTTCAGCAGCCATTCTAAATACAGCACAAATTTAACAGAGAAATATTATACATGTTGTTACTGACATTTTTGTTTTTGAACCTTACTCAAAAATCAATTCAGCATGTGCTTTATTGTTGTTAAAATGTATGCCGAAGCATAATGTTTACATTGAATCTAGAACAGAAATAATTAATGATTAAATAGAAATAATTAAATAAAACAGAACAAATCAGTTGTTTTAAATTCTAGATTCTCTCTCCCAAATCTATAGAATAACCATAAAATACAAGCTCAAGTCTTTTAAAAATGTGTCTATTTTTTCTGACAAAAAAAAGGCTTGTACTTTAAGATAAACGTCAGAAAGGCCGATTCCAGTAGTTTTAGCACTGACCACTCTCCAAGAAATCATATTACACTTTAATGCAATATTTCACATATCTACCCACTTATTATAACACTGTACAGTTACTGTTGATATGGCATTATGCGAATCAATCTTTTTTTGTGTTTTGCAGGAGGAAGCATGTTTCTGCCATACTCAATATCCGTGGGATGACCCGACAAACAGAAAGGCAGGAGATCTTAAATATAGTGAAAGACATAGAGAACAGCGACAGTGTCGTGCGGGTGTCCCGGGACAGGGCTCTCTTCGCCGAGGTGCCGGTGACGTCAGAAGTACACTGTCTAAATGTAGGCCTGAGCCGGGTGGCCCTCACCGCGTCGTCCCTCTTCTCCAGCATGCGGTTCCGGCGCAGAAGGACTCCAACCAGGGACAACCAGGAAGACATGATGTAAACCATCTCAAATGGATGCTCACAGAGCAAGGGAGCTCATCAGCACAGCATTTGTTTCTAAAGAATTGGCATGTGCCATTGTCATATTTTAAGGACATCTTAAAGATGCTCAGGATTGCAGGTTTTCTGAGAATAATTGAAAAAATGACACTACAGTTGATATCGCTACAACTGTTTTGCACAACTAACTTTGCAAAGGCTTGTGTGAAATACAGTGGCACCAAAAATATTTTGGCACTTTAAAAAAAAAAAAATGTATGAATGTTTTTGCATTATATAACACAGTATCAAAGCAAGTGGCGTGTATTACAGTAAAAAAATAGTAAAAACACTTATAAGATAAATATTTTACAAATGAAGTCTGTAAGGTTTTAAATGATCAGTGAGATTTTGGAGTTGTAAACAGTAAACTGTGTTCATATGTTGTCTCAGGAGCAAGTTGGAGCAAAAATGCCAAAAAGACTTCTGTGAAAAAGTCTAGTCTCATTTCATTCCTAATACAATGAAACTCATACATTCCGTGTATCTAAAAATGTCCAAATAATCTTTGGCGCCACTATATGTTTTATTTTTTTTTTCTCTAATTGATGTGTAATTGTCTGAATGTTTAGTGCAAACATCTCTAAGATATGTCTTTTAGGATCTTAAATTGCAGGGGTCCACGTGCATATTGTAAAAAATATATAACTACTGATCAAAACACTGCTTGGTTTGGGAATTATTAGTTTAGTTTAGATTTTTTCTAAATCATACCATTTATCATTTTGACTTTTGTTATGAAATTGTGTTGTTTTTTTTGTTTGTTTGTTTTAGTTGCACATGAATGAAGACTGATTTTAAGGTACTATGCAGTTGCAGTTATCTTTAATCTTTCAATAATTTTTATCATATTTAAATGGATGATTTTGTGGTCCAGTCATCTATTATTATTATCATGAAAGATAAATGTATTTTGTTTGAGATCACACAGATTTACCTGTGAAAGAAATCAAGAGGGGCTATTTATGTATTGCAAGACTTATTTATTGCATCAGTAATTTCATTTGTCTGTAATAAATACTGAAAAACATCAGCAATGGAAACCAATCCAAGCACAAATAACTACAACTAAAAAAAAGTGTAAATTCATGAATGATTATATCACTTTATAGACGTTGTGTTCAATGCACAGCCATAAACGTTTTTGGTGTGTTTACCTTAAATACTGATGAACAGAACTTTTTAAACAACATTTACAGTGCCCTCCACTAATATTGGCACCCTTAGTAAATCTGAGCAAAGCTGGCTGTGAAAATAAATCTGCATTGTTTACCCTTTTGATCTTTCATTCAAAAAATTCACAAAATTCTAACCTACCATTGAAGTAAAACAATTGAAAATGGGAAGAAAAGCTCATAATGAAATAAATGTTTGTCTCCAATACATGTTGGGCACAATTATTGGCACCCAATTACTGCTTTGTCCTTTTCCCAAGATAACAGCTCTGAGTTTTCTCCTGTAATGCCTGAAGAGTTTGTAGAACACCTGATAAGAGGAAAGAGACCATTCCTTCATCCAGAATCACTCCAGACCCTTTAGATTACCAGCTCCATGATGGTGCTTCTCCCCTTTAGTTCATCTCAGATCAGAGGACTGGGTCAGCCATGGCAAAAGCTTCATTTTGTGTTCAGTGACTAATTCTTGTGTTTATTTTGATGTTTGTTTTGGATTATTGTCCCAATGGAAGACCCAACCATGGCCCATTATAAGATTTCTTACAAATTCAGTGAATTATTGATTTTTAACTACTGGTATTTGATAGAATCCATGATGCCATGTGTCTACACAACACAATGTCCTCCAGCAGAAATATAGACCCATGTCGGAGCCGGTAGCCTTGTGGGCAGTGTGACACATTGCGCTTCTGGTGTTGCGAGTTTGCATCCTGGCTCACAGACCTTTCCCGATCCCATTCCTCCTCTCTCTATCCTAGTTCACTTCCTGTCAAGTTTGATCTGTCCTATCTAATAAAAATAAAAAATATCTTTAAAAAAAAAAAATATATATAGGCCCACAACATCAAAAATACATCTTGAGTGTTTGTTGCTAAAAAACATTTTTTACTTTAATCTGATCATAGAAGCCAGTCTCATTTGTAGTTCCAGTCCTGTCTGACAACTGAACATGCTGAAGATTGTTTTTGGATGAGCGAGGAAAATCTTTCTTAAACCCTCCTGAACAAAATGTGCTGATGAGTCCTTGATGTCCTTTAGAGTCTTTAGCCACACAAACTCTACTCCTCGCCGTGTATTAGGATGATAGAGACACACGTATTCCTAACATTCCTAACATTTCCTAACATTGAATGTTGATTGGAAATTCTTAATTATTTCCCTGATAGTGGAAATGGAAACTTTCACTGCTCTAGCTCTTTTCTTAAAGTCACTTCACTAATTGGTGAAGATCAATTATCTTTTGCAGCATATAAGAAATATATTCTTTGGTTTTCTCACTGTGTTGATGATTAAGGGATTTTGGGCTTTGTTTTCCCTCCTATATATATTTCTGTGAAACAGGAAGCTAGGGATGGATATTTTCATGTTTATAACCCTGGAGTGCTCAAAACTGTGAATATGAATGGCAATATACTTCAGAGATGTTTTACACTTTCAGGGGTGCCAATAATTGTGGCCAACAAGTACAGGAGAAAAAACATTTATTTCAGAATCAGATTGTCTCCCCAATTCAATTGTTTTACTTCAATGAAAGGTTAGAATTTTTTGAATTTAAGATCAAAAGGGTAAACAATGCAGATTTATTTTCACAGCCACCTTTGCTCAGATTTACCAAGGGTGCCAATATTAGAGGAGGGCACTGTATGTATTCTGCATTTATTGTGCCACGGAGTTTGTCTTCAAAAAATATATTTTTTTTAAATACAGATTTTCAGCATAGGTCTGTATATGTTGCTGTGTGAGCACCATGGAAAGGAAATCAAAGAACATTTCAGTCAATTTTAGGGTACTCTGCATGTTGCTACATATGAAAGACTTAAACCTTTGACGTAAACTGGTATGTTGTTTATTGGAAGAAAAAATATTTTACAGCGAACATATATTAAATCGCATATGAATAAATGGCAGGATCATATATTTCTGTGTATGTGTGTGTGTTTATGAGTAGATCTTCCACTGACTGCAATTATCAGATACATTGAGAGCTTATGTGTTACTGTGATACGCTGGCTTTAACGTCACATCGACCCTCACGTCATCTTCGTCATCATCATCATCATCATCCAGGTTGCGCGTTTTTAGTCGCCGCTGTCCTTGGTGCTGAGCGCGAGCCCACAGACGCATGCGCAGGGGCTTTAGACACACAATATTATTTAGAACACTGCAACAGCGAAGAGGACAGTAATCAATCATATTTTAGCCCTATGAGTTTCTTGGCAAGGACAACACCATCGCTGCGAATTTTAGCTAAAATAAAAAAATAAACAAAACAACTATTGGTCGAAATAAAATGTAAAGATTTGTGCACACAAATATCAAGACATCTAAGTTATTCATAATTATATATGTTATGATCTTCTGTAATTCCTACAAAATAATAGGTAGGCTATGTGCAGTACTGTAATGTATTAAAATGCCATTAACATCGATATGGGCTTCTGGCGAATATGTCTGGTGGAGTAGATTCACATCCATTAACTGTAGTATGAAAATGTCTTGTTTTAAATAGATTTTCGTTTCAGTAATTAAAAAAATTAACACACACACACACACACAAAAATTAAAACAGTAACGAATTTAACACTGGTCACTTTGCACCACGTGATTCTGCTACTTAAAATGTTATTCAAGGATAAAATTTACATTTACGTTTTTGTACATTAGACTAGGTTTGTAACAAAGGTTGACCTCTCTCTTTCTCTCTCTATCTCTCTCTCATAAATTCATACGTTTGTTATAGGTATTTATATGCTATATTTATTTATATGGATAGCTTCTTTGATTCTATATCCATATGTATTTAAATTTAAAAAACATAAAGTACAAAGTTTATGTGTATCTGATGTAATATGCGTATAATGTAGATAATTATCTCCTCATTGTACACTAGGTGGCGTACGTCTCTCACACACACACACACCAAAAAAATCACTGACATCACACGTGTTCTAGTGTGTTCCCACTCATTGTGTATTTTTTAGCTCACTAAGTGATTAATAGCAGACCCTGTCATAAATGCACTTTATTTTACTGTAACTCACGACATGTCTCAAGTATTTAAGAGAAAGAAGGTTGTCAAAGGCGTTGCAGAAGCTAATGAAACACAAAAGAGCTCCCTTAGCATGTCAAACACACAGCAGGGGTGAACGTGGGAATGGGTCAACTTAATGAACCCATAACGGGTGTGAAAAAACACCCCATAAAAGAATAAAACACTTTAATGATGCCTCACATTTAGGCGAAATGTAATTTGTTTAATTTTAAGTGACAGTTTTTTACTTTTCATTGTGTGAACTTTTCATTGTCTGTTTTTTTTTCTCTTTTGAATAAGTGTTAACTCTTACTTGATTTTGTTTCAAATTCAGCAGCATGAAGTCAATAAATTATAACAATGACAAATGCTTATCTGAAACAGCAGTTCACTCTTTTACTCATCCGCTTCAAAAGAAAAGTCCTTTAGCCATATTCACCAAAGCCTACATAGTTTTCATTTTAATGTCGCTGTCGTCATATGACCCAGCCCTGCTTCTTTCATGAGTGATTCAGAAAGATTAGTTTCCATGCTCACAATAAACACAGCTCACCAATCAAATACAAGGTAGCCAAGATAAGAAGCTGGAATAACAAGTGAAACTGGAATGAAACAGAAACACAGCTTCCAAGATTTTATAAACATTACGAGAAAGAACAAAATGTTTATTTAGTGCACAGAAACAGTTATTTGTATATTTCTTATAGTTATACAAATTAACCTCAATTAACTTTACAAAAATATTAATTCTGAAATGGGGAAAGGAAATTTGTGACAGCTTATCCACTTTATTTATTCATTATCTTTTAGTTGTCATTCAAACACACGCACTACATAACATTACACATTTTAAAAACTGTTAAAAAATTTTGGAAAAAGAGGAAAGATCTAGAAATGTAAGCATGATGATATAATAAAGATGGTATTTTGACAATTTTATAATTAAAAGATGTATGATATCATTGTAGATAGTGATGCATAAAATAACAATACACAATACAATGATGAATATTGTTTTTTGTTGTTTAGTTTTTAGGGTTAAGTAAAATAAACTAAAATATCATTTTTTTATGATTAAAACATAAACATATAAAAATGTGCAAGTAAATAATTGTGCTGTCAAATATAAAAATAAAGTTTATGTTATATATGTATGCATACTACACATATTTATTATATACATATATAAATACACACACGTACAGTATTATAAGTAAAACGCAACTTAATAGAAATAATATTCCACATTGGAATTTTAGCAAATTAAGAATATAATATATCACAATATTTTTTCAAAATACGCACAGGGTCTTTATACAATAAACAACACAAATGCCTTTTCAACTTTAGGATGGAGGAAACCCATCCAAAATATCAAAAATGTCCCTAGAAGGAGCTGACAGCTGTCTTGGAGAGTCGACTCTTTTGGAGCTCTGTGGAATCCAGCATCGACTCTTTCCTCTATCGAGTCGCAGCGCTGCCAATCGGAGCCGAGAAGAGTAGAGTAGACTGGAGTAGAGTGTAGTAGAGTTGTGTCCCTGTGGCCGCCATTAAAGGATGCGACCAATGTATTCAAACAAACCAGTGAGACACAGCTGAGCACAGCACAGCCTTGCCTCTTTTAACTGTACTTTTTAACCAGAACCTTTTACTTTCATCGCCAGCTTCTTCGCGAATGGCCGTTGACGACAGTCCGGTGAAGACCTGGAAGCGAGCGAGTGATTTTTGGTGAAATTTGAAGCTGAACTCTTCTGGCTTGAACTGTTTGTTGCTGCCTCGCTTAGCCAGGCTAACCTCAGCTAGCCTGATGCTATGCTAAGCTAAAGGGGGAGGGCTGAATTCATCTCCCTACCCCCGCAGACCGCTGAAATTACACATCGTTTGATGTAACAAATCTGGGGGGAGAACAATATATAATCGCGGATCATGGTAAATACGCGCAGGAAGTTTTTCGCGCAATTTTTACTGGTAAGTGAGTAACCTTTAGCGGAGTGATAGCGGAGCTAAGCTAATTAGCTCGCTGGACGCGAAGTCGTCCTGCTGATTGTGTCCGAGAAACGGAGGCCCGGTCCAAAACCCATCGCATTATCTGTTCCTGGGATCTGAAAGAGAGGATGGCCCGCCGGACTGCGCTTTGATGATGAGTTCTTGTTTTGTACCCAACGGGGCGAGCCTGGAGGACTGCCACTCCAATCTATTCTGTCTGGTAAGAGATCAACTGACTGAGGGCCAGAAGCCATTTTTAGCCGGCCAGTCAATCAAACAGAGGCCTGTTGATCTTAAGCGAACCAAACCGCTGCCGCCGCCGGTTTGTAAATATATATTAGACATTCAGGTGTGTGTTTGTGCTGTGTAGACGGAGGCTGGCGACTGAGATACGGCTTTGTTGTGTTATTTGGGTCGTGTTTGCTAACGTTGGTAAACACTTGCTGAACTAACTGGCTGGAACAAGCTGCAAGTTGCTGCCATGAAGTAACTCTTAAGTAGAAAAACAGCTTTAGCGAGAGTCATGTTGAACAACATCAACAATCAAATTCAGGACTCTACAAGCAAACCGTTGTTTGTTTTCATGCAGTGGCTAATTTTGTTGGTTAGCTTTCATTGCAAATCTTCTTTCTTATTAGTGAAAAGTAAACATCCTAAGTTTAGTGTTTATTTTAATACACATTGTCTATCTGAGCGTGTAGATTTCAGTTATTATATATATATATATATATATATATATATTTTATTTTTTTCCGCAAAAGTATTTTTTTTTCTTTTCTGCACTCAACCAAAAATCTCTAATTCACTTAGACAAGACATTAACCAAAGTTAATTTGTATTCGGAAGGTTTTTCGCAGGGGTTTTTAAATATTATATTTGCTTGTATATCATCTGTTATTTATAAAATTGTATTTCTGAAAAACATGTCCTCCACTGTAAAACATATATAGAGAAAATGTTATATATAGCAATATAGTACGTGCATGTTGTTTTGGGTGCAGTAAGTTGTTTTTCATCATGGCATTTCATGTAAGTCATATGAGGGGAAAAAAAAATAGTAGTAATTTTTTAAAATTGAAAATGAAAATAGTGACACAATAACCGAATTTCCACTTTGTACACATATCTAGTAAGAGGTGCTTATATATATCGTTTCCTGGCTTATATAACATTTAATTCCTAAACATGGGGAAAATATAGTCTAGCCTATATATTTTCTGGCTGTTGACAATATTCTCTGGTTTATGGAGTGATTAAAAATAAACCCCCTCTGTAAAAACTTTAATATGTCAACAGAGTAAAACGAGTTTTAAACTAAATTTGAATGATTCACTTTCTGTTCTGGAAATGTATGCATATTGTATATTTTATTAGAAAATGGCTTAACATAACAGTGATAAACCTACTGGAGAAATAAAGTGACATTTT
>JAUYWG010000050.1:8030528-8040788 GCA_034779775.1 Enteromius afrohamiltoni | reverse complement strand
ATTAGTTAAAAGAAGATGAGGTAACTCTTCCTGCCACATTATATCATTTCTGATATCTAGACACTGACAGAATGTGTATACATTGTCAAGAAGGCCATTAGCTTTGTTTGTGCTTTCTGTTTTGTTTCTGTCATTAACTAGCCTGATTATCTCATTGGTTATACATGTAAGGCTTGTTCGATTATGTATATGTAATGTGTGGTTATAGAAGTCTCATTTTCCTAAACACACCTACATTGGGTTTCTTCAATTCATAGTTGTAGAGTAATCCGTAAACAAGTGCCAAGTATTCATGATTAGCTTCCTGTCTGCCTGGCCTTTCTTCACTTCCTTCTTGCTCATATTTATATGGGCACATTGGATAAACTACTCGCTTTACACTAATCCAGGTCAGACTGTGAACCAATTTCACCAGTTTTCAATTGCACAGATTATGAATGAAAATGTCATCTTATCTTTGTTATTCTCGATTGGGACACAATTTTACATCGAGAAAGTATAAAAAAAACAATGCTTTCTCAGCAAAATTGCTACTGGTTTCGGTTTATATTTTTTACCACTGTAAAACATCTACTAGCTGCTCAGCATAATTATTTACCATGTAAATAAAGTTCATCTTTAATAGTGAATAAAAAAAATGGTTTTATAACATTTTTAAGACATACTTATTGCGGAAGCTGTATTTTAAGCAATTTCAGATCACAAAGGTGTGTGAGGTTTTAGTGTGCTTTTGCTTGTTAGATAAAGTTTTACAGTTGTCATCAATGCACATGAAATAATCAAGATTGTACAATGGATCTTGGACAAGCAAATTATGCATGTAAGGAAACTTTTCAGATGCTTACCAAAGTAGTTGAGCAAGGGTTCGATGCTGACAGTGAATTTCAAATAGGCCTATATGTTGATTCGCAATGTGTTAGATGGCGTCATCTTCCATTAGTCACTGAAAAACTTCTCTTTCTTGTCTACATTTATCAAAGTTGCACAATCAGACACTTAGATTGCCATTTTGGCTGCATTTTTGCGTATGCATGCCTATTAACCCCAGCGGAGTTGTCGCTTTATCACCGGTTGCTGAGCCCTCCCACATGATGGATTTTTCTAACACATTCTCCCTCTCTCTTTGCCTTCAGGCTGACCTCACCGGGATCAAATGGAAGTGTTTTGTGTGGCAGGGCCCCACCTCGTCCCCCATCCTCTTCCCGGTGACGGAGGAGGACCCCATCCTGTGCAGCTTCAGTCGCTGCCTGAAGGCAGATGTGCTGAGCGTGTGGCGGAGGCACCAGACCCCGGGCCGGCGGGAGCTCTGGATCTTTTGGTGGGGAGACGACCCCAACTTTGCCGAGCTCGTCCACCATGACCTATCATGTACGTCTTCTTGCTTGTTAAACTGACACATGCCTTCCAAACGGTAACATGTGCGTACACGGTTAGAAATATGTGTAGTCAGAGATGACGTTTGCTTCTCAGAGGTTAAGCTGTTCCTTCATACTGAATTTTTCGCTGCTAATTTGGTGGTTAGGCTGGAGGTGTTTTTCCAGACATTAGTCATAGACCGGTTATTGATATTGCAGTTGTTGAGGTTTGCTAACTGCATTAATTGCAGTTGCGTCAAAGCAAAAGTATTTAAGGATTTAAGCATGTCTGCCGTGAGATTTTTCTTTTTTAGCTAACCTATTGATATTTGCATGACAAATAATACCTTTCTCAATATACAAGCAGTTCTCATATGAAAGAAGAAACTGTGGTTTATGTTAAAAGTTAACGATGCTTATTTAGATTGGCTTGGTTCTTTTTTAAGGTTCGAAGGGAGATAAAACTTTTGTTTCTCATCCACCTTTTATTACCATAATAGTTCTATCAATATGTGGTCAATAAAGAGCTAAGTGGGGTTGATTTCCTGGTTCTGTGAATTAATTTTTTCTCTTGCAAAATCTCTTTCAACGACAAACACTCTGGGATGGAGCTATAGGCAGGGCTTAACCTAAAATCTGAGTCTGACCAGTCGGACCATTGATGTGTTATTGTTGGCTAACTTTGATTAACTAAAAAGTGATGTGAATCTTCTTAACTTGGACAGCAGCAGCTCAACATGTGGATGTAATAGAGCACTGACCTGTCCTTTGTGTCTCACAGGTAACGAGGACGGTTCGTGGGATAGCGGCCTGACCTACGAGTGCCGAACACTGCTCTTCAAAGCCATCCATAACCTGCTGGAACGTTGCCTCATGAACCGATCCTTCGTTCGCATCGGCAAGTGGTTCGTCAAACCCTACGAGAAGGATGAGAAGCCTATCAACAAAAGGTGCGTTTTCATGCCCAGCGATGCGGATGCATGCTGTAAGCTGCAGCATTTAACAGCATGATCCTCATTGTTTGTTGCAGCAGACAAGTGACGTCAGGCTGTTGGCATTTTTGTGCGAGGAAGAGCCCCTGCTCTGGAAGCCCGTGATTTTTGTCTCGTAACCTCACAGGATGCTCTGTTTGTTTGCATGAGAGTCGCACTAGAGCGTGTCGTCATCCTAATGAAGCGCCTGTCTTAAGTGAAACGTTCGAATAACGTAAGGAGGGGCAAAAGATGCGGTCCGTTTAAATTAGTCTGTCTCATTTGCATAGGTGTCATTGGTTCCCTCAGGGCAGAGGTGTTGTGGTGTGTCTGTGGGTGGGAGGATATGGCTTCCTGCTGTGGGTGTGCGCACAGTGCACTCGTGTCAGTTAAGGATGCAAGAGCTGGAAAGTGGCTGCTTCCTCTGTCTAAGTTTTAATGAAGAGCTTACTCTTCTCACAAAACACTGACTGTGCGGTTTCACACTAGGTAGGTCAACAGGAACCACCATTTCGCTTTCACTTGTTCAGCTCTGCCTGAACTTGAAAAGATGTCAGACATCCAGAGTTCTTCCTAATAAGCGTTGGTACTCATGGCTCTGTGGTGCTGTTTTTTGGTTTTTCATAAACAAAGCAGATAGGTGAATGCTGTTAGGTCACATTGAGCTCATTAAATATACGTAAAAGTTTGTGTTTAGATTTGTACATTTTATTTATTTATTTAGTATATTTAGAATTCTGCATATATTAGAAAAAAATTGATTAGGATAAAACATCTTTATATTTAGTATATGTGATCCCAGACCACAAAACAAGTCTTAAACTGCACGGGTATATTTATAGTCAACAATACATTGTATGGGGCATGGGGATACATTTTTCTTTTATGCAAAAAATAATTCGGGTATTAAGTAAAGATCATGTTCCATGAAGATGTTTTTTTTTTAATATATAAAAATGTTTGATTAGTAATATGCATTTTTAAGGACTTAATTTAGAGAACTTTCAAGGCGTTGTCCAAGTTTAAAAACTTTAAAATGGTTGTATCTAATCCTATCCTAGCAAGCCATACATCTGGAATAATTATACAATCTAAGCTTATTTATTTAGCTTTCAGATGATGTTGAAATCGCAGTTTCAAAAAGCTGACCCTCAAAAATTTGTAGTAGCTAATTTATTCCTGTGACGTCTTCGGTGTCACATGAACCTTCAGAAATCATTCCAATGTACTGATTTGCTGCTTAAGAAACATTTCTTATGATCAATACTGAAAACAGTTGTGCTGCTTAATATTGTAGGGTTTGTTTGATGAATGGAAGGTTTATACTTTTATATAAATGCCTGTAGTGTAACTTTTAATCAATTTAATGCATTATTGTTGATTAAAAAGTGTGAATTACTTTAAAACTAATCATGCTGACAACAAGCTTTTGAATGGTAGATTATACTGTTTGGAGTGTCTTCTGTGTGAGGTTTGTAGTGGTTTGCTCTACAGACATTTGAAGAATACAGACTTCCCCATTTCTCTCTATTTTTCTTTCATTCGTTCCTGGCATTGCCTAAAGTGACGCTGGCGCTGTACCCTCTGGTGTTACCTGGGGTCATCGCTCGATCCCTCCAGTGAGAGCATGCATGCACTATTGGCTTAAAGGCAGGAAGTGATGGTTCTCTGCATTGGTGTTTCTGAATGAGAATGGGCTACAGTGTTCAGGCATGCAAACAGAGAGATGCCACTGTAAAGTGCTAGAAAGTCAGATTGTAAATGCCATTAAAGAGAGCATTGTTCGTATGTAGTATAAGTATATTTGCCACATTTTCTTTTCATTCACATCCATATAGATCATTTCATTCGTACATCCAAGTGAAATCAATTTTTGATTAATTTGTAAGACTGGGACCAGATCTTAAGTGGACCAAATGATTGAAGAATATAAGCATACATCACCAGAGAAAAGTCTATCATTTATATTGAAAGTCATGTTGGGATATTAATGTCAAATGTACAAAGTCTAAAAATGAAATGCATCACACATTATTCACAATGAGATCAATAACATGCATTTAGAAAGTTAGACGGTTTATAATCAGACTGTAAAGCTACTGAAGAATCATTCGTTGTTATTAAGAAAAGCAACCTGAACAGAAGCTCCACCTATCAAAGAAGTTTCTGTTACCATGGAAACAGAAATGGCGGCAGAAGAGCTCATCAGCAACTGCCCACTCCCATGAAGCACTGCAAATGACGTAATCGTTTTCCCACACAGACTAATTGTATATTTTTATCCTTAATGATTAATAGCATATTGTTTTATATTTCACTGTTGTTTTGATTAGTTTTTTTTGCGGAGGAACGTTGCAGTTCATTGCCTCATAACAGCATTTTGGATTTTCTTTTAAGAATTAGAAAAAGCTTCAGTATTTAGGCTTCTGGATTAAAAAAACAAACAAACTGGGTTTAGTTGGCGTGAATCCGATCACTCATCCTCTGCGTGTTTGTTACACTGTAACAGCTGTTTACTCTAGCCTGCGGGTCACACGCTCACAGGTGTTGGGTTGTTAACTTTGAGAATGTGTGCAAGACAATCATTATGTGTTCTAGGGTTTAATTGAACACTTTATAAAACCCCAAAGATGAAGTCTCTGATACTCATGTAGCTAATGTTCTTGTGTTTCCTAAACCTTTTCATAGTACTCCTGGTCAAGGTTCAGTCACTAACTGTAGCTCTCTGGGCACTAAGCCTGTAAACACACTGTGAAGACCTCAGCTGTCAACACACCATTCCCAGAGACCTACAGGAAGTGTGCTGCTCTCTCAGGCTGTAACTCCAGACCCTCCAGTAACCCTCCATTTGTTCCTCCTCCTTTGCAGTGAGCACCTGTCCTGCTCCTTCACGTTCTTCGTACATGGAGATAGTAACGTGTGCACCAGCGTGGAGATTAACCAGCACCAGCCGGTCTATCTGTTGAGTGAGGAGCACCTGACTATGGCCCAGCAGAGCAGCAGCTCGGTTCAAGGTAGGAGCGTTGCTGATCAGTAGACATGTACATGCATGTTAATTGTGTTTTGAATTTTAGCTCCAAAAAATCAGGTCTTTTTGGTTTTTAATTATTAATATAATTTTTTTTCTAGATGATTCTCTATTTGTATCATGCGTATTTGCCATTATCTAAACACTGATTATTTGTAAAATGTACTCTTTAGCAAATCTCATTCATATATAGGTGGCACGGTTTCTGAAAAAAAAACTAACCGTTCAGTTCGCTTGTCTCGGTTCGGAGCATGTATGCATCGCACGGTTCGACGGGTCATGACATGCACAATGTAGCCTCGTGCACCGTACGTGACGTCGGTGTGTTACCCTTTCGTGCGAAAGAATTGAGGTGTCTACAATGTGGAGTGAGTGCTGCAGGTCACAATACTGTACGTGTAGTGGAAGTGAAAGGGAAGGCTGTCCAGAGTTAAAGGATGCGCTAGCGTCGTATAAATCTGGTGTGTGGGAACATTTTGGATTTCATGTTACCTGTTAGAGGATGGATACAGTTCGGACAGATATTTAGAAAGAATGCTCGGGTTTTGGTCAGGCTCGGTCACGTCAGCGTGAATGTGCGTCTGTGTTATAACGGTGCTTTTTGTCCCGTGTGCACTGATGCTCAGATCTGTTGACATTCCGAACGCCTTCCTACAGTTGCTTAATAAAAGCAGGCTTTCCACACAAAAAAGTGCATGTGTCATTAGTATGAAAAAAAAAAAAAATCGGTTACAGCTCTGACGGACGCGGGCCGAGCTCTGACAGAAAAATGCGTCCCGATCCTCGCTTTATTACCTATGATGACAGTGGAAATAAAACAATAGATAGAACTGCGACTGTATGCAAGAATTGTGCAACACGCATCCAATTCAGTTTATGAATGATCACATGGTATAACTTTTTTAATACTGTATCCTAAATTGTGGATAATTAAGCTATATATCATATGCTGAAGTACATTTCTGGAGTGTTAAAGATTAAAAGAAAAAATAACAAGAACCGTACAGAACCGAAAACAGTGACCCTAAAACAGTGATACGAACCAAACCGTGGGTTTTGTGAACAGTGCCACCCCTAAAATATATATATATATATATATATATATATACACACACACACACACACATAAACGTGTATATATATAAAATATATTTAAATTTAAGGATGCATTAGATTGACTGTAAAACTGCAGTCATTTTATAATTATATAAAAGATGACTAATTCAAGTAAATGCTGTTCATTTGAACTGTCTGTTAATGAATGAATCCAGAAAAATCACGAAATTGTTTTCACAAACATTTGCACAATCATTTTAAAAAATTGATTACATTTTTCTTGTGACACTTCATGTGACTGAAATAATGGCTTCTAAAAATGAGTTAACATTTAAAATAAAATTGAAAAATAGAGAAGTTATTTTGGCCACAGTTTATTTTAGGTGGCATTAACTACTATGTACTTGCATCAAAAAATACTGTTCATATTTTGTTGCATTACGCTTTTGCTGCTATTAGAGCTGCACAATTAATCGTTCAAAGATCGCAATCTCAATTCCACCATGCGATCGCATTTTGCACGCTGGAACAATGGCAGTGACAAGCTATTTAAAAAAAAAAAAATAGCGGGTCATGTGACAAGAACCAACCAATCAATCAGCTTCATGCTTTCCCGTAACAACACTGAAAGCTCAGACAAAATAAAGCAATAGTTGGTCAAAGCTGTACAGGGAAAGGCTGGACCACAACTTGTAATGCAGTAGGCTAGATTGAATATATATATATATATATAATATAAAATTTATATAATATAAAAAAAAAATTTAATGGTGATTTCTTTTCTTCTTTACATTATTAAATTATTTTACATTTCATTGCTTCTCTTATTTAACTGCTATTTTGCTGTTGTTTGATAACCTCTTTTTCAGGGGTAAATCTTTCAAATAAAATCTTTAGTCAAGGAGAAAAAAATTGTGATTCTCCTTATATCCAGAATCGTGCAGCTCTAGCTGCTGTTAATGTGGAATATGGGTAAGGTTAGGAACAGGTTTGGTGGTATGGTATGGGTTAAGGTGTAGTTATAAATGTAATTACATGCAGATATTTTAAAAATATAAGTACAACGTAAAAACATGTTTGTACACAATAAGTATTAAAGTACATTTAAATTATTTTAAATGTAAAAACAGCTAAATTATTAAAGTACATAATTATTAAGGCACCTTGGCCAAAATTGTTGACACACAAAGGAAATAAACATGTGTTAATGCAATACTTTTCTGCGAGAAATACTTGATTTTATTGAAAAATTTCAGGGGTGCCAACAATTTTGGCCATGACTGCATAAAGTGAGCTGTTAAAGTGTTTTTGTTTTATTGACTCCCATTAAACCACAGTTGTAGTGATGTACAAAAATGGTTCACCTTGAAGCACATAATGACAGTATAGTTGAAAGTCAATGTTACGCTTTAGTGTTGAAAATGACAAGATGACAGGCCTTCCGCTTTGTTCTGTTGTCTTTTTTGTGGTTTGTCGTTGCCTCAGCAGTCAGACTGGTGGCAAACACATGTTTTCTCCTCAGCTCAAGGGCACAGGCCTACACTATGTTAACACCTCCGAGACGCTGCTTCTCTTGTGGTAGTCATTATCTCAGTGTAGCCCCACTGTGGCCCTGATGAGGTGTTTTCCAGATTCAGTACTTCTCTGGCTTTCAGCTTTGTTACATCACCACCATTCCCTCCAGGGTGCTGAGTTCACAGGCTTGTGACTTGCATTACCGCTTGGAACAGTATGTTTTACCCCGAACAAGATGCATCAACCTTAATCCACCTTTGGAAAATCTGTTATTCCAGGTTAAATACGACTTAAGCTCTGATGTGTTGATAGCGTACTGTCATTTCAAGTTTTTTTTTGTTGGACTTAACTTGAATTAAGAGTCCTTGTTTCAAAAAAACAACGACAAACCTCTTTATCTGAAGCTTGGTTGTGCTGCATTATAAGTGGCTAGTAGTGACAGATTGATTGATTTCATACGTTTTTTTCTTCCAGTTGTTCTCACTGTAATGGCTGAAGATTGACTTTGGCAGAGCTCGTTCACAGGGCTTGTGCTTGTGTTAGTTCATTAACCATCTCCCCAAGGGCTCTAACGCTAATGTTAGACTCCTGTTGTATGTATTTTCAAAAGCAATAATGTTGAATGCCAAGTGCACTCATTCTTATTATCCCTTCATTTTTTATTGTCTTGAATAATGGAGCCAAACATCCTCTAAAGTAATGCTTATCTGCATGGAAAGTGACTGATGATGTAGCTAGTGCTTTTTTACTATGATTGCAACGTGATCTAACAATATGCTTTATTAGCCTATTACAAACTTATATGAAGTCTCTTGCATTGTAAATATGCTCGTACACATGTTGAGACATGGCAGGTTTTCATTTGCCTTGTGTATGGTTTGTTAAAGTGTCATGAAACTCCCTGTATCAGCACAGGTCAGATCTCACCACAGCTTTGAATAATGTGTAATTGTAGGTGTGTAAAGCTTCGGAAGTTGTGGGAGGAGGAGTGGAGATAATGCAACCGTTTGTGCTCCAGTCAGTTTCGTTTTGCTTGAAAGAAACTGCATGCAAATATATTATAGCTACCCTTTTAAGAAATAAAATAACTTTTTTGTTCTGCAAGGATGCCTTAAATTGATCAAAAGTGACAGGAAGGAGAATATAAATGCTAAATATTTAATTTAATTAATTAAAAATGTATGCATTTGACAATCATAGGGAAAAATGTATCATGGTTTAAAAATATACTTTTATATTAAGTTTATCAGGGTTATTGCGGATAACTGAAACGAAAAATTATCTCAGTTGTAACGAGAGAATAAATGAACTAGTGTAACTGAAATAAAATGGAAAAATATATAGCAATAAAAATATATAAGAGAGACATAACAAAAAAACACTAAAAATGATGAAAACGCACACAAAAATGACTAAAACTAGACATATGTTAACATCTAGTAGTTTAAAAGGAAATACCTTTGATCTTTATTTATTGTCCTGTTTCATATCTAGTATAAACTGAATTGTTGACGGAGCTCTTGACTTTCGATTTATGACTTTCTATGTGGCCCTAAGCAGTTCTCGTTCTCATGTTCTCAGGTTACCACAAAGCGAACAGAGACTTTACCAGGAAGTATCACACTTGCAATTACATAGAGACAGTATCTCACATACTGCCTGTTTTCCCCCAGTGATTCTCTCTCCGTACGGTTTGAGTGGGACTCTGACAGGCCAGTCGTTCAAGCTGTCAGATCCACCGACCCAGAAGTTGATAGAAGAATGGAAGCAGTTCTATCCCATTGGCCCCAACACCAAGGACGTCACGGAAGATAAGATGGATGACCTCGACTGGGAGGACGATTCTTTGGCTGCTGTTGAGGTGGTTGTTGGTGAGTCAGCTGCACATATTAAGAGTTCAAAATCATCTCAGTTAATGTTATATGAGTGCAAGTAATCGTTTGTGTGCCTGCAGCTGGTGTGAGGATGGTATACCCAGCCAGCCTGGTGCTGGTGGCCCAGTATGACATCCCGGTCGTGGCTACTGTGAGCTCTTCTACCTCCTCGGGCTCTTACTCAGGAGGTCAGCACAGTCACATGGTCCATGGAGATACTGGCATCTCTTCAGTTACTCTGACTCCTCCCACTTCACCTGAGGAGGCTCAAGCAGGTGCCACCACTGTATTCTCAAATTCGAAATCTCAAATGAAAAAAAAAAGAAAAAGTTTTACATAGTTAACTTGATTTCCCTCCATTTGGGTTTGAGTTAATGGATGCGAGTATGTTATGTGATTTATATATATTTTTCTTACTACAGCGTATAGTTACATTTAAGAACCAGAAAGAAGAGAAAAAA
>JAUYWG010000050.1:8013477-8030280 GCA_034779775.1 Enteromius afrohamiltoni | reverse complement strand
ATATAATAAACTGGTGCTGTATAATGATTAATTGCATCCAAAATAAAGTTTTTGTTCATATTCCTATATAAATACACTCAAATATGAATATAATGTTTTGTGTAATGTAGAAAAATGTTTTGTTTATATTAAATGTAAACATGTAAACATAATCAGAATATATGTTGTGTGTGTGCATTTATATATACACAAATACACATAGAACATGCATTATATTATGCAAACCAAAACTTTTTTGTATGTGATTAACTGTGAGTAATCACTTCACAGCAATCTTATAAACAATCCAGCATTTTTATTATACTTGTTTAATATTGTTATAAAATGTATTGTTAAATTAAAAATAATTATTATCTATAACTCTATATATAGAGGTTATATAACTGTTTGTGGTAATCTAACAGTATTTATGTGATGTAATTATACATTAAATGTAATTTTTTAAGTGCATTGTGTTTTATTGTATTTAAATAGTAATAATTTTAATGTTTTGTTTTTTGTTTATTTTTAAATAAATGTTTGATGTTCAGCTATGAATTATGTGTAGTAGTACCAGGCAATCAAAGCACTTGGATTCTCCGGTGCTGTCAAAACATTTAGTTGTAATACCTTTCCCCCCTCTATTGCAGTTTCTCAGCCTGCCCAGAAATGGGTGAAACTCTCAGCTATGTCAGGCGCCTTCAGTGTGGACAGCAGCAGTCATCACGGAGGCAAGATCCCCCGCCGGCTAGCCAGCCAAATGGTGGAGCGAGTCTGGCAGGAGTGCAATATTAACCGAGCCCAGAACAAGTATGAATATAAAAACTACATCTTGACTGATCAGTCAGATCAAATTACCTGGCAATAGGGACATTTATTGAGTAAAAATAAAGCAACTTCAGGCATTTGCTGTGGTTTATTTTTGCAGGAGAAAGTATTCAACCATTTCTAATGGAGTTTGCGAGGAAGAAACGGACAAAGCTTCTGTTTGGGACTTCGTAGAATCGTCTCAGAGGTCACAGTGCAATTGCTCAAGGTATTCTCAAGCTGCAACAAATGACCCTTAATTAACAGAGATTAATGAATGTATGTAGCCTGTTGATGACATTGAGCTTTTTCTTTTCTTTCCAGGCTTAAGAACCAGAAACAGCGGGCATGTAGCACCCCAGGGCATCCTCCATCTGCTGGCCAGCCTCCTCAGCCCTCTACCAAACACAAGATGGCGGAAAAGCTGGAGAAAGGAGACAAGCAGCAGAAAAGGCCCCAGACGCCCTTCCACCACCGCAGCTCTCTGTGTGAGGAACAGCCCAACTTGGAGCAGGGCGATGCTGTTCACAGACTGTGTCTTCAGGGCCACGAGGACAGCCGCTACCCCAGCCTCCATCATGCAGACGTCACCTCCAGCAAGACCCCAATGATGCACTGCTCAACTGACGAGATGGCCGGTTCTCCTCAGCCCCCGCCGCTCAGCCCGCACCCTTGTGAGCGCGGAGAGGAGACGGCCGATGGCCTGAAGACTTCCTCCTCGCCCTTGCACCAACACTTCTACCCTCCTTCCACTGAGCCCTGCCTGGTGCCCCAGAAACCCCCAGATGATTCTTCACTAGACCCATTGACTTTACCCTGCCCACCTCCATACCCAGAGTCACTCGAAGCCACCGTATACATGGGTTCCGCCATAAACCCTCACGCAGACACAACACATAACCCCTGGAGGTACTTTAAAGTTCCTGGTGGGAAGAATGCGGATTTCCACACACCTCAGCTTCCTGTGGTCATGCTCTTTGAGGATGGTAACAGGGCCGGAGGCCAGGATGGTGTTGTGTCAGTTACAGAGTGAGTTTCTCCAGCCTTGTGCACAGTTGTACAGTGTTAATTTAGCATGTTTTTTTACCTTGAGAAGCCTAGAGTTATTTAGCTTAGTAAAACTGAATATCAACAGTTATGGCACGGAAATGAATCCAAAAAAGGCAGGCAAAAAAATGTAAAATATATTGAATTACTGTTCAAAACATGGAAAAGGAAGATTCTCTTGCTTGAGAATTTGTCAGCTTTTAACAACTTAAAGTAAAATGCAGGTTGTGCTTTTATAAAGAACATTGTTTTTGCAAGTCAGTAGTGGTTAATAATGTAAGGAAGCTTTGCTTGGACCCTCCTACTGGCCCAATGCTAAGGTGCGCTCTGTGTGACATTAATGAACAGATAAATAGTCAACAGCTGCTGAAACAATGACCTGATTATGTCAGTGTCAGGAGAGTGCACCTTCAAACTCCACTTTTTTTTTTTTTAAATAGGCAAATTTTCCAACTCCCCTAGAGATAAACGTTTGATTTTGACCTTTTTTGAATCCATTCAGCTTAGCATAGATCATTGAATCTGATTAGAACGTTAGCATCTTGCTTAAAAAAACAAAAAAAAGGCACAATAATTTCTGTAGTTACATGGTATACTAAGGCCGACGGGGGAAAGAAGTTGTGATTTTCTAGGCCGATATGGCTAGGAACTATACTCTCATTCTAATACTATTAGTGCAGCAGGCGCAATGATTTTACGCAGCACCTGAAAATGCTCTGCACTATTTTCAGGTGCTGCGTAATATCATTGAGCCTAACAGTGTTCGCGCGAGCAGGTGAGAGAGGATTGAGTGCTTGAATTGTGCACAGATGACATATCGAGTGTTTGAAATAAGCTCGCGGACCCGTTTCTTCACATTTACCTCTCGCGGAAATGATTAGCCGCCATATATTAAGTGTATTTTTTCGCAAGCTTAGTGCTGCTGCGGAGGAGGATTGCGATCGGGCCATCGGCGATGGACTATGGTATCATCTATCAACCTAACCCTACTACTAATATTAAAAAGTGCTACATTTGGCCTGAGTAATAAACTATTGCGTTATCGTGGTAAATACAAAAAATACTAAATCTAAACGTACTATTGGTTTAACTAATCTGTTATTATTGATTCTGTTCTAACTAGAGAAGTAACATAATGTGGGGTGATTTTTGCAGGTTTATGTCCTCCTCCATAAGGCCTCTGAAAGTGTCGGAAGATCTGGTGAAGATGTATGAGCAAAAGAAAAACCAGCATCTCTCTGTAGCTGTGTGCGATGGGGACCAGGAGCGGGAATCTGATCCTTATGCTTTTGTGGAGGGAGATGAGGAGTTTACTTTCTCTGAAAAAGACAAAAAGCCTGGAGCCGAGAGGGAGACCGGGAAGAAAAATAAGGTCTGGCAGTGATTTTCTTAAAAAATATTGTGTGGTTGTGTTTCTCCAAGTGAGAAGTCTTATTTGTTTTTTTTATTTTCTTTTAGAGGGATGATGGCAGTGTGTCATCTTCTGATGGTGAGTAATATTTCCTTGCACTTAAATTGATAAAAAAAAAAAAATTAATTGTTAATAAAAATATAGATGATAATGATTAATTGCTTGTACCTTTTGGCACAGATGCCCAGGGGTCAGGTGGCAGTAAACCACTTCCAACCACCAGCTTGATTCATGAGACAGATCTGGTCGTGTCCATTAATGACCTGGACAACCTCTTTAACTCTGACGAGGATGACCTGACGGTAAGTACTCGTATGAACTCGCCTGTGTATGTGGAAAGTCAGAATGCTAGTGGACATAACTGAAGCGTAACATCATAATCCACTATTTTCTATAACGTTTTGGTATGAATCAGACTTTCTGAAACTCCAGGAGTAATGAATTTGTTGGATACAGTGGTATTTAAATTGAAGTCAAATTTTTCTAATGATCTCCTGCCTCATTAGAAAAACATTTAGGTGGTCATAAAGTTCTTTATTTGTTGAACTAGGGGAACAGTAGAGCAATTAAAGTGAGCATTTCTTTGTCTTACTCCAAACAGCCTGGATCCAGGAGAGCTGCTGGTGGAGCGGAGGAAAAATTTGGTGGGAAAGAACCAAAACCTGCAGCGCCAGACCCCCTGCCTTGTATGTGCCTCAATTCATGACCCCTGCTGAATGTACATCATTATTGATACAATTGTTATAATAACTGTTACTGGAAGCATCTGAGCAGTTTGGTTTAGAATATGTTAGAATGAGTTCTCATTATCTGTAGAGATAATTTAGATCTGTAGGTCAATTTTTGTTGGACCAAATTGCAATATCTAGACCATTCTTGAAAAGTCATTGCATGAGCTCCTACTTACAGCTGCATGTTTTCTCAAACAAAAACGGTTTCAGTGCTGCACAAGTCATCACTGACTGAGACGTTAATGGCAAGCATCTGTTACCTATTTTCTATTTATAGTGCCAAAATTCTGTTCCTTCATTGTGTGTTTATTGATCTAGGCTCAGCAGACCTGCACCAGATGTTCCCAACCCCTCCGTCACTGGAGCAGCACATCATCATGGGCTACTCTCCTATAAACATGGGCAATACAGAATCAGCAGCTGGCCTCTCTCTCCTGGATGGGGCCATCAGCGGGAACTTCAAGATGGAGGTGGAGGAGGGTTTCTGCAGCCCCAAACCCTCAGAGATTAAGGTAGGACTTAATTACTGCTGTAATTTCCCATGGTTATTTATATAAAGAGGTATTTTGTGACAAAACACTGTTTCTTTATCATGTCTTTAGGACTTCTCCTACGTTTTTAAGCCAGAGTCCTGCCAAGCGCTCATCGGCTGCTCGCTTTACGCCCCTCTGAAGACGCTGCCCAGTCAGTGTCTGCTTCCCATCAAGCTTCCAGAAGAGTGCGTGTACCGTCCTAGCTGGACAGTCGGCAAACTGGAGATGCTCCAACCAATGGCAGCCATGACCTTCCTTAACAAGGACAGGTACAACAGCCAAGAAAATGAGATTTTTCTTCCCCTTACCAGATTTTAGTGTTTCACAGTGTTCTGTTGCAACAAACAAACCTCTAATGTGACATTGAGTAATTCAGTCTTCCATCATCTCGTTGGCATGTGTGGAAGCCTAAAAGGCTTTTAAACAGATTGATTTACTTTATTTAGGAGGGGTGGGGAATCATCATATTTAGCAGGTGGTGGTTGAAGTAAGTGGGTCAGGTTTTTAACAAGCACAGAACACACTCTTCTCTGCTGTTTGTGGTCCAAGCAGCTGCCATCCCAAAATAGACATACAGTATAAATGACTTAATTGAGAAATGTGTCCAAAGCATTGATTTAGAATTTAGGATGTACGCCTGCATCTAAAACTAAGCTGTTTTGCAGGAACTTACTAACTGTTTCCAATGTTATTTTAGTAGATTAATGAAGTCATTTCCCACAGGTGACTCAATTCTGAGCAGACTAACCACAGGTGTACTTTCACTTAAACTGTCAGAGAAGGAAAGTGATGCTGATTCACTGGTTGTTGTTTTAGAATTGTATAATTGCTTGTGCATTTTGTGGTTTGATGCAGAGAAGTGGTATGTAGTGTTTAAAAAATGGCACAGTAGGGGATGATGTTATGCACTTACACAATTTAAACAAACATACCCAGAAGCCTCAGATTAGTTTCTTAGAAAAGATTTATAAAACTAAACTAACGCATTTAGTTGATCAAAGGTGACAGTAAAGACGCTTATAATTTTACAAAAGATAAATATTCATATAAGATAAATGTTCTTTTAAACTTAAGCAGCACAGCTATTTTCCATTTTAACGAGAAAAGATGTTTCATTGGCTCCAAATGAAAATTGTTTCTGAAGAATCATGTGACACTGAAGACTGGAGTAATGATGTTTGAAAATTCAACTTTGCTATTGAAGGAATATTTAAGTATACACACACGCATACATATACATATAAACATATATATATATATATATATATATATACACACACAATGAAATAGATGAGCTGATAATTTACTTGACAAACAGCTTACAAACACAAGAATCTTTCTTGCGCACATCCAAAAAGCCACTTGGTTTCTATTGGCTAGAAAGTGCAGACATATTTAGCAACTTTTATGCTAAATCTTAACACAGAGTTTGGCAGTAAATCACATTTTAAGCAGTAAATCAGGAATTAAAATCACTTGACTTAAGGAGGATTTTAGGAGTTAACTAAAATATCAACTGCGTGATGAGCAAAATCCCCCCCTGTGATTTTAGATAATATATATTCTTTTATACTTTTAACAATGTTCTTTCTTTCAAACATTTAGCTTAAAAATGTGTACACTTGTGCCAATAATCTTTAAAATAAATGCAGTTTTGATGTTTTAGGCACTATTTGTAACGCTTTCTTTTTTTCTATAACAGTAACATCCCTAGTGTAGGAAGTGCAGTTGAGCAGGACCAGAGCTGCACCCCTCAGACACACAACACTTTTATGTCTAACAGTGCCCCACCAAGCAATAGCGGCGCAGGCATCTTGCCCTCCCCTGCCACCCCTCGAATCTCCGCCCCAACGCCACGAACACCCCGTACCCCACGCACCCCCAGAGGACCTGCCAGCGTCCAGGGCTCACTGAAATACGAGAACTCTGACCTCTACTCTCCCGCCTCCACGCCTTCCACCTGCAGACCTTTAAATTCGGTAGAGCCGGCCACAGTGCCCTCCATCCCGGAAGCTCACAGCCTATACGTCACCCTCATCCTCTCCGAATCGGTCATGAACCTCTTTAAGGACTGCAACTTTGACAGCTGTTGCATCTGCGTTTGCAACATGGACATTACGGGGGCAGATGTGGGCGTCTACATCAGCGATCCCAACATGGACTCGCAGTACTCAAGCATGGACCCCTGCTCCTGTGGTTTTAGCGCAGTCATGAACCGTCGCTATGGCAACGGGTCAGGCCTCTTTCTGGAGGACGAGCTGGACATCATGGGACGGGGTTCGGATGCTGGACGAGAGACTGAGAAGCACTTTGAGGCTGTACGCACAACCTCCCTTCAGACAGGGGCGGCCCTTAAAGAGCAGGTCCCGGATGATCTAATCCTCCTGCTGCAGGATCTCTGCACTAACCCCTTCTCCCCAATCATCAGGCCAGAACATCCCAGCACCAGTCTCAAGCCCCCCATGCGTCTGGAGGAGAGGGACTATTACAGTGACTGCTACCTGGCTCTGGAGCACGGCAGACAGTTCATGGACAACATGTCTGGAGGAAAAGTCGATGAGACGCTGGTCAAGAGCTCCTCTTTACACCACTGGGCCAAACGCAACGGTGAGACGTCCTCTTGTGATGTTAATTTATTGTTTTGAATTCTTTTACTTTTATTTTTATTCTCTGCTCAGTATTTAGAGCCACGGCCCACTAGTTGTCCACAAGATGACTAAAGAGAATTTAAATTAATACATTAGCATTGGTTATTTCAAGTTTAAAAGCTGATTTTGTTCCTAAGTAAAAGTTGTAGAAATAATACCATTAATTGTGGCTTTAAACTACTCTTTTTGAACAGAACATGAGTTATTTGTCATTAGCAGAATAAATATGTTAATGTTCAAGTAGAAACGTGAGTTAGGGTGCAGATTTAAAATAGTTATATATAAGAGCGAAACAGGATTTGATTCAGTCCTTGGGTTTTTGAGGAGATGAAGGCAGAACAGACTGTGATCTTGGCAGTCGATTGTAATAAAAGGGTGAAATGATTGGAGACGTCCAGCATGTGTCGCCAGAACAATCCAGTTAGAGATATGTAGATATTGTAAACCATAACTCGGCACAGTTTAGCTCAAGTTTCTAATGATCCTAAAGACCTTGATTAGCTGGATCAGATTATGTTCTGAGTTTGATTAGGGTTGGAGCATAACTGTTAAGAGCTGTGGCCCTATAGGAATCGATTTTGAGACCGATGCTGTGAATTCACAGATATTGTGAATTTATTTCATGTAGGCCTGTAGCAAATTCTACAAGTGACCAACAAAACTGCTTCCTCGTACTAAATGGGTTTATGAGTAAATCTATTCAAATTAAATCCGCTGTTTGTAAAAGACTCCTCTCTCTGTGTTCTTGCAGCTTTCGATATGAACATGCTGTTCTCCCAGGACGTGCTGAGGATGCTGCTGTCGCTGCAGCCTGTCCTGCAGGACACCATCCAGAAGAAGAGGTCTGTACGTTCTTGGGGAGTCCAGGGCCCTCTCACCTGGCAGCAGTTCCACAAGATGGCTGGCAGGGGATCGTACGGTAGGCATAACTCAACATAGACCACACATGCAACATTTATATATGATACAGGCGTATTTACACAACTCTTTTTCTCTCAGGCACTGATGAATCTCCAGAGCCCCTCCCCATCCCCACATTACTAGTGGGTAACGAGTATGACTTTGTGGTCCTGTCTCCTTTTGCTCTGCCTTACTGGGAGAAGCTTCTACTGGACCCCTACAGCTCTCAGCGGGATATCGGATACATGGTGGTGTGTCCTGACAACGAAGCCCTGCTTAATGGTGCCAGAACTTTCTTCAGAGACTTGACAGCTGTATATGAGGTTAGAATGCAAACTCAAACTTATAGTTTTTTCCCTATTTATTTTATGTGTTTTTTGTGTCGTATTTACAATGTACCACATTCACGCAGTATATAGCAGATCTCAACTGCCTGGTTTGTGTCATTGAAAAAATTTAAAATATATACTCGTGCAGTTTTTCATATGAAGTGGGATATATATGGCTATGTTCACACTAATGTGGTCTGAATCAGTTTTTTTTTTTTCACCTGTAACTCAGTTCTGTTTTTGTCAGGATAGTGTAAACGTCAACAGCACAAACCACGTGGAACCTTACTGTCATGTTGTAATTCATGCGACTTTTACATCACCGTAGATTAGGGCCCTGCTGTAGATTGACATTCTGCTCTCCCATGAGACACTTCAAAAATATTACATGACCAAAATATCAAGACAGTTGCGAAAGGTAATTAGTCAAGGTGTGATATGTCAGAACGCATAAGAATTACAGTAACAACTCAGTTTCAAAACTCTGTTGTTTTTTGTCACATCCTTGTTTTTATTTTTCGTATTGCCTGCACGTAATTTCGCTGGCTTCAGCAACAGATCGCACTTTATGTAAACGCAAAATCGCTTATTTTGTGTATCGCTTGCTTCTATATGATGGTGCGCTGCACAAGTGTTGCCAAATCCAAATTTTTCCTGTGGATTTAGGCTACTTTTTCCCCATTGTTGCCATGGGATGGTTTTCAGCTTCGTGGGTTGACCCCACTAACGCAATATTGACCCACTAGAACATGGCTTCATTGTCTCAGTTTTGGACTAGTTTCGAGTAAAAATTGGGTGTATTTTTTTGTGTAAACCTGGAAACCCTGTTTGTATTGTTCTTTTTGCGCATGCGGTTCAGTTCAGAAGAATGATCTGTTCAAACTGTAAAACTGACATTGGCAGGTTTAAAACAACAATGTGAACAGTTACACAAAATCAGAGGAAATCAGATTTGAGAAAAATAGGAATTGAGCACTAACGGTACGTTCACACGGGGCGTCAGCATCACCGCTTCCCATTGACTTTGCATGGGTGACGTCAAGCCTTGCCGAAAAGCATCATGGATCCGTCGGCTGCGCTTCAAAAATTCTCAACTTTTGCCGCAAGCAACGCCAGTCAAGCACCGCCGATGGAAGCGTCAGCAAATCAGGATCGCTCTATGCAAATACAGTAGCCAGGCGGCAGCCAATCAAGTTCCAAGTTTTTTCTTGTCTAATTTCATTGGCTGATGCTGCTATGACCATGTGCGTCAGTGCCAAACTTCAGCCACGCCTTCGGTCAAGCGCTGATGTCCCGTGTGAACGTACCGAAAGTCTTACAGTGTGAATGTAGCCTATTATATTTGACCACAGTTGTACAGCAAACCCATGTAAAGCAATTATATGATATATTGTATAAGTCTAAATAACACCTGTTATTTGTTGTAAAATGACATAACTGTATCATCACCCAGCTCCTTTTTAAGTTTTATATACAATGTTTTTCCAGTTTTTTCTACATATATAGACTGAATGTTACTATAAGACATAAAGGTTATATATTATGATTTTATGAACCTGAATTTGATGGTTTTCTGTAAAGCTGTTTAAATTGACTTGACATGATTTATTATTGTTCGACAGTCTTGTCGGCTTGGTCAGCACAGGCCTATTGCCAAGTCTCACGCTGATGGCATTGTGACGGTGAGCGATACCGGATCCAAAGCACTCATGGATCAGAATGTCACTGACTGGCTCCCAAAAACCATCAACAGCAGCAGCGAGGCGTTTAACAAGCTCAAATTCTACGCACAAGTGTGCTGTCACGACTTGGGTATGTGCACAAACAAGTTATGATGGTGTGCGGAACCAGTGAATGGAAGTGTCTAATACTATTTCTTGTCTCTTCAGCATCCATTTTGGCAACCCAGACTTTGGACAGCTTACTGCTGTCCCAACGAAACCCAACCATCTCTACGCAAACTTCCAGCTCTGGCAGCCCCGCAACAGCCTCTCAGAATGCCACCCCAACCTCTAACAGCACCTCCAACACTAACACCACCACCACATCCACCACCTCTTCCTCCTGCTCCCAGGGCATAGGTACCATGCCATCTTCCAAGCCCAACTCACTTCCTCCTTTTGGGGGCTTGCAGTCCAGCCAGCCGAGTGCTGGTCCGAGTGCAGGTACTCTGGGGGATGGCACGTCGGCCAGCAGCCAACCTCAGGTCCAGTCTGAGCCCGCAGAGAGGTACCTTTCACATCCAAACAATCTTATTACTGATTCTCTCAGATGTGATCTCTGATCCGTGGTTTATGTGTGTCACAGCACTATGGAGAGAGAGAAGGTGGGGGTGCCGACTGACGGAGACTCCCATGCTGTCACCTATCCTCCCGCTATAGTCATCTACATCGTAAACCCCTTCAGCTATGATGAGACGGGCCAAGCTGGCAATTCTAGCGTGTGGACAATGGGTCTACTTCGCTGTTATCTAGAGATGCTTCAGTCTCTTCCTCCTCACATCAGGAATGCTGTATATGTTCAAGTAAGAATCCATCTGATACATGCTTTCTGACTCATGACATGTTGCTTGGATCTAAACATCCTGTGTTTTCTCCTACCAGATTATACCTAGTCAGTACTTACTGCAGCCGGTCTGGAGTGAGGAGCGCCATATATACGCACAGCATCTGAAGTCTCTGGCTTTCTCAGTTTACACTCAGTGCAGACGGCGTCTGCCAACCTCCACTAACGTCAAAACGCTAACTGGCTTCGGCCCCGGCCTGGCCATTGACACTGCACTACAGAGCAAAGAGGTACTCCTATCAATTGGCATAATATTAGACAAACAGTTATTAAATTAAATAGATTTCAGTACAGACTGGTCAAAAATTTTACATTTTGGCATCTTTCTTTTTAAAAATGTAATTAGGGGGTCAAAGGGAGTCCTAGAAGGTCTAGTTCTTTTAATTTTTAAACATTTGTAATTAAATATTATTTAAAAAAAAAAAACATTTCAGTTAGTAATTTTATTGGTCACCAGATAAAAGCATCTTTATGCAAGAAAATATCGTTCTAAAGTTTACAATAATAAGATTTAATTCTCCTCAATGTTACCTTTATTTGATCATTTTTTTAATACTTTTAATTTTCTTACACTTTACGATATTTGTTTTGTATTTTTAATGTTAAGAATATTTTAATGTTTAAATATTTAAATAATGTTCAATATTTAAATGTAATACATTTTAATATATAATTTTAAATGGTTAATTTGGTACTCCGTTATCATCAGTTATTACTGGTGCTGATATTTTTTAATTTGATTTATGATTCTCTGATAAATAGCAAGATTAATTAACAACATCAATTTGGAATAGAAATCGTTTGTAACATTATTAATGTCATTAATCAATTTGAATGTCTCCTTGCTGAATTAAAATATATACATTTTTATTAGTAGTATTTTTATCTTTCTTACCTTTCTTATTTGAAAAATGTCTGACCTTAAACTTTTCAGCAGAAACTGTTTTGAGCATAAATAATAAGATATTCTATAATAAGAGGTTCTTGAGGTTTTGTCCAGCTGCCTTATTTTAAAACAAGGTCTTTCAAAAGGTTCTCTTTGTGGGTAATTTTCCAGAAACAGAGATCAGTTGTCCAGTTTTTATGCATAAAAAATCTGTATGTAGCAAAAAAGGGCTGTGTAATAAATCATAGCATTGACCTCTTGGTCCTTGCCCTCCTCAGAGACCAGAGTGTTTACATCTCTACGCGCCGCCGTTTGTCCTGGCACCAGTGAAGGACAAGCAGACAGAGCTGGGTGAGACGTTTGGAGAGGCTGCCCAGAAATACAACGTGCTGTTTGTGGCCTACTGCCTGTCACATGACCAGAGGTGGCTCCTGGCTTCATGCACAGACCAGTATGGAGAGCTGCTGGAAACCTGCATCATCAGCATTGACGTACCAAACCGGTGAGCACTTAAGAGTTGGTCTTTGATTGGCTTAAGTTTGCTCAAGCCCAGGCCCCTGTTTGTGACTGGAGCGTTTTTGTGTTTTCACACAGAGCTCGAAGGAAAAAAGGCTCTGCACGACGACAGGGCCTTCAGAAGCTTTGGGAATGGTGCCTGGGTCTCGTACAGATGACCTCACTTCCTTGGCGCATTGTGATTGGCCGACTCGGAAGGATAGGTCACGGGGAATTGCGAGGTAGGTTTAGCATTTATTATTATTAAGTGTTTAGCATCATGTGCCCTTTGCTATTGATCTCACTGCTGTTTTTGTTCCAATCAGATTGGAGTATTATGTTGAGTAGGCGAAACTTGCAGTCTCTCAGCAGACGACTGAAGGAAATGTGCAGGATGTGCGGCATCTCCGCTGCGGACAGTCCCAGCATCCTTAGTACCTGTCTAGTCGCCATGGAACCACAGGCTTCCTTTGTCATCATGCCAGGTAATTAATGTGGCGCTTTCACACAGGGCACTTGTTCTACACTTTCATCGTATCTTTTCAGACCTTTAGAAACTTTTGAATATTTGATGAAAGTTCATACATTTTCTGTCTCTCCATAGACTCTGTATCCACGGGCTCTGTGTTTGGCCGCAGCACGACCCTGAACATGCAGTCGCAGTTAAACACCCCTCAGGACACCTCCTGCACTCACATACTTGTGTTCCCCACCTCCGCCGGCCTCCAGGCCTTCAATCCCAACAACGGTCAGACACATCCACCCCACCAAGCACTTCACCCAAAAGTGAAAATTCTGTTATTAATCACTCACCCTCGTGTCGTTCCAAACCATTAAGGTTTTCTTTCATCTTCAGAACACAAATGACAGTATTTACATTTTTAATGATTAAATTTGACCCATTAGGTACCAAGAGCATTGACAAAATGGTCCATGTGACATCAGTGATCAACCATAATTTTATGAAGCTTCAAGCTTATTTTAGGAGGACCTCCGGGTCAGAAAGCTCTTGGATTTCATTAAAAATATGAATTGTGGTCAGAAGATGAACAAAGGTCTTACATGTTTTAAACAACATTAAGGTCAACAATGACAGGATTTTGATTTTGGGGTGAGCCAACCATTTAACTGTTTAACTATAGTGGGATCATATACGTTGTTGTGTTTGCAGATGTCGCAGATGGCATGGGCGGCATGGATGGGATCTTGGACCTGCTTGCAGAGAATGACCTGGTTGATCCTGATCTCATTAACATCTTACCCAACTCTCCTACCACCTCTCCAGTACAGTCACCAGGCTCACATTACCACCACGGAGGAGACGGCAGCAAAGTAAACTTCTATCATGCTCAAAAAACTTTTTTTGCATAAAGCTTTTGATTAATAGTACTGATAACAGTTTTGCTGCTTAATATTTTTGTGTAAACAGTTTGATTATTATATGATGAATAGACACGTTTAAACAAATAATCTTCATTTAAAAAGTAGTTATTTTTCATATAAAATGGGATTTTTTTTTTACCCCCCGAAAAATATCATGAACTAAGTTTGGGAGAAGTGAGGAATTATTTAGAATAGCTCTCTCTCTCCCGTCCTCAGGGCCAGAGCACAGACAGGATGGAGTCTCACGACGAGTCTCCCAACATCCTCCAGCAGCCCATGGCTCTGGGCTACTTTGTGTCCACGGCTAAAGCCGGCCCACTGCCTGACTGGTTCTGGTCATCCTGCCCACAGGCGAAGAACCAGTGTCCTCTTTTCCTGAAGGTAAGCTGTTTAGTTAATGCAATAATCATTTCACTCAAGAGATGCATTACAGCTTTATAGTCCATATCATGTTTCACAATCTAATCTGTTTAACAGAGCTGCGGAGGCGTCATATAATGAATGTTTCTGTCTTCCTGTCAGGCTTCTCTGCACCTTAATGTTTCGTCGGTGCAGTCCGATGAGTTGCTGCACAGTAAACACTCTCACCCTCTGGACTCCAGCCATACCTCAGATGTGCTCAGGTATCAGCTGGACCCTACAGACACACTTCCCTTGAATGAAATTGTTCCACAGGGTGTAATCCTCATTGGTGTTACTTCATACTTGTTGGAGCTTCCATAATTTCGCTTTCCAAGGAGAGCAACTGATTTATAAAACATTCCAAACTGGATTTGATTTCTGAATGAATCGCTTTCCAAGAAAATATCTCTCTTACAGCCATTAGGACTATTTGTCTATTGCTTTAAATAAAAAGGTGTTAACCATGCATTCATCACGTTTCAGACACATTTCATTAATCTTAAAAAAAAAAAACACAAAAAAAACACAGTTGAAGATTGATTCCCACCAAAGTTTGGCTATGCTTCCAAAATGTTTATAAAGACATTGCTAAAGAAATCCTTATGAATGAAGTAGTTGACCTGTTCTTGAGGAAATATGAAATGATCATGTTAACTAAGATTTGTCAATATAACTGCCTTTATATAGTTTTAAGACTTATTGGAGCCCTTCTGGAAATTTGTTGAGAAACCTCAACATTTTAAATGAAAGTGGAGGTTATTAAGATTATTTAGATGAACTATCCACGTTTTTAAAATTTAAACGATTTCTTACACATTTGTTGTTTTGGCAGATTTGTGCTGGAACAGTACAACGCCCTGTCATGGCTGACCTGTGACCCAGCGACTCAGGACCGGCGCTCTTGTCTGCCCGTGCACTTTGTTGTGCTCAACCAAATGTACAACTTCATAATGAACATGCTTTAACAAACGAGGGGGTTCTGCACAAGTGTTGCCATGATTTCTCACAACAGACCCCGCAGAGACTCAGCACCACTGCACTGCCGCCGCAGGCTGGGCAAAGCCACTTCAATCAGACAGCGCACTTACGGCAAAGCCCGGCTGCCCAGTCCAAGCCAAGTGTCCATCTCACAAAAACTGGAGGCTAAGGAACTAGTCCATCTCAATGAACTCAAGTCCTGATAATGGCCTGAAAGTGCAGTTTGGGTCAGGTTTTATCCAGTTGAAATGCCTGCATATATCTTATTTATTGTACGTTTTTAAATGTGTAATTTCTTAATCTTTTATATTATATAAAGACGGGAAGCTGCATATTGCCTTCCTAAATGAATTAAAAATGGTTTGTCATGTATGTAATTGTCTTAATTACAGAACCGACAAGTGAATTTGCTGTAGGTTGCTTTTAGAGGAATACTTAGAGAAATATTTTCTCCACAATTTTTACTGTCACAGTGTACAGATGAAGTATACAGGAGCTCACGTTCTTACCTTTGTGTGGTGGGGACTTTAAGATAGGCTGTAGCTACAGAATTCCTCTGTACAGCAATTTAATGTTCAAATAAGAGGACAAGAGGTACATTGTCGGATTATATATTTTATATCACAGATTTAGAGAATTGTGTGTGTATATAAATGTGTACATACAATTGTGTGCCGCTATGGATGGTGCAGCCAATGTTTTAGGAATAAAGTGTGTAAAATCTGAATCCCCCCCCCCCCCGCCGTGGTCGTCATTGCACATTCTGCTTGATTTTCAACAAATTTCTGGGGTTTCTGGGGGAAAAAAAGAGACACCATATTGCAGGAGGTTTCATCATACTCTCCAGGTATGATAAGCCCTCGAGGGAGGAATTGCTGTGTTATTCTGCTCAAATCCCTGTGAAATGACATGGTGCTATTCTCATCAGGCCTGTTGGCGTGTCCTGGCGACTGGCTGTGCATATGCATTCGCTTCCTGATTGAGCTGAACCGGAGGCTAAGCTAATAGCAGTGTAAATGTTCATTAAGATTTTGGGCACTGCATCATTCTACTTATTGTCGTCACTACTTTTGGCATGATGGTTATGGCTCCTGGGGAATTATTGTAACTTTTTTTTTTTTGGCCGTCTCAGAGTAATGTACCAGTTGCATGTGCTACTGCTGATAAAAATACCTTCATCTGCAGTGTCAAAATATTTTCATTTTGTTCTGCAGTCTGCCTTGGAAATTACTCGTTTGAAAGGTGGTAGATTCCTGCAGGCTCTGAGATGTGCATAAAATTAGAAGCATTATATGAATTGTGGATTTATTTTTTTGTGCAATTTTTTTTTATGTCCCAGGGCTTGATTTTTATTAAAACTAACACATTTCAACTTTTTTTTTTTTTTTTTGCGCATTACAGTTACATTACAATTTTATTCTTTTCTTAAAACTCATAATTTATTTTTGCTATTTAATGTGTATTTCAAAGTCAAATCAAAAACAATTCCTATTCTTGTTTTAGGACAACTTTGATAAAAGGTTTTGATCCACTTTGAAAGTTGACTACTGTATATACATACACATATACCCTATATATATATATATATATGTATACACAAGGTCCTTTTAAAAAAAATTCGCATATTGTGAGAAAGTTCATTATTTTCTGTAATGTACTGATAAACATTAGACTTTCATATATTTTAGATTCATTACACACAACTGAAG
>JAUYWG010000050.1:7989753-8008294 GCA_034779775.1 Enteromius afrohamiltoni | reverse complement strand
TATTATTTATTTATTTTTTAAGTGTGTGTGTATTTTTATATACACACACACCAGGAAGAGGCATGGTCCCCACAAAGCAGCCATAACACCTTCAGCACCACAGAGAACCTCTTCAGAGCAAGCAACAAGGGCAGGGGCACCCAGAAGGAAGGATCTCAACGTCCATGAGGCAGCCAATTATGAGGTGGTCAAGAGAGCGGTTCTTGCCTTCCTGCTAAGGCACAGCGAGTTTATGGCTGGGGATACCAGGTGACCCTTCCAGCACAGGCTCAGGTAACCACATTGACTCGGATGGAAAGGAGCTGGCTAGAAGAAGGGGATGGGTCATCTTCAGTAGAAAGGGTGGTGGTCGACCGTTGTGTACGCTGCCTGCAAGAAGTATGTGGCTCAACAGGGACTGCAGAACATAGAGGTGCTGATTGGCCTCCTGGAAAATCTGATCACCAGGTGACTCTGAGCTTGCTGAAGCCTGAGGAAAACAAAGCCACCTCCTGGAAACCAAAACAAGACAGCGAGTCCCCTAAGAAACACCTTGAAGTGACTCAAGCTAGAATCCTGAGAGCTCAAGGAAATTGGAAAGATGAGAGGCCCCTGCGAAATCCTGTTGCGTTCTAATGTTTCACATGTGGAAGAGAGGGACATTTGGCTCAGGATTGCCCAGGCAGAGAAGAGCTCATGCCCACGATGAGCACCACCGACTCCAGACTCCAGACTCCAGACTCCAGTAAATGGCACAACTCCAGTGCCATTTACTCACCAACCCCTGAAGAGATGACTGATACAGAGGCACCACCCCAGAGGAGGACAGAGGCAAGCAAGAACATTCCGACTCCAGTGCCACAGCTTCAGAAGGCCAAAGAAATAGAATCCCACAAATAGTTCTCTGAATTTCCCCCAGCAGTGTCCCTCGAGGGGGAAAAGTTGGGACGGATTGGCACTGCCCAGCTGCAAGATCCGGTAATGACCCAGATGTGGAGGAGTGTACAAAGGATTGAGGGCCAACTACAAGAGGGGGTGAGTAGATTGACACATCCACATCCACATTTCATGAAAAATAAAAATAAAAAATTGTTACATAGGGTGGATTAGCGAAGAGGTGACATTTGTGGACCGTTGTTGGCATATACTAAGCATATACTAAGGTGTTGTACTTGGCACACACTCACCTGTTGGGAGGCCACCCAGGGACAGAGAAGACCTATGAGCGCATCCTCAAATGGTTCTATTGGCCTGGCATAAAGAAGGCAGTCAAAGACTATTGTCAGCACTGTTCTGTGTTCCAGCTTCATAGCCCCAAGGGAGCATATTGAAATCCACTTATTCCTCCACCCATAACTGAAACCTCTTTCAGCAGGATTGCACTCGATAATGTGAGCCCCTGCCAAAGTCCAGCTGGGGACACAGATATCTCCTGGTCATTCTAGATTAAGCAACCCACTTTCCAGAGGCAATACCACTCCGGTCAGCCACCTCAAAGGCTGTGGCAAGAGAACTGTTACAGCTCTTTAGCTGGGTGGGAATAGCCGATGAGATCCTTACTGACCAAGGCTCATGCTTCATGTCCACTGTGATGAAAGAGACCTGTCGCCAACTGAAGGTAAAACAATGCAAAACCTCCATGTTTCATCCACAGACTGACAACCTTGTCGAGAGATTTAACAAAACCCTTAAACAAATGCTGTGAAAAGTCATAGACATTGATGGAAAGAATTGGGATCAGTTGTTACCATATGTCTTGTTTCTGTATGAGAAGTCCCACAGAGCTCCACCGGGTTCTCACCTTTTGAGCTCCTCTATGGGTGGTGACCACGAAGGATGTTGGACCTTGCCAAGGAAAGCTGGGAGCAGCAACCTTCACGATATCACACCATTGTTGAGTATGTAGAACAGATGCATGATCAAATGACAAAAGTCTGGTCGGTTGTACTGGAACACATTCAACAAGTCCAACAACAGCAGGCCCGAGTATACAACCGAGGGGCACAGGTTCGCAACCTTTCAAAGGCTCATGGATAGAGTCCTCTGAACCCACCAGCCTTATGCTGCAGCATACCTAGATGACAGCCGTCCACAGCAGGAGTTGGAAGGAACATCTTCACCATCTGGAGGCGGTCTTACAAGCCTTACGGGCAGCATCCCTCACAGCAAACCCAAAAAAGTGTTCACTAGCCCAAGAGGAAGCCAAATACCTGGGGTACACTGTCGGAAGAGGAAACATTAAACCACAGTCTAGGAAGACTCTATACTCACCTGGCCCCAGCCCCAAACCAAGAAGCAAGTAGGAACCTTTCTTGAGCTTGTTGGTTACTACCAACGCTTTATTCCTAGATTTGCCACAGAAGCAGCCCCCTTAACTGAACTGACCCGCAAGAACCACCCAAACCAGGTGAGATGGACTAAGGAAGCAGAGCAAGCTTTCACTGACCTAAAGCTGGCCCTCTGTTGTGAACCTATCCTGCAAGCCCCAGATTTAAAAAAGCCCTTTGTTTTACAAACAGCACTTCTGAGGTGGGAGTTGCAGCAGTGCTGTCCCAGCTACAAGATGGTAAGGAAAATCCAGTCATGTACGTTAGCTGTAAGTTACTTCCTCATGAGAAGAACTATGATAGCAAGACATTCTTTTTCTATTGCTGCAAATGGGCTGTTGAGAAGTTAAGATACCACTTGTTTGGGTGGAAATTTATCTTGGTAACTGATCATGTCCAGCTCAAATGGATGTCAAAATAAGGGAAACATGCATGGATCACTTGTTTTCTTCAGTTGCAGGACTTCCAATTTGAAGTGGAACACCAGGCGGGGTTTTCCCATGCGAATGCTGGTGGCATAGTTAGCCAGTAGGTGGCAACAAGTCATTATGAGCCCATCACAGAATCATTCAACCGATTTGTTTAATTCAGAAACAAGTAACATAAGACTAAAAGTCCTAACTAAAAAAAATCAAGAAAAAGAACGCGGACAAGAACTACCCAAAATAAGGACACCATCTTTGGGAAAAATGTATTTGAAGTGAATTTGATTATTTCGTTTGGCTCAAATCACATTTGTTTATATAGAGAAGGTGGGGTTTATAATCCATAGTCCAGCTAGCCAGTAGATGGAGATCTAAATGTTTTGACTTCACTTTTCAGGTTGTAAGCGGCTCACTTGTGCATGAAGTATTTTAAGTAATTTTGGGATCTGTGTGAACAAGATTCATTATGACATTGTACAAGAAACTTGTCTAAATCAAAACTTTTCCATTTTTAGTACAATCGTTGTCACAGGTAAAGGTCTCAAAATTAGATTGCTCACGTTTTTAAAACACTGTGCTTTAAGATGCTACAAAAAGTCGTCCAGACAAAACCTGTAACCAACATAGTTATTGCATAAAGTTAACTTCTTGTTCATTAAAGTGTTTGTCTTATGTTGTTAACAAAATATCATATCATTTAAATATAAAAAATTACATATGTATTAGAAGTGTATTAAACACTAATTTCAGTCTGAAATATTCCCCACTGCACTACTAAATTGCCAGCGTTCACAGTCTCTTACCTTAAATAAGAGAATATGAAAAAAACATCTTATACAGTATCCCAGGCAGCATCAAAAGTGGTTTCTCTCTGTTAAAATATAATGTTTTGTTAGCTACCTCCCTGTGGAGAGGGAAAAAAACACACATTCCAGTAAATGGGAACTATTACAGTCAGATTAACGATTTTTGTCAAAAGGGATGCTATATGATATCCATTTATGCATGACCTCTGCTCAGCTAATCATGAAAATGTATCTTCTATTCACTTGCGGTCCAGTAATCATGCATAAATTACTTTATCATGGATCGTGTTGTGCAGCTTATACTGTCACATCCTTTTGCAGAGCTCTAATACAGCATTTTCTATATAGCCGTCTGAAAATCCTACTCGCCCCTCAGCAGTTGGTGGGGGAAAAGCAGCCCATTAACCCCAGCTTGGTCTTAGAAGATTAGGCAGGTCAGAAAGAGTGGAATTAGCTTCCCCAAGAGAACATCTGATCACAAGCCTCATCCAATTACTGCCTTATGTCTCATCAAATGAGATCCATGGGTAAACAGATACACTTTGAGGGTGTAGACTGAGCCAAGGTGTCCTAATGAGAACAGACCGGCAAACGTGTGGATTGTCATCACATCTCCACTGCTTGGCTTAACTTTAGTGGTCCATATAAGATATAAAGTGTATGTATGATTTGTTCCAGAGGCTACCAAAAAGTTGCATTTTCATGGATTTTAGATTCTTCAATACTACAGATTTGTGTAACAAGATCATTATTGTTACTATTGATTTGTGAGGGGCCCATCATACAGATCATTGCACCACTAAGAGGGAGATTCAGTCTTTGTGATAAATGTCAATTTGCGGTCTAATGCGGTCTCATCTGGATTGAATTGTCAATCAATACGTGGATGATGTTGCATATAGGAAGGACCATCTGCTCACTCTGAGAGAATTTCATGGCTGTTCAGGATGATTCTCAGTTAGAGACAGCATTTGAAATATTGATGTGATACTGCATGCTATTTTAACTTTTTTTCCCCCCATTGTTTTTTAATGACTTTAGCTGGTGGCATAGTTAGCCAGTAGGTGGCAACAAGTCATTATGAGCCAATCACAGAATCATTCAACCGATTCATTTAATCCAGAAACAAGTAACATAAGACTAAAAGTCCTAATTAAAAAAAAAAAAAAGAAAAAGAACACGGACAAGAACTACCCAAAATAAGGACACCATCTTTGGGAAAAATGTATTTGAAGTGAATTTTGATTATTTTGTTTGGCTCACATCCCATTCGTTTACATAGAGAGGGTGGGGTTTATAATCCATAGTCCAGATAGCCAGTAGAGATATAAATGTTTTGACTTCACTTTTCAGGTTGTAAGCGGCTCACTTGTGCATGAAGTATTTTAAGTAATTTTGGGATCTGTGTGAACAAGGATCATTATGACAATGTACAAGAAACTTGTCTAAATCAAAACTTTTCCATTTTTAGTACAATCATTGTCATGTGAACATACCTTTAGTTGTAGTCATTGATCTTAGTGTCAGTGGGCCTTTTGAGAACTATTTCTTCCAGCTAATTAACAATCAGATAACAAGCTATAGCTATAGATTAGTGAAATCATATAGTGACATTTAGCTACCCGTTTTAGCTACTTTCAAAATATGTTGACCTAGGAACACGTCAAACTCAGCAAAATCAGGACGTGCAGCATTGGTTACATTCAGTGTGTGAAGGTAAACAGCACATGCACATTACATTGATTACATTCTGGTTTCTCCAAAATGGTTGAAGAAGGTAACTCAGGGTCAAATTATTCAGAAGAATTCTTGTAGCTTTGTAAAATTACGGTTAAACCCCTGATATCACATTGACTGTTTTACCGATGACCTTGCTATATTTCTGTGCCTCAATCATGGTAATATCCTTACTGTCTATGCAGGTTCAGAAAGCTCTTGGATTTCCTCAAAAATATTTTAATTTGGGTAACGATGATGATTGAAGATCATTTACAAAAGAATAATTAACAAGATAATTTAGATGTTTCGGTGAACTTGTGGACGGGACATAAACAGTTAGTGCACAATAATATTTATTTACAGCAGCATTGGGTAAGCAGAGGAGAACAGGAGTAATGGTAAGTTCGTAATGGAGATGTCTTTACTGGTTCGTTGGAGAAACACAGAGACGCTGTAGACGATGAGACAACCACACACCACTTAGGATCCAGGAATGCAGGAGAGACACAGGAGGAATCCGGGAGCCTGGGAGAAACACAAATACTGAGGAGCACAAGGAGGTAAGCACAGGGGTAAGTATTAGCGGTAAGTATCACCAGGAATATCTTGCCAAGAGTTGACTGTAGTGTGTGGTTTTGTGTGGGTATTGATGATGGTGGTGATTAGTGACAGGTGTTGATGATCAGTATTCTGGAGAAAGAGGGAGCATTGTGACTGGCCAGGTGCAGAGCCTAGCGTGTCTGTGACACTAACAGGGCTAAATCTTGTTTTTCTTATTTTGTTAGTGTCTTATTTATTGAATGTCTAATATCACAATAAATATAGAATATAGTATGTATAATAGTATTCAGTTAAAATTCATTTGAAATATTTTCCCATCCAATCCCATTACGGAACCACAGTCCAATAATACATTGAGTATTACGGGTGGTACAGATGGGTGACCTTTCCTATAAAAAAAATAAAAAGGATCTCTAGAGTCACAAAACAACCCACAGATGAATAGCGGTTTGCTGTAATCTGGCCAAATGTATTAGAAAAACTGTGTGTGGGGGGACGTGTTTGTCTTGTCCTGTCTCTCATTGGCTGAGATACTGTTTTATCAGGTAACTGTCAGCCGTGAAGCTTGAGCATTAATGTTATCTGAGACAGCAGTTTATTTCCTCATCCCTGTTATCCTCCCCCATTCGGCTTCACCTTGAGCTGACAGGCTCGCTGAGGAAACCTCTGTGATCTCTTTTGATGGTGGCTCCTTGGAGAGAGGTGAAATGAAAAAGCTGCTCGCTCGAAACGGCCCTGATAAGACCTAATCAGCCGTTGTGGCGACTTCCATTTAGCGCACGGTGTAACAAATCATCTGTCACTAAGCCGGTGTGCAGCTCATGTCAGTCTCCATATTCCTCCACTGAACACATCATTTCTCCGCCAGCGCTGGATTCATATCCCTCGTGAACCCTCCTGACAGGTTTGTTATCAGTCGGCCTGGCTGGCAAACCCCAGGGAGATGGAGCATAGCTATTAAAGGACGGGAATCGGAGTGTGTAAATGTCAAGTAAGCTGTCATCAGTGGATTTCATTGCTTCCACGGAAGTCAGAAAACATCGGCTCATATTCAGGGTGTTAAACGCGGTGACAGTTCTCACCTGTCGTGAATAATTTGCAGACGCCATTTTGTGGAGCCGATAAAATCGAGCAGACAGGATTTCTTTTGTGAAGGACACCATCCTTGTCTGCACTGCGGCTGAAAATGCTGTGGCGCAACAACAGATTTCAAGAACATACAGAGTTATATTGATGTGTCAACCATGACCATCAGCCTTGGAAATTCTATACTCTGCCACCATTGTTTTTGTCTTCATCTCTCTCAGTGAGAAACCAGAGGTAATAAAGCCTTGCTTTCCACTACATTGAGCATAAGGAGCCCCTGCCACCTGCCATAAAACTGATGGATGACCCTGGCTGATTCCTGGCCAAACCTCTGCAGCAGCGCCTCGCCAAAATGGGCACAAATAAGGGTCAATTGTTTAATGAGAGGCAAACTCACCTCTGAGCAATTCCCCTTCTGACCAATTTGACCATGCTAGTCAACAACTAATTCCCAAGGGTCTTTGAAAAAAAAAAACATGTGCACTAAAAGCAGTAGGTATTTCATGTGACTTATTGGCAGTGTTTTTTTGTTTTTTTTTTCATTTATTTCTATTTAGCTGGTTTTCTATTCCAGTTTCAACTTCACTTTTTTATTTTAGTTATAAAATTGCATAATAACATTTCTCTTTATTTACAGTTCTTCATTTAATATTAATATTCAGTTTCAAAAACAATAACAAAACTGGCTTAGCTTTAACTATAACAAAACTGGCCCAAACGTTATTGAATTATTAACTTGAGAAGTAAACATTCCACCATTTCCATAAAATACCTGATAACACTGTTATTTTTTTTTTTTGCATTCTGTGCTGTCTCGCTTTGTAATGTGGTATATCTGAACACAGTGATGGGACTGTCAGATGGTAAGCATCCCAAGGACGTTAGTGAAGCCAAGACTCATGCGGAGCCATCGCAGAATACAATTTGTTTCATTGTAACAGCATGCCAAGGCAGGCTCAGCGGTGGGCCCGTGTGCTCTATGCTCTCATAAGTATGCAGGAACAGAATGACGCGAAGCTCCATCATACATAAAGTCCTCGTATACTTACAGACAGATCTACTTAGTCGTTAAGGCGTTATATCGGATTATGAATCTCAGATTAACAGAAAAAGAGAGGTGAATGATCAGGAAGTATCATTTCACACCATAACCTGGAAAGCTGAAGCATCTTCTTGCTTTCGGAGCTGGTAAGTGCAAGCGAAGCGTTAAGTGGTATTACACGCAGTGCAGCAAATTTGAACTTGGAACACAAGTAAATGAGCGCCAGAAATAATATCTCGTTTGCGCTCCACCGTTTGTAATGGAGAGCGGTGTCATAGCAGGGGAGCAGTTACCCACAACAACCCAATTGATTCTTTCCGTTCAGAAAAGCTGAGTGTGTTGGCAGTGTTTTCCTGATCTGTCTCTGCTCTCTCCATAATGTATGAGGTGCTGGAGGAGCCCTTCATTAGTCTCTGTTGGGCCGGCTGGAGATGGCTCCCGGGGCAGTTCTGGACAGAGCTGTAAATTGGATGGCCTGCCCCTGCTGAGCCAGCAGCCAAGACTGCGTGTGTGAATTAGGGAGTGTGTGCCAGAGAGCAGGCGGCGGTGTTTGAGCTCTGTAGGGAAGCTCATGGCTGTCAATTACTCTGTGCCAATGGAGCCCCAGCGCTGGCACGGTGATGGACCAGTCCACCGCTGCCATCATTACCAGCTCCAGTGGACTCCCAGCCCTCTGCCATATGCGCCCACTCAGGGGTCTCCGTCTGTTCAGCGTGGCAGGGATCAGGGATGAGGAAGTAAATGGACCTTGAAATTGATATTGGGTGGTAGAACTCACAAGCTCCTTTATTCTCTTCCCAACATCCACAGGCGAAATTCGAAACTAATTTTTGTCATTTCTTGTATGGAAATAGCAGCCTGTTATTACAGTAAATGATGCATGATAATGGATACTATTCATCAGCCGCTTGTTTCTCTTCGGTTATAAATGATCAGGGGATTCGTTTTACGAAGGCAAAGAGAATGCAGAGAATGGCCACGCTGCTGTACCTTTAATTGTCCATTCTTTTACATTACATGCGACCTGCATTCAAACAAAAGGTCCAGTCAGGTTATTAAACCGTATTATTCAGTGTTCACATTATCAGTAGAAATTCAGTTTTAACATTTACATTACAATTTACGTGTACGGTATCTGTTTAAACTAAATTTGTATTTTGTATTGAGAAAATACTGCTTCACTGACACTCCATTACTGGTGCTGAAATCCTAAATATGCATCATGCCATATTCACAGCTTTATTCTTTTTAAATATTAGATTTTTCTTTAAATTGGATGAATCCAAATGTTGTGTTGGCATTTAGCAAAAAGAAAACAGAGCATTCAAAAAACAGCAAGAATAAAAAAAGTGATTCTACCTAAATATGTATATCTTACACTTATGTGTAAAAGAAAACATGATGCATATCATGAGAATGTGCATTATATTATATTCAGGATTTAAGCTCCTGTAGCTTAGCTGGCAGAATGCAGTGTTAGTATTGCCAAGGTCATGGGTTCAGTTTCCAGGGAATGCAAGTGCAAATAAAAATGTCTCCTGAGTGTAAGTTAGTTCACAATTGGACGCTGAAAAGAGTGTTGAAATAGTTTAAAGCACGGTTGGCAAATGTGATGATATTTAAGCATGGAGAAGTCAAGAATATATTAATGAATATAACAAATTATTTACAGATACAAACATCGAAAAATTGCATAGATTAATAAAAATATCAGAAAGAGTGTCAATTGTTATTGCTAGTATATTGTTTTTCAATTAAACAATTTATGTTTATAATGTAACAATTAGAATCTTGCAATTCTATCTTGCAATTTAAATGTTTTACTTACTTTAGCAATTACTCAGAATGGTAAAATATAAAGGAATTTTGAGAAATCTCGTAATTCTGAGAAAAAGTCAGAATTGTGAGAGAGAATTTTCTGCGAGAAAACAAGGATGGTACAAATAAACTCTCAGTAGCAAGAAAAAAAATCTGAATTGTTAGGAAAAACATAAATTGTGAGATTGAAATATTTATGGAAAAAAACAAAAGAACCAGCAAGAGAGATATGTTACCTTGCAATTGCCTTTTATTTAATTCCACATTAGGAACCAGCTTTCATAATAAACAGCACAATCTGAAGATTCCATTTCATGACTGTCTTTGTTGTGTAAATATACTAATTGCTCAAATGGGGGGAAATTAAAGTGCACAACCTTTCCTGTATGTTTGCTTCTGCTTGACAGCGAGCACAAGTGAACTTTAGCATCCTGTAGGACGATGATTTCTCCGGTGGGTTTTTATCTGAGTTACACTGGGGGGCATTGTCACAGATGACATATCACCATCTCCGCTCTAGCATTTTTTTTGTTAGTAATTTAAATGTGCGGAGGGGACCGTAATTTGTTCTTCATGGATAATATGACCCTTAACGGAGCAAGATCATGGGTCGGCTGAAGTGATATTTTCTGGTAATGATGGCCATACATCATTCCTGACGGCGTGGATTTAGAGGCTAGCACATCACTGCCACGTCCTCTGGGACTCGCTGCCATAAACAAGTAAGACATGAGCGCCCTGTGGAGGGCCGTGCAATTTTTACGAGCTTATCCTGAGCCCTTGGTGGCTAGGGGCTGAGCCTCTCACTGTCGTGGTGATTAATACCTCTGAAGTCCTATCATCTTTCTTCATGGTCTTCCACTACTGGGGCACTACATTAGGGCTAGATGTCCTCAAGGTGATCTGCTGCAATCACTCTCACCATGTAACAGTTGAGGAGAGTCTACGGTGCTTTGAAATATAGTGCGAGCGGAGCAATAGGTTTTTAACTTCGTTGTTAGGGGTCGTATTGCTGCAGAATGGTTGTAGCTTTTGTAAATAGTGTTGCAGGCTCACAAGCTGTAAACTTAAAGGTTGACAAACATCAGTTACCCGGGAACTGTTGGTGTTTAAAGGGATAGTTCACCCAAATATGAGCATTCTGTCATCGTTATGTCATCCCAACACTATATGACTTATTTATTCTGTGGAAAACAAAAAAAGATATTTTGAAGAATGTTTCAGCTGCCCGTGCAATCAATGGGGTCCAATACAATATTTTAGCTTGAACTATCCCTGTAAGTCACGACTTGCTTATTGTTCATCTAAAAACGTTTTGTGGACCAGTAAAACCTCTCAGGCGGCTGGATAGTGCTCTTGCTTTATAATACTTTTTTATGTGAAATCCTATAATAATATATATTTGAGGGTCATGATTGCTTTAAAATGCAGAGACTTGTCTTTGTTGTTTTTTTTATGGGCTGTGATTTACCTCCGCTTTTGAATAGTCCTTTATAGAGTCGTCCTGTTGTATGACATGAAAGAACTAGGTCAGGCTTCACAAATGAGCTTGATAAATGCATGTTTATGGGATTGATTGTCTGGCCTAAATGATTTGTTATTTCCCTTTAGACATTAACAGACTTTGTAAATTAGGTGTCAGAGTAACAACCAGTATGTAATAAAAGCTGTTCACATTATTCTTCCAAGATCACTAATAGAGAAGGTGCGTAAATCACCCCCTGCCATTTAATTTTGGAACCAAGGAGGGAAATGATTTGACACCACAAGAAACATCCCATCTGCTTCAGAGTTTTTCCACAATTGTCATGATTTGACAGAACAAATAATCTAAAAATGCATAAAAAGGAAAAATAATTATTATGTGATTAATGAGGATAATCTGTATTGGGTTGTGTTTTTATATTGACATCAGAATTGTATTATATAAAAAATATATAATAATAATAATAGTTAACAGGAGAATATCTTGGAGATATTGCATGTGCACTATATTAGCAATAGAGTGTGATTTTGATTTCCTGCCATCTCACTTGACATTAATTTAATTATATAAATAAATATTTAAAAAATATATATATTAAATCTCAAAATGAATATCCATACTGTGCATGCTTAAATAGACTTTTTTGTTAGCTATTTATTTAGATAAATTAAGATAATATAAATGATCTACATGCCAATAATACGTTGTATGCATTGCTATATAAAATAACGAGTAGTATAAAGGCCTGAATTTTTGCACATGCAGCTCCTTAAATTACATGAGAATTTTGCAGTAATCTTTAAAGGCTTCACTCCTAAAGAAAGCATTGGCTTTTGAGTTCGCCTGCACATAAACAAAGCTGAAGGAATGCACTTTGCCCCGTTTGATAGCTCTTTACCCACTCTCCTCCTCCATCTGCACTCATGACTGCAGTGGGAGCTTTGCGATTATGATGGAAATCTCACAAGCCATTACCATGAAGAGGCTGGGCCCGATGCAGACAGCTTAATGGACTCATTTGTAATTGGTAGGGGGCAATGGCTAAGCTACCGTGGCCTTTGTGTGATTGAGTATAGAGGCACGCATGCAAATGTGACAAATGAATAGGAATTGAGCCTCTCAGGTTTTGTGCGGCTTTCTCCAGCTCTCCGTTCAGCCAGAGTGACCTTGAGAGGCAATGCAGTAGGTGTTAAGAATCGCATAAAGAGGTGTTAACACTGGGGGCATTGAACGGAAAGGAACAATTCATGAAGTCTAAAGTGGCATATTCATTAGCTGCCATATGAATCGCTTTTGGAAGGAAGCGGTTGTGCAAAGCCGCGAGGTACACATCGTTTATGAGCACTTCATAAGTGGCATCCGAATGCTCCATGGGCCTATTTACCAGCCCTGCTAAACGAGTATAAAAGGGCACTTTCTGTGCTCCCAGCTCAATCAAATTTCAAGACTTTTCATTCAATGGAAAATAAGTCCTCACAGGTGATCGCCGTGGCTTTGTAAGGTCGGAGATGATTTTATACGACATATTTAAAGAGGTTTTGCCTTGGTTGTTTCCCTAAGCCATCAACGTGAGCTTCATTGTCCGAGGTGTTTTTTGTGCGCCATTGGGAAGAGAGTCTGTTCGTCACAGATGTCCAGGGAAAATTACACAAGTGCCTCATTAATGAATGGCTCAACAGTCTCTGGAGGTGGCCTCAGAGGCAGCTCTTTAATGAGCTGGGAACTCAAACACTGCCAAAGTTTACCTCGACCCTGCCTCTTGCGCTCGGGTCAGTCGGAAGAGCAATTCAATTCAGGGCCACTGAAGCAGAGGGGAATGGCCTCACGCTGATTTCTCTCTCGCGGCTCCAAAGGCAGGAATAATGCACTTTTGTCACACGCATCCTGGGGAATTACAGCTCCTAATTTGATTAGGGGAGATTTGATTAACTGGAAAATGGGGATTTCACTAAAACTTTCACATGCTTAATTTATCCCTTGCCGGGCAGATGCAACATTGTGTCATCCCAATGAAAGGGCGTATGGGAACCCTTTTCAGTGGTTAGACACTCTTTGAAATCCAAGAATATTGCTATTTCGCCATGGCTCTCACAAGTCAAATGCCTTTGATTATCTCTCCCTGGAAATAGCAGCGGCTGTCATGCGAGTTTGCGTACGCCCGCTCGCAAAGCCTACGTTGATCTGACAGTGTTTCTGTTTATGGACTGAAAAACTCCTGCGGTGTGGAGTCGCTCCATTCCATGAGCGAGCGGATCGCACATCTTCCAGTACATTAAGATTATGTATTTCATTTCAAGGCCAATTGGCCTTTAGTAATAGTCTCAGAAGGAGCTTGCCATTACAGACCAGTGGTTATGGAGGACAGAAGCTCTTCCAAAGGGCAAGTATGAAGGAATCCATCCCCATTAAAAATGATCTAGTTAAATCAGCTTTCTCTCAAAGGGCCATCGGGCCAAACCTGCTCTTTGAAATTAATAGCCAGACTGGAGCTGAAGGGCTAAGGCATCAATTTACTCCTCCTTCAGACAGAAAATCAGTGAAAACAATCAGGCCAAGTCGGCACTAATGACTTTGCCTTTGAGGCGAGTCTGCAAGAATCTTTCTGTGTTTAAAAAAAGACAGACGGAAAACTTGCGTGTGCTCATTCTTCATTCGATTTTTTTTTTTTTTTTTTGAGTTTTGGGATGTGGCTAACATTGGGACAGATGTACATACGCTATCATAAACCGATTCTCAGTCAGAATGAAACAAAATGATTTAGAATTAATTTACTAGAATGAGTTAATAAAAGCCCTCGTTCCACATCTCATTTTCAGTAATCACATCTGTCTCCGATTTTCTGCCTTTGATGATGATAACGATGCAATTTAGGAGTGATTTACTATTTTTTTATTAGTCATACACGCTGTGCGATGGTAATATATGATTCTGTTTTTTGGAAACTGCTTAATCTGTGATAGCACTGTGAAAATGCTCTGCACTTTTTAGTGTTATGTAAATGAGGTTATGGCAAAAGATAATGTAATGATGTAAATCCACATCCTGAACTAAGTACAGTTTGGGAGAAATTAATGTTTGATATTATTAGGTTATAAAAAATTAAGTTCACTACCTAGATTTGGATCAAATTACCAGGACTAACTATTAGGACTAGTATTTAAATGTGCAGTGGCTTTAACATGTGATGTAGAAAAATCTATGTATATCAAAATGAATTTATCTGTTAAAATAAATAATGATAAAAAAACAACAGTCGCATTTATATTAAGTGGCCTTAATTACTATGTACTTATATTTAAATCATCAATAATTTGGTACAGTGCAAGTATTTGGTACATACATGTTTTTACATTGTATATATATTTTTTAAAATAACTATATTTAATTATATCCATAATACATTTCTGTACAGTACCCAATACTTACTTAGATTCTGTACTTATAATAACACTGTTTACCCATCCCTTACACCTTAACCCACCCTTAAACCTACCCAAACCTGTCCCTAACCTTACCCATATCTCACCTTAATAGCAGCAAAAGTATTTTGCAATATAATATGAATACAATAAGTACATTGTAGTGCATAGTAGTTAAGGCCACCTAATAAAAAGTGTGGCCAAAGTAGCATTCAATTATGATAAGGCATAAGGGTTGTGCCAACTAGGGTATGTTCCAACTTCAACCTCAAGTTTTCTTGAGAAGTACGAACAAGAAGCATTATTTGCAATGATTGTAATAATTAGATGGAATGGTGAATGCATGCGGCTTGTATATCTTAATGCCTGTCTTTTGAAGTAGACATAAATAAGGTTGTGTTAGATATCAAATCGCCGCAGTCAGGATAATGAAGCACAGCAATAACATCTGACTCAGCTAGAACCAATATTGGCTTTTATTTGGAGCTTATAAATTATGAAAAGAACCCCCCCTAGTCTTTTCTGTTTGATGATATTTGATGGCCTGCATACAATTCAGAATCTCTGGTGTATGTCTGAATTAACATTTCAACTTGAGCCCACACATCTGCCTCCAGTTCCACAGATCGAGGGGAGAAGAAGGTGTTGCGTATTCACTCGCCTATGGGCGTCCCGGTGCGTGCAGTCAGAAGAAGGAAGCTGTTTTTCTGGCAAGCTGAAGATCCACATCCCGCTGGGGAGTCGCAAATCACAGCTACGTCCCAGCAGGAGGACCAACTTCAGATTGAACAAGGCCTTGTTTTGTTCGGGGCCTGTGAAATGCAATTAGAAACTCCCTCAGGGCCGACAGGGGCATGGCTGAATGAGACCTCCCCGCGATCCTGGCGGGCCACAGACTTTGAAGTCTCCCCAAGAGATCCCATCCCCGGTTCAGAGAGGACACTGCATTAGCAACGGAAGACATGAGGCTGAAGAGCGCATAAGCTTTTATGAGCCTCCTCCCATGGGGGTGTTGACGCTTCTAATAAATTACGTGATATATCTGTTGTGATAATATCCCGTCTTGTGATTTATCATCTCGCCATGCCCTTTTCCCACTGACATTCACAACCCTTCTGTCCAGCGAGGAGCTTTGCGATTGGCTGACCCCGGCCAAGAACTCCTCGACATGACATTCACATTTATGTGATGCGTTTATAATAAGCTGTGACAGGTACAAATGCAACCACCGCATTAAATCATATCCTCCTTTTCTCACCCTACAAATGAAGCGGGGTGGCATACCAACACAGAAGCATAAATTGGAGCCGACATGTCACCCAATAAGAGCGAAGTCTCATTTTGGTGCGAGGTGGAAGCGTCTCATCAGCATTCTGAGCCCGTCGCCTGTCCCCTCTGGTTATTCTGGGCCTGTAATTAAGAGGATGGCCATAATCACTAGACTGTCTATACGTACGTGTTGAGCAGAGAGGAGGAGTGTGTTGTAATTGTTCAGCCGCCGGGGTGAGGAGGGAGGTGTGGAGGGCGGTGGGAGGGTCCGCTGAGGGAGGGATCACAGAAATGCACTGGTTCGCTACTGAGGCAGCATTCTTGAGCCGAGCTGAAAGCGGCCGGACATGCTCTTTGGAAAGGATCTCAAAACCTGCTTTGAGTGGATTTGCGCTTAATCTGTTGGTGGTGAAGGAGCTCAGAGCCTCACGTTAACTGTGTTTGGAGGATTTTACTGGATACTGGTTCGGTTTCTGGAAAGGATTGGATCAGGATGTTCAGTATCATTCACAAGCCCTGATATTCTAAGGGTAAAAAACAAACAATTTATCAGAGCTCCTAGGTTTTGGAGGGACGTATGGTTTGTTTATACATGTAAGGAAGCAACTTTTTAACACTTTTGTGTTCCGATACTGGAGTGACTCTGAAAAGCATTGGATAGTTGAAAGAAATTGCCAGTATTTTGGATTACATTGAGAAGGATCTTCTTGCCTCATCGCTGCATTGGGATTTTGGGTAAGTGCTTCTCAAAATATAGGAAAAAAATGGAAAGGTATAAATATGGGTTGGCTGTTTTGGTTTTGTTTAGGTTTTTTTGCAGTGCGTTTAGATACTACTGCGAAAGTGAGCCATGCCATGCCAATAATTAGTGGTTATGAAAAATGCAGCTTTCTTAAAGACTTTTTTTCTTTTTTTGCAAATTGTGTTTCATTTTGTTCATGTGTTTGTTTCATGTTTTGAAGCATGGAACAATGATTTCTTTTAGTGCATGTCCTTTGAAAGCATTAGGTCTTTAAAAGAGTGAAGCTGCTTGTCAGGTTTTGCAGTGGTGATACAGTGTCCTCTTGTGGTAGCATTTTTGTAATGGCTAATGCAGAATTTTTACTGAAACTTATTAATATTGCAGGTTGCTCTGACAAACAGAGATATTCCCTCCTCCAAATGCAGGAACGTAAACCTCCCATTTCATAACATCGGCATCACTAAATATGCCTTCAGCATTGAGTTTATTCGTCTCTCTGTATGAGAATTCACGAGCAAGCATTATATCTAACACCTTGATAGGTTTGATAGATAGACTCAATTATCCAATGATAGTGTCACCACATCACTCAGTATTCCAATGAGAAAGAATAAATTAAATCTCTAATGGGCGTTTTTACGTATACTTTGACTATTAAGCTTGTTATGCTTTAGACATCAGGTGCAGATCAAGAATCTTTCCATTCTGTAATATGATGAATAAGGAAAACCAAACGTTTGAAGACACTTTATACTTGCATTGGGCAGATGGCATGATGAGAAATCCTCTGGATTGAGTACAAGGATGTAAAACACAATATCCTTACAGCCAATTAGCATCTTGATAACTTAGGAGGTGGGTGCGTTCAGGCCAAGTACGTGCTGGTAATCTTCCACTTAATTGGATAAAGAGTCAGTCACTCCACAGCCAGCCAGCCCAGAAACACTTTAGCCCTGCTGATTTATTTAACAAGCCATTCTCAGTCATGCATTTATTTTTATTGGCACACTTACACGTTTAAGTCATGAAGCATTCATGAAAGCAATCGTTTCTACCTATATCACTCACCACCATCAGTTTTTGTTTCTTAAGCGTGCTGAAATCAAATCAGAGGCACTTAAGAACTTAACCAGATTACTTTCATAGAGTCACCAGCAATAGTTAATGGAATTTACGTCCTTATGTTAGAGCGGGTGCTTTGGAGGATCCTGTCTGGTACATTTATCAGCTTGGGTCTGGGCTGAGACTGATGGGTCACGGCCTTAGGTTAGACTGCTACAGAGGTCCTCGAATGCAAGAACATTTTGTGTTTTAGCACTGCTTTTAAAAAAACTTTTATTTTGCCAAATCTGATTGGCTGTCTAAGACTACAGAAGGATGTGAACGCATAGTGCAGCAATGTTTTGAGAAGCCTATTAAACCTTAAGCCATCTTAATGCAATTGAGTTAAAGGACGCTTGTCTCAATCATAGGGGGATTAGACAGCTTTCAGGGTCTGTTTTATTTCTCAGCGTTCTGCCAAATGCTTCTCAGAATTGAGTTTTTAATTAGACATTACTTCCTTGAATGACACACATCATACTGCTAATCCTTTAAAGGTGTGTATTTTTAGAGGCAACGCTACAGTTCTGATGGCATTTATAGACAGGCTGTTTGTCTGGATATAGGCGACTATTCAGTTAGGATCAGAAGAATATGAAAACATTTATCATAAGAATTGTTATGATAGTGGGATGTGAATTTTTAGTGTATGATAAAATTTGTGGTAATGAAGCAGTGGTATTTAATTTTAGCCAATAATATATATATTAAAAATATATATAATTATAAATAATAATAATAAATAAATATTTAGCAGCTCA
>JAUYWG010000050.1:7931945-7987296 GCA_034779775.1 Enteromius afrohamiltoni | reverse complement strand
TACTTGTATGTTTCAAATCCCTCCGCGCCAACAAAGATTACCGTTTGGCGCCATCTTGTGACAAACACTGGACAACAATGGAAAATTTAAAATACATCAGTTGTTATATATTCATATGTAGATGTTATAAATGGTCTTACTAATGTTTGACTGTTAGTCACGTGGTACTATATCGTTTCGCGGAAGGATGAAAATGTTCATTTAAAACAAATACGCCAATAAAATGCTTCAAATTCATATTTATGTCCAGTTTTTTTCCTTATGTGGCAAGTAGCCATATAATATGCAGGATAATGTAGAGGCAGCCGGTAGTTATTGCCAAATAAGCCCCTTCAGCGTGATCACACTGTCAGGGCTTATTTCTGCTATACCGACAAAAACTACTAAAAATGGCAAGCACATAAAATTACTAAAATCTGTAATTGTCTAAACATGAAAATAACTACAATTATTTAAAAGTAAAAATAACAACGAACTGTAAAATATTTCACAAAATTCTTACTCTTGCAATACAATTTCATCACTCACAGTGTAATGTATTTTCTAATGATTACCCTCTTATCTGGATGTATTCATTTTATCATTCTTATAATAAAACAGGGCAATACAGTGCAACAAACTGTGTGATCGGTCACAAACAGGTGACATGAGAAAGCATCCTACCTTGCTGGACTCTTTGCTAGGTTCGCTGTACAGGCTTCGTATCCGGCGGCGCTCCAGCAGCTTGTTATCTGTGGCCTGAGGTTTGACCTGCTCGCCTTTAAAGGTAGCGCTGTAACTGGTCTCCAGGCTGGTCTTCTCCTCCACCAGGATTTTATATTGAGATTTTGCTTTGATGGGTTTCACTGGTTTGACATCTCTGTAAGCCTTAAACTCTGTCCTAGAGAAAGAAAGAAAAAATGAAACATTTAATAAAAAAATGATTTGCGGTTCATTGAATAACCTGACAAACCATGTGGCAATATATGCTTTATTTTGATGGCATCTGATGTTGAGGCTTTGACCTATTTAAACAGTAAATATTCAGCATAATTATTCAACCAAAACAGATGCCTTGTAAAGAAATCAGGACAAACTAATTGGGACATGAGGTGCATCTGTTGTGTTACAGCTTTATGCAGAGTGAGTGTGCACAAAATCATCTGAAAACTCAAGAATGACTCAACATATTTTGGGGTAGACACCCACAGAGAGGAAATTACACTGGTGATATTTTTCAAAGACGGGATCTAAATCTTTCCCTCCATCTTGTGCTTAGATAAGGTTCATTGATCTTTTGTTTCAGAGGATATACATTAGCTGCAGCGATCTGACATACTGACTCTTAAGTTTAATATCAAAATAGAAAAGTACTTAGTAATCAGATTGGTGGATGATCAATAAGGCTTTTTATGATCAGTTCTATGTTTGGTTCCCCCAAATCTGGATTGTATAGAATTAAAGCCCCTGATTTATCCGTTTTTAGAACCACTGATTTTAAATGGAGATATGTAGAAAACAGGATTACAAATAATGTTTCTGATCAAATGCAGATAAATAATGCACACAAAACTGCTGAAATGAATATTTATATGTGCTACACTGAATAGTTAAAGTTATGTAAAAGTGATTATTTAAACGTAGATCAGGGCATTGATGCTGAAAATTGCTGATGAATGTATATGGCTCCTGTATGATCTATAATAAATAACCTTCACAGAATATTGCAAAACATAATAATTGAACCAAACCATTGTTGGCCGGGAATCAACCTATCCACGTTATACCAACAGCTAGATCTTGTCCAGTCAATATTTCTATTGTAATATCTGTTAATATTTCTATAAAATGCCAATGAATGTGTCATGGATTTTATATCACAGGCAATTAAAGCAGGATTGCTAGACAAGGACAAAGTTGTCTGTATAAAAATGAAACAGATTTGTAACATATTTACCTATACGAACTTCCAGATGTGACTTCCTCCTTGATCTGCCTGTTGAGAGCATCTGCAGCCGACCTCCTCTTTCCCTCCACTGCAACACCTTGCTCCATTTTGATCCCCTCTGACACATGCTCTTTTTTGTCTACCTTCTTTCTCCTTTCTTTACTCTCTTTTTCGTGCTGTTTTTCTTCAATCTCACATTTTTCCACGCCGGTTTCAACCTCAGCAGCGGCCTGCTCCTGTTTGGAGAACTTGCTCTCAGTCTTGCAGGGTGCAGCAGGACTGGTTTTGGGAATCCACGGATGATCTCCTCTTTTCGGAATGGGCCACGGTTTGTAATCTTTCTGGTACTGAGTCACGGTGCTGAAAGGGGCCTTCGATGGCTGAAACTCGTTTTTGGGTTTGCAGCTTCGTTCCGGACGCACGCTCCAGGCTTTGAAATCCTCGCGCGTCACAGAAGCGCCGGACCCGTCTTGAGATGATGCTGCTGCGGCATCAGCAGCGGCGTGAGTCGCTCTGGTCGACGCCTCCTGGTGAGCGCTATGGGCAGGCTGGGAATCTGGGAGGACCGGCTTCTGTGATATTAATGGCTTGGGCTGAGGGTGCAGATGCTGCACCTCGGCCACATCTGAATACTTCGTGAAAACCAAAGGCACTGCAATGTCACCTTTGTCAAATTCACTCCAGAAGCGGTTGATGCAGCAAGCCCTGGTGATACAGGGCCATGCCATGATCGATTAACGACGAGGAGGAGGCTTGAATCTTTAGAGAAACGATTCAGAAATAAGGCACAAAATCTATGTTTTAATCAGAATAGCGATGCTCTTTCCTTGAAATGTCCCTTCTGATGAGAAAAATCCTTCCAGAGTGTTGAAATTCCCTGTATGTTTGCGCACGCGCTTGCGCACTTCCCTCAGCAGAGTAATTTCGATGTGTTTTTTTCTCTCAGGCTCAAATGCAAAAGAAAGATTTCTTTATAGAAATCGCCCCTTCATTGGCAGCTGTATGACTAAACACCCCGCCGTTTCCTCGGAAAACGCTCGTGGTCTGCGGATGAACTATCACCTGCAGCCGTCGGCGTCTGGGCAGCATCGGGTGGAGACGACGCTAGTTTAACCATTTCAAGACTGACACACATCCACATCCACCCACTGCTTCACCATTTCTACCTGCAAACGCTAGGCTGCATAATTCTGGCACTTGTTGATCTGAAAACACAGGCATTACATAGGCAAGTTGTTGGTGTATTGAACAGAGTTGGCAAACAGGCCTACCACATACAGATACAAATATTTAACATCTATTATTAATGCATTATTGAGATTTACTGTCTTATAAAATCATGAGCACGTACATGCCAATGACACAACATCTGTCTGTGTTTTACGATTAAGTACTGAATAATTATTATAAATTCTTCTTATTAATAGAAAAAAGGAAAAAACACATACAAATCATCCCCAGGCTTGCCTACATACTAATGTATATTCACTGTACTTCAACATCTGTGAATGCATGTATGGTTATTAAATTTGAGGTGAATATCCTACCCACCCTGCATGAATGAAATGCTATGCAATGTTGTATTATGAGTATATAGGAATATATATATATACACACAATGTAATACTTATATATATACACACACACACACAATCTATTATATATATATATATATATATATATACACACATACTGTATTACAACAATTGACATTAGGGATGAATATTGGACCCACCCTGTGTGAGCTACACCCACTTTTCTTTTGTTCTTTTCATTCTTACATGTGTACAACATACCATCTAGTGGTGCCTGCAGTGATAGCAGTTACATGTGCATGTGTGTTACATTGTGTAACTCATACCACGGGGTGGGGCACCGTTAGCTCAGTGCAGATATCCGGTGATGCTGCCAGTGCTCTGCATCTGACTGACATTGCATCCACAATGCATGGCCAAACTGGAAAGCAATGTCAGAAATTCCAGAAGCAGAGATCAAAGTGACAAGACATAGAGATCTGACATCAGAAACCTTAACGCAAGCCTTTCTAATAGAGTTTTTGGATGAGAGGGTATATCATGCACATCTGGTTGGCCTGCTGTTCAGTGTACTCAAATTTCCTTTTCTCTCTAATCAGTAATGGGATGAAAACTATGTCAACAGTGTTGTCCTGGTTTTGTGCTTAGAATTTACATGGGTGTGGATACATCACTCATCAACAGACAGTTTTAAATGACATGAATTTGTAGTGAAATACATACATGCGAATGCTGCTCTCTTGAGGACCAAAGTGGAATTGATTTTAAATACAAAAAGCAACAGATGCTATTCATGCACTTCTAATGATTAACATTACTTTTTTAATGAACTTTAAGCATTTGCATTGCAAAAGGTTTATTGAATGTACCAATCACTTACTAAACATTATTAAAGGCAAAACATATAATAAAAGGCAGAATGTGTCTGCACAAGGCTGTGCATCTTTTGTATTTTTTGCAAAAATACTAAAGGAATAGTTTATCCAAAAATGCACTCAAGTAGTTCCAAACCTGTATGAATTTCTTTGTTCTGACAAACACAAATGAAGGTATTTTTTATAAAAAGAAAGTTTGTAACCAGGCTGTATTGGGTCACCATTGATTTCCATAGTTTTTTTTCCTTTTATGGAAGACAATGGTGACCAACCTGGTTTTTGGGTGAACTATTTTTAAGTTGAGTAAAACATATGTAGTTAAACTGGTTGTTGCTATTACCACCAATATTGATGCATTAATTTCCGCTCTATTTCAGTTCTTCATTTTGTGGCAAGGATTAAATGGCAACACTTGATTTGTTGACACTGAACAATTAACTATCCATAATATTTCTAAAGCATTTACTAACCACAATTAATGCTTGTTTTAATATTTAATACATTATTAAAATTAAAACGTGTGAAATGTATTTAAACATATATTGTGAACCTATTTATATTTAATGAACCTGAGCTAACAGGAACTAGTAAACAAAGATTAATACAGTAGCAACTGCTTTTCTTGTTATTTAATGCATTATAATCTAACATCAACTAATTGGATCATTGTATAGTTACCAGATAAACAAATAGTAGTGCTGTCATGATTTATTGCGATTAACCACATTCAAAATAAACATTATTGTTAAGTATGTGTATACTGTGTATATTTCTTATTCATTATAGAAACATAAACACATGCATGTAAATAAGAATAATGTATATACATGTAAATAATATATATAATGTAGGTGTGTGTATTAATACAGTGAGGTCAGTAAGTATTTGATCACCCTGTCATTTTGCAAGTTCTCTTATTTAGAAATCATGGAGGGGTCTACAATTTTCAGCATAGGTGCATTTCCACTGTGAGAGACAGAATCTAAAAGAAAAATCCGAACAATCACATTGTATGATTTTTTAACAATTTGGGAACAGCTGTGTCAGTAAGTATTTGATCACTTGCTTATCAGCCAGATTTCTGACCCTCAAAGACTTGTTATTTTGCTTTTAAATAGTCCAGCTACACTCTGCTCAATTAGAAGCACCTGTTTGTGGTTTTTAGCTGTAATTAAGACACCTGTGCAACCCAAAATCAGCCAAAGTCTAAGTAGCAACAGTTGTGTTGGAGTAATTGTCAGAAAACGGAAGTGGCTAATGATGACTGTCAATATCCCTCGGACTGGTCAATGTTGTGAAGAGAGCTGAGACCATCGTTTCCAAGAATATTAAGAGTAATACACTAAGACCACATGGTTTAAAATCGGAAGGTTCCCCTGATTAAGTCAGCCCATGTCCAGGCCTCTCTGAGTTTGCCAGGGACCATCTGGATGATCCAGAGGAGTTATGGGAGAAAGTCCTGTGGTCAGATGAGACCAAAGTAGAACTTTTCTATTAGCAGTGTTTGGAGGAAGAAAGATGAGTATTATCCCAATAATACCATACCTACAGTGACGCAAGGTTCTGGAGTGGCCTAGCCAGTCTCCAGACCTAAATCCAATTGAAACTCTGTGTTGCTCAGTGACAGCCCTTAAACCTGACTGATCTAGAGAAGATCTGTATGGAGGAGTGAGCCAAAATCCCTCCTGCAGTGTGTGCAAACCTACAATGTGCTTTCTGGATTTTTCTTTTTAGATTTTAGTTTAGACTCTCACAGTGGAAATGCACCTGTGCTGAAAATTGTTGACCCCCTCCATGATTTCTAAATAAGAGAACTTGCAAAATCACAGGGTGATCAAATAATTATTGACCTCACTGTATATACATAAGAAATTGTGATTAATTGTTTGACAGCACTAAATACCTGTGACATTAGAAATAAATGACATCATTATAAAAGACAGCATCAAAAGTGCTTTCATTTTATTTACACTTCGGACCAGTTTATACAAACGCAAACATGTCTTTAATTTCTGAAGTCAAAGATGCTTACATGATGAATCTTTTGATGGTCCTCACAAATGTAAAAATAGTACTATATTTCTCCAGAGGAGAAAGACACATGAAAATAAACAATTTGCAATGTATTATGCAAAACAATTACACAACTTATCACACTTCCAGCTTGAAGATTTTCGCAGTCGAAACTAAGAGAGTCTGTACGTTTTACCTGTTAATCACTCTTACTTTCTTCTGGGTACGTTTTTAAATAACACTGAACCATTTCGTCCAGGTCTGTCTTTATATGATAATTGATGTTCAGCACGGCTAGATTCTTACATCTTTGGTTTACCGCCGTGTCCGAGAGGTAAGCCTGTAAACGTTTTTGTGCGGTTTCACCGTGACTCCCATCAAGCTTCAGCACCGGCAACGTGGCTAAAATCTTCAAAAACGCATTAACATTAGGAAAGAACTTTACATCGGAGTGCTGAAGGGTTTCTTGAATGGTGCACGGCAAGCTTACTTCCTTCCCTCTGTGTTTCCATTTTATCCTCCAACAATGTAGTTCAGCAGGCAGTGTGTCCGGATGGGGCAGATCGCTCCTGTAAATGTCCGCATGGGTCTCCTCGGAGGTGTTGAACCTCATCTGCCCCATGACCGCGGGGACAAGAGACAAGCACTTGAGCGCCTTGAGATGATTCTCAGAGAAGATCTCTTTGACCTCCTGCGTGATGTACTCCATAACCGGCAGTGTAAGATACTCCTTAAAGAACGACTCCGCCTGTATTTCCATGGTCTCCACCGCCTGCTGCTTCCGAAGAAACAACCTCGGGACTCTCACTGGGATCTCCATTGCCGCTGCCAAACTCACAGCCTCTTCAAACCAGAATTCGTGGTATACTTCGAGATTGTCCGATACCTCGTGTAGCGAATGCAGTACTGCTGTCAGGCTGTTGGCGGCGAAAAACACATCAATGGTTTCTCCTTGTAGGTTCTTCCCAAAAGCTCTGGTAAAAGACAACGCGTTCTTTAAAATAACCAACGTCACGATGAACTCAAAGTCAGCCAAGGCCTCGGAAATGGCGTAAGCGTCACTGGTAATTTGGTCATTCCATTTCAGATCCTCATTGTCATGTATGCTGTCCATGCACAGCAGAAGCGGCTCCATCAAATCCACGGCCATCTCGAACACGTTATGAAGATCAGTCCAGGTGGATCGAGAGCCTTCTTTGAGAATGCTCTCTTTTTCTAGGTTTCCCTGACAGAGGATGGAGATAGCGTTATCGAGTTCACTCTGCAGCAACGGAGAAGCTTTAAAAAACACATTTGCCTTCTTCAGAATGCACATCACATCCTGCACCCCAGTCAACGGCATGCCATTAGCAAGGTGAACATTAAGCGCGCAGGTGGAAGTTGGCGTGATCACCGCCATGGGATATTTCTCCTTGAGCTGGGCAGCGATGACCTTCATCTTGGTGCCAAGTATCCCAGATCCCGCATGTGCTTGTCCTCTGCAGTGCTCCATACTCAAACCCCACCCTTTCGTCAGCTGTGACTCCAACCTCTCAGCGACAGCGACCTCCTCTCCTTCAAACGAGAGGAACTCTATGAACTCCTCTCTAAGAGTGTTGGCTTGGTCAACAAAGCGCAGGAATATGGGTAGGTGCTCTCCTTCGGGGAACTCCACCAACTCCCCAGTGACGATGGAGAAGAAGCGGCATTCTCGCGCTTGCTGAAGAATCTCCTCGCGCACGCATCTCTCGCAGACCTCCAGAAGCTGCTTCTGCTGGACGGCCGAACAATATTCCTCATTAACAGGCGCCGTCTCGAATCTCCTCCGAAGAAATTCATCCCCCGCGTTGATACGATTCTCAATTAGCGCTTGAAAGTTGCCTGTAGTTAAGAAGCGTTCCTCCTCATCTTCTCTTGTGTTGCAACTGAATGGAAAGTTTTGCCTTCCTATCAAAACCATGACTTCAAAGGAAGACCTTAGGAACTCTCTCAGGTCTTTTTGCTCGGGCGTCAGCTGAGGGATGTCGTCCGCGTTCTCGCTGTCATCCTGAGCGTCGCAGTCTTTTTTTGAGAGCAGTTGTTCAATAGAAGACTCCACTGAAGAAATAGAGGCACAACCGTTTAAATCAATGATCATTCAGAGCTACAATTTTAATTGGTTAAGTAAGAAATCAGTTTAATCAGTTACCAGGATGAGCAGAGTGATATAAAAAAAATAAAAATGAACTGACCAATCAGAATCAAATATTCTGCAGAGATGTGTAACAGTCAACAATATCTTACTTACATCGTCTTTCTTTGATTTTCTGAACTTCTTCATCTGTCTGAGGAAAACAGGAACGGAAAGTGTCACTTTATAAATTGTGCCAGGATTTATAGTGTTAAAAGGATAGTTCATGCAAAAATAAAAACTGTCATTAATCACTTAACCTCATCATGTTATAAACCCACAAGACCTAAAATAAGTTTTTTTTCTTATAAAATCCAGGTGCTTTGTTGAATTAAGATGTTATTTTTGCGTTCTTTGTGCACAAGCTTCTCGTAGCTTCACAAAATTAATGAGGAACCTCTGATGTCACAGGGACTATTTTAACAATGCCCTTACTGTTTCTGGGCCTTGAACTTGTCAGTTATGTTGCTGCCTGTGCAAGTATGGAGAGCTCTCGGATTCATCCTTAATTAGTGTTCAGAAGATAAACGAAGGTCTTATGGGTTTGGAACAACATGAGGGTGAGTAATTAATGGCAAAAACATTTTTGGGGTGGACTACACCTCTACATTCTTTACCTTATCACTTATGATATGTAATATAATACTTGGCAGTTATTATGCAGCTTAACAACAAATGCAGGAATTTTAATGAGAGCAAAAAACGTCTTCTACCAGAACTTTGATGCGTTTGCGATGTCTGCTGTGAGGATTGCCGAGGTGGCTGGTTAAATCAAAAATTGTGGGAATAGCAGTGTCTCTCAATACCGTCCTGTAAGGGCTCTGAAAAACACAGTAACAAAACCCATCCAGCTTTAGCCATTTCAATAATACGATAAAACATTAAGGTTCCTGCACTATAGGTAATGTTAAACGCTTGTAATGTTTAAAACAATAATTGTGAAGCACAAATTATAGTGCGTTACAGTTTTGCATATCATGGCTGGTTCAAAGTGTTTGGCACACAGTCTGTAGTGCTTGTTCAGTTGATCGGGGGTTTTCTCCTCCAGATCTGCCCGGCGACAATTCTCCACCCACAACCTACATCTGTGCAAATAAAGTTTTAAGAAACACACCATGACTCATTTCTTGCATGCCACTTTTTTTTGTAGAAAACACATATTCACAAGTTCAGGGAAGAAAACTGAGCAGCAAATAATAAAACACATTCATACGTAAACACGTATTTTTCTTTTAAACACTAGATTCTGATTAACAAGATATTTTTGAATGATAAAATTCTAACAGGTCAGAAGTGGATAGAAATATTTAACACAGACAACAAAGCACTATTACTAATATAAAATACAAGCACGTTCAATTATTCTTGAGTACACTTAATACAAGGATCTCTTTCTTTATATAATCTATATTTTTACAGAAAGGTTCAGCTAAAGAGAAGAACAAACTTATGTTGACCCTTTTTTCTTTTAGCAAAAACATGAAATTCATTCAAACGTGTAAATATGGGGGAGCCTTGTTGTTGGGTCAACTAACTGAACTTCAGCAAATCATCACGGAGTTTACCTTCCCCATGAAGCATCACTTTCATATGAGTCGTCATGTGTGATTAACACAAAACGACAGTGATAATGTTTTGAAGCTGTAAAAAAAAAAAAGCGTCATACCTCTCCGGATCTCTTGGAAACCTAAAGAAAGCTAAATCGGACTGGGTGCTTTTCCTGGTACAGTTCGGAGCGGCACAAAAATTTGGCATTGTGCATTTAATATTCGAAAGCACTCTATTAGTTATGAAGTCTCTAGTACAACCATTGCAAAATGAACAAGGCGCGTAAGTATGAAACAGTAGTATTGATGGCGTGCCAACCCACAATGCAATTCGTTCCGATCCCACAATGCACCAGCCATACTGAAAGCAGTAGCGAATAACGAATCGTTCATTCGCGTCGGATCCTTTAAATGATTCGGTCGAACCGGTTCACAATACCTGATTCGTTAGAAACGGCTCTCGCGTGAACTTGTATTGTTTGCTTTCATATTGTGTATTTTGGATTGAATATATGTGTGCGATAAAAATATTTGTAGGGTCTGCATTTCGATTTTTATTTACTTTGAGTTGAAATATAATCATAAAAATAAGCTTAATTATTTATTCAGCATACGTCATTATAAATGTTTACCGTGTCCGGTTTTGTCTTTGTTTTGTTTACAACTCATAATTTTGGTAGATAAAGTTTTATTTACTTATTTTTAACAGTTTGTGTTACATGGGCTATCAGTTTAAAACTTTAGATGTAAATGTTTTCCGCACATTTCCGACAGTGACCACACATGTTGAAATTGCTTTATATCAATATCATAGGATAAAAAAACAACAAAATAATAATTGTTTCGGAGCAGCTTTACAGTAGCAGACAGAGACATACAGTCACAAAGTAATAATTTCAGTTATAATTAGTTTTAGGTCAAATGTTTAGTTATATTTAATTAGTGAACTCCAACACAGCTAAACCGCTTTCTTGCAAAGAGTTCACTGAATAGTCTATAATGCAGGTTTACAAGCTTCATACCAAATTAATAAACATATGGACATGAAATATTGACTTGAACGGCAGTTTCTTCTTTGCTCTCTCTAAGGACGCGAATCCTGTAGATGGCAGCAGAGACCGGAAAGTTTTCGCGTCCTAAAAAAATCCCCTCCTCTTAATTCCTAACGTTCGGTGTTCTGCAGTCTCCACAAGTTTCTTTTGAAAATAAAAACAAATTAAAAAGTTCTAAAATTATTGCTAGAATGTAAAAGCTCTAAAATGAGCTACCAAAAATCTTCTTTAAATATGCCAGGGTGCCAGGACCGCGCGATTTCAATACTAAACCATGACGTAAATAATCACTCGATTCAATCGATTCTTTGAAACGAACTGTTCGAAAGAACCGGTTGCGTTTTTAAATCATTAATGTCTAAAATAAAAACTATTTAAACAGCTATATAACACGCGTATAGTCGTTAAAGTACGCCATAATATTAGGTGTTAAAATCAAAGATTTCCCAAGTTTTAGAAAAAAGAATCACTGCAATGGAGCTAAACTATAGAAAATGAGTACTGTTCCTATACTGTTCCTATATTTGTATATATTATTTTCATAAATCAGCATGGGAGTCTTACATTGACCCATGTGACTTGTAACTATCCAAGTTCTGTAAAGAAAAAGTGTGGGCTCGTCCGGGATTTGAACCCGGGACCTCTCGCACCCGAAGCGAGAATCATACCCCTAGACCAACGAGCCGCGCACCTTATAGCGGAAATACCGCGTCATAAAGCGTTTACGTCACGAGCAGCACTGTCTGAGGCCGACTCTCAAATTACTATTGAACTTTTCCTAGACTTACTTAAAGTGACCTTTAATTCATTTATATGTAATATTCGACAATCTACATTTAAAACAAGCATTAAGACGTTTGTAGTATTATTGTAAGAGCTAACGTTAACGTTAATTCCAGACAATCTAAACGAACTTTAACGCACACCGATGTAGTGTTGAAGCAACAAGCCAGTGAATAAATGAAGAAAAAAGCCAAGAACGCGTCAATTAAGTTATTTTTTATATATCATACATAAGACTGTTTGAATATAATACAAAGGGCATTTTCATATACACAGCAAAGTCTTGACTAGATCTTACAATCTGTGGACACTTATCCTTTCCCCATGCTGTTCAATTATATAGTGCATGTTGCATGAAAAGGGTCAAGAAAATCTGAAAACAAAAACAACAACAAAAATAAATCCAAAAGGCAGAAGAATGTTGAATTCAAATCATCCATGATCTTGTGTATCAGTGACATTTACCTATAATGCATTTAAGAGAAAGGGGGGAGAAACAGACCTAGCAAACCATGAGCATTAGAAAAAGTGTGGACATACATGCGTCATACCCTGTGAAAAGATTCTTTCGGTACAAGTTATAAGCCCTACCTTTAATGTCGTCCTGGTGATGGCAAATGCCTCTGACTAAAAGTAATTTTGGTCCAATGACCAAGTAAGACAAGAAGGGTTTAAAAATAATCATAATAAAAGAAACAGATAAGCAAACACATGGCAATGTAATTGACATACCAGCAGGAGCAATGTAGTGAGTTCTATACTTCCTTTATTTAAAAAAATATAAATATATACATAAATTCTATTTCAACTATTAAAAAGGGGCTGCATTTCATGAAAACTGCACTAAATCGGGTCTCATTTAGTGACAGCTGAAACAGGTGCACTCTTTTAAAAGTTTCTGTAATTTTTAGATTTGGAATTTTTGGAATGTTTGTGTCAACGTCAGCAAACTGCACTCGAATGTTTTTATATATTCTATATATCTATATATATAGATGTGTATATAAACAACATTATGAAATCAAGCTAACATTCAGGTAAACCTTCTGTATTTCCGATTACCACTAGCCGTTGTGAGATTTATAGTTGTACCAAACATGATTCCGGCTTAAGGTGATGTCTTTGCGAAAAGGAAAAATCTGCAAATGTGAACACCACGCATTTCTGGCAGGATAGTGTCCCTCTGTCTGTGAAGAACTGCTAGATCGAGAGTAGCAGCGAACAGGGTTCCTTCGAAGAATAGAGACCTAAAGTGAGAAGCTAGGGGGTGGTGGTGAGGGGGGTGGTGGCTCACAACCTGGAGTGAGCACAGCTATCCTTAACAAGACTGAATAGTGACTATAAACACTTGTCCTCTTCACACCAACATGCATGTGCCCGGTGTGTGTGGCAGCGAGTCACCTCTTGTTTCCCTTTGAATAGCACATCTGAGGCAAACATCCGACCAATCACTTGATAACAAATTCAACTCGGACTCAGAGGTCACAGTAGATACAGTAGACTGCCTGAATAAATAAATTTAAGTAGCCACTTAGATCTAAAAAGGTAGAAATTAGCATGTTCATCAAATTAGGTATAAAAGGCAGCATCACTGACTGATAGACCAGGTAAATACAAAAACAAAATGCTTTTCTCTCCTCAGAATAATTTGTGATCTCTCAGCTACTCTGTAGCCTGCAGAGTAACCGTCAGCATCCTTTCCCTCCCTCTGACAGGAAAAACAAATGAAAACGGTAACAAATGGGGGAGGTTTATCCATATATTAAACCAATTTCAGTTTTTGTTAACATTAAAACGTGAAGTTCAGCAAAAGTTCCAGTTTGAGTATACAGACTAATATGGACTTTGATGAACCTTGGGCTGAAGTGGTGAACTGCTACATTATTTCTTACAGACACCTAGTGCTATAAAAAACAACTGCTTTGGTATATCAAAAGAAAGAAAGACGGTAATAAAGAAGAAAAAGTAATTTGTGTAAAATTCACAGCATAATTCAAGAGGAGAAAAAAGGCAGTCACATAAATCTCATTACATATCTTCTGTGTTCAACACAAAGAGGCAAATTTATGCAGATGTTTTTCAATGGGAACCACATGCTTGACGGGAAATAAAGAGGAAGGGGGGAAAAAAAAAGGAAAGCAAGCCAATTAATGGGAATTAATTCCTTCTGTGTGAAATCCCACTTCGGCTTCCCACTGACTTCCCAAGTCATGTTAGGGACGTTTTGAGCAAGACCCTGCAATTTGGAGTCCCTTAAATGAGAAATCTTTGCTAAATAAAGGCCTCTGAATAACCACTCTCATTCACCTTCCCTAACCAATTAAGGACTCTTTAAAATGTTAAAAATAGAGGACAGCCATCATCTCTATTTAATGATAAAGTCCAGCTCCTTTTCAGTCAAGGTCCAAAAGTCGTAAGGCCAAAGGGTTCTCGACAACAGCCCCAGATCCACCTGGATCCGGATCCGTCCCCCCTCGTCGCTCCTCAGCTGCTGTACGTAGTCGAAGCCGTCCGGTCTGGAGGACTCCAGGCCTGAAGAGTACTGCACCTGCCTCTCTAACCCCAGTTCCTCCTCTCCGCTCGGCCAGCGCTCGCCACCGGAGCTCCGCAGCTATGTGCCCCCTCTCGAAGAGTTACACGATACCGACAACACGAAATATCACTGCAAGTACTGCTTCCTTGACACGCTACAGGTTTAAACACACAGCTCTTTAGAGAAGTTTCACTTAAAGGGTAAAGAAAAGAACGACCAGCCAAATTATAATGTCCAATAATGTTTCACTTGTTTGAACTAAACAAATGTTTTGCATTGCTTTACATATAAAAAGCTGTACGACAGCTCACAGCTCTGAAATGTTCACTGTATTGAACGAAAAAAAGGGACAAATTAAAAAAACAAACAAACAAATCTAGTTTCCGGTGTAACAGATGGTAAAGGAGTACTGTGTGCAGGTGTGTGAATCGGCAGATGGGAGTCTCAGTTTCTCTATGGTTATTTGCAGTATTGTTAACTTATCTAGAAAAGTCGACAACGTAAAAATTATGGAAATACATATATACTTTTTAAATACTCTTCAATTTGTTGCGGTTCAGTGATATCTCCCCTCAGAAGTGAGCAGCTTTTATTCTCTATGCACCTTTTGAAAAAACAGGAGAAAATGAACACCATCATAAAAAAAGAGGAGGGAGGGGGAACGGAACAAAAACGAAAAACAAACAAAATTCACACAGAAAAACAAACCAATTTCAGCTAAAGTCACGAGCTGGCCATCGAGCTCTGCTGAACACAGACTCCAGTCATCGGAGAATCTTCCCTATCAATGCCTTGTCTCATGCCCAGGTGTCCCTCAGCTATAAAGTGACCAGTTCCTGTGTTTGTGGCAACAGGGTACGTGGGATGTCCAGCCATACCAGTCTCTTGGCGAGGATTTGAGAAGGCACCCAAACCCATACCCATACTCATACTTCCGTTTTGGCTAAAGTCCAGGGTGTTGGCAGGAAGCTGGCGGAGCTGGTAAGCCTGGTTGCCTTGGTTTCCTGTGGAAGAGGAAGATGTGGAGGAAGAGGATGCCGAGGAAGACAGGGATGTCATGGACAGATGACCGTGCACCACCTCCATGGAATCCTGGGTGGAGGCGCTGTTGGTGGGTGAGTTGTAGAGTCGCGGCCGTGGTCGCGTTGCTATGACCTGTCCGTGGTGATGATGGTGGTGATGGGGGTGCAATGCCTTGGGATGCTGGGGAGGCACATGAAAAGTGGTTTCCTGGACTGGATGAGTCTCTACAGTGACAGGTTCTGGTCCTACGATTCCAGGCCATACTACTGGTGGATGATAAGGCTGTCTCGCCTGCACAAAAAAGGAAAAAACATTGTTCAATCATGAAGGCCAAACTCTGAATTGCCTTAACTACTTGACAAGATCAACCAGGTAAGCTCACCTGAGGGCAAAGGTTGTCACAGTCTATGGCTGGCATGGCTGTGACGAAATGCCCGCTGCTGTGCCGATGGTGGTGAGTTGGATCGGATCTTGCTCTGCCACTGGTGCTTGTTCCAGACGATCCTCCTGAAGCACAGGAAATTAACTGCGTTAAGCTTTACCAAGAAACACACTCCTATCCAGTCAGTTCAGTTCCAATCAAGACTTTAGAGACGAAAACATGAAATCGTAGTAGAACCTGAGCTTGAGGATGTACTAGAAGTGGTCCCTGATGACTGCGACTGCTCAAGCGCAGGACTTGTTGACACACTACTGCTTGTATTGGTTCCCTCATCCGTCGTCTTCTTGAAGAAACTGTGCTGGAGGGCATAGTAGGGCTGAATTCGCGTCTTGGGGTCATAGTCCAGCATTCTGAGAATGAGGTCCTTGAACTTCAAGTAGTCAGCTACTGCGTGGCCGGATTCTCCTGCCCGACGACCGCCCGGTCCACCACACTCCACTCCCAAGATGGCATGGAGCTTACGAGATGCCGGAGGTTTGTACTGCTCACAGAAAAATTCAAAAAGCAGAAAGACATTCTAGCAACGATAGAAAGCATTTCCACAAAAGCTTGCATAGAAACAAAATCCCAAGATTTCAAGAATTGAAAATATCAGTAATATGTACCCTTTTTCCATCTTTGGTCTTCTTAATACTCCATGACCCATCTGACAACTTCTCAAAGAACTTCCTGGCTTTTGGTGCTAGGTCCATAATGTGATTGGGTGGGATCCCAAGTACTTCAACAATTTTGTTCATTTGGTCCACCTATTAATGTTTGATTCAAGAATGAGTTTAAGTAACACTAACCATAAATAAGCAGAACATTTGTAGTTTGAAGGAAATGTTTACGACATTAATGGTTTGTTAATAGTGTGAATTGGTCCTAAAAATAAGCGTGACCCTTCTATTTGAGCTTTTTTTACTATAGCATTCCGTTTTAGTTATGAAGAATCAAAATGATTGTTTATTGTTATCACACACACACACTAAACAATAATTTAGGGGATACATTCCCACATAATGTAGTTGCCGCTTATTAAACTTTGTATTCATGATGATGATAATAATAATAAGCATAATCATTAATACTACACAGCTCATTACCTCATTGGCTCCACTAAATAGAGGCTCTCCTGTATGCATTTCCACCAGAATACATCCGAGAGACCACATATCTATGGCCAGGTCATATGGCATTCCCAGTAACACTTCAGGGGAGCGATAGAATCGACTCTGGATGTACTGATATATCTGATGGAGGAGGAGGAATATGTAATTAGTTATTTTAAGCGTTCCCTAACAATCTCCACACTTTCCTCACATTCAATAAATAAATGTCTTCACAGTACCCTTTGTCCCAGTTGGCAGGAGCTCCCAAAGTCCACTATTTTGATGGCACTTCTCTTGGGGTTACATAGCAGGATGTTCTCTGGCTTTAGGTCACAGTGGATGATGCTGAGCTCAGGTGTAGCGAGAAACAGTAGCGCTGTACACAACTGCTGGGCAAACTTCCGTGTAAGATTCAAAGAGACACCTCTGAAGTTTGTATTCCGTAACAAGTCATATAGGTTGTATGACAACATTTCGAATACTAAGCAAAGATGATTCCGGAACATGAAGTGCCGTTTCAAGTGTACTGAGAAGAGAAATACATTTAGATTTAAATTAAAAATTAGATTTAGAATGCACTGTATGCAAAGAAATGACAAAGAACTGAACAGGCTGCTTACCTATATAGTATTTCATCTCCGTGTCATGTTTGTTCATGAGCTCGAGAAGCCGTACTTCAATTTGAGCTTGATTCAGAAAGGCCTTCTTGTTCTTGATAATCTTAATTGCTACCCACTCTTGTTCAGCTCGATCGTAAGCTTTTACAACCTAAAAAAGACAATACCTTTAATTTCCTTACAAGATATTAAAACTACTTTAATATTGTGCATCATTTTTCCAGCCATGGACTTCGCTTTCAAAGTCCAAAACAATAATTTTGCCTCTCTATTTCATAACATTTGAAATCTTTACATTTTTCCCCCTTTTAAAAATAAATCTTAAACAATTAAGAAAACATTATACCTGACCAAATGACCCTTTTCCAATTAAAGAGTCAATTTCATAGCGGTCCATCCATTTTTCCCCATTCTTGACAATGTAGTCGTAGTTCTCATCATCGTAGCCATCATTGAAGACTTTCCTTTCTTTCTTGTGGCTGGAGTCCTCACCTTGACCCTGTTGATGCCGTCGTTTCTTTTTTGCATAATACACCTTTACAAAGGAGAGCAAGTACGTTTCACAGCATTAGTCTCACTTCAAAAATCCTTGAGCATTGTTGCGTTCATAACTTAGTGTGACAACAGCCTAAAGACCTTTCAGAATTTTGTTCTATACTACTATTTTTTGCTTTATGCTGTCCTATGGCAAATTATGTAGATATGAGAAAAGCAAAAAAAAGGAAGAAATTTTACCTCATTGATGTGTTTGTAGGTTTTGATCAGGTCTATGGAGAGCTTCCTCAAAGGAGCTAAAGTGGGGTCACGAAAGCACTGGGGCATGTGCCTCTGTAATTAAAAAAGGGAAACATGGATTTACTAGGTGACATTTCTAAAAAAAGAAATGTAGACAAATGTGCATACTTTTGACTAAGAGGTCAAATAATCCAAAGTCTAAGTGAAAAGTAAGAAAACTTCACCTTACAAAGTGCAATAATTTAGCGTACTTGTTTATTCACAATGCAAAATAAATATATATATATAGTGTACAGACAGGAGCAGAGCATTCAGTACCTGGCTGGCAGTGAGTGCTTGTGTCTGATCACTGTATGGCAGTACAGTGACAGACTGGTCTGTACTCTGCTGGTGACAGTCACTGTACTGCTGGTGCGAATGAGGCATGGGAGCAGCCATCTGAAGACCAGCAGCATGGAAAGAAAGAGAGGGTGCAAGCCGGACAGACGAGGGTTTGCATGCTGAGGTCTCTCCCCCTAGAGGAAATTTAAGCTAAATTAGTGCGTGTTAGAACAAAATTCTCCTCTCTCCGCGTGATCCTTTGAACCGCAAACCTCTTTCAGGTTATTAAGACTATCCTTTTCTTTGTATTAGGAGAGCAAAACCATCTCTTAGATAGTCTTTTTGTACCGAAAATAAAGCATAGGCTTGTGGCGCTAGAACACAAAAGGGATAGAAAGCGAATAATACACAAATGTACAAAAAAAGAAAGTGATAAATTTATCAATCTTGTTTATCAGAATACAGCAAACACATCCTTGTAAGAGGAATGGCAGAAAAATAAAGGCACTAACAACTGACGCTTAGCAATTTAAAAATGACAATCTAACTGTACAAATTATCATCTAAATTTTTTAATAAAAAGAGAAATGACTACAGTGCAAAAAGTACAACAATTCTGGGTCAGAAATACGTCCTTTTTTTGCTGTAAATTGTGAAAATTATAAGGAGCTTGCTCATATATCAGCATCTCTTGCCAGGCAACACAATGCACCACAGCCACACAGAATCCCACCACTATTCAGAATCCCAGCAACAGCACCTAATTAGCATAGCCTATCACCAAGAAGATACAGTGTGATTTGGCAAGCCCATCAATGTTCAAGCCAATCACAGAAGAGTATGCAAATAGCCTACTTTTGTTGCCAGGGCAGAGCTGCTCCCATTTTCCAATAAGAAAACAAGAAATAAACAAGAAATAAAATTGAACTTTGGCACACTTAGATGAAGCATCCACCACATTGAAGCCTGACAGCAAAATAGCAGCTCAGACCCCACTCATGGTGTAGGAGCGGAGAATGATTCAGCTGACCTAACTAAGGCAGGGCAAAGAATTCATGTGATCCACAAAATATCAGAGGATGGAAACACTTCTACAGCCTCAAACACAACCATTTCAAATCATTTTCAGGACAAAAGCCTATGAAATAACAACACGTTTTTACAGCACATTTCTTCATTCATTTACCAATATTTTAAATTAATGAGACGCAGTACAGTAACATCATTTGAGATGCTTGTAAATGTAATAATCTGTTCTGTTAAGGCATATTTCTGAGTATGGGCTTGATGATTCATGTTATCAAGAGAGAAACTGATGTATGTCACAGCACAAACAGAAACATTACATGCTGCACTACAGAAGACGCTCTCACTTCAAATCTAGTGTTTTTGTGATTTAAGCAGCCTTTAGAACTAAAAAAAACCCAAACATCATAAAGTTGGTAACATACAAATATGTGAAAAAGGCTTTGCACATATAAACATTAAATATAACCCTCAGAGGTGCCTTATATTTTGTGTTACTCTGAGTATTACTCAGATTAACATTTTATTTCCGAATCTGATTAAACTTACATCTTTTTAAAGAATCTAGAAATTATGTTTTTTGTTTGTTTGTTTGTTTTACTGATCTGTGAACATCTTGATTTAATGTGTGTGTTTTGTTTTTTTTACTGATTTGTGAATATCTGGATTCAAGCGATGAAATAAAGTAAATGATAACAATAACAAAACAACTGTAATACTTTTCCAGCAAAAAGTGATGACCAAATAATAACAAATCTTTGGGAGATTTTGACATTTAATTGATCTTTTTCCAATTAATTTTATCCCATTGCATTTCTGGTTACTGTCAGACCAGGTAAAGATAAAACGTACAACAAATTCCCTCGACTACTGTACAGTAAGGGATTCATCATTAAATGACCTTCTCATAACAGTGCCAAACATGTTAAATGCACAAGCAAATCTATAATCTATAATACTCTTTAACACAACTGGCCCTTACTTACAGTGTAATAGTGGGTCAGCTCGCTGTAATTTATGACTTTTAAGATGGCTAAAATGCTACATGTTTTTTTTTTTTAAAAACCATGCATTTTAAAAACAAGGTAAAATGTGTTGCATGTGCCAGAAATTATTCCACTTATGTGGTGTGGAGCTCAAGAACATAAAAGTAGGTGCAGCAAACATACAGACTTATAAATAATAACTAAGCCACAAAGAAAATCTTGTTGTTTTTTTGCTACCCACTAGATATCCCACTTCAAACAAAATGTCAAAGTGACTAAATGCAGCCATGATAAACAATGTGCAACTTTAACTATCACTTCACACAGTGACGAGTACTGAATTCGACAAGTACTACCAACCACAGGAACCAACATAACAACACGTGCATTACCGCACAACAGTTTCTGCTTCAAAACAGCTAACCTGGATGTATGATTTACAGTATCATTTTCATTTAACCTTAATTAGCTGTAAAATGTTTGATTCACTTGCAACAAGTGTTAACCAACTTATCGTCCCACAATCACCCTTTCCTTAGAGTCCTACATGAACAGAAGGGCTGCAAATAAACTTTGATAAACATCAAACTCCCCAACAATAAAACAGGAAGGATTTCTAGAAATTACAACTCAGCTCAAAACAGAGTATGCATAAAGCATGCATTTGTACTTTATTTTCTGATCGCTTTCTTAAAACTTGGGTAACACTGAATTCCTACTTCCACGAGTAAGCCTAAGTTCACAACAACTGCAGAAATTTGGCCAATTTAACCAAACAGACGCAAGTGAAAGTTATACAGAAAGTTATAATTCATCTAAATGTTCTGACTAACTTCTGAACAGCTAATAAAGAACAAGCACTGAAATAACACAACCGCAGATCAGCTGGATTTCAGCACCACTGAAACTCCAAAACGATGACAATAAGATGGAAAGAAAAAGGATAATGTGCATGGGGTGCAAAAAGAAAAGTGTACAGTATAGATCCTGGTCCTTTTGTGCACCTAGGCCCATTCCTGCGTATTGGGCTAAACGCATGCAACTTATTTTTCAAGTGTCACTGAAATAAGATTTGTGCAAAACAAATAAACTGCATCACAGGAAAGACCATGAAGCCCCTGTTAAACCAGGACCACTGTCAATCATACTTTCAGGCTACTGTGTGAGGAAGTGATGGACCAGAAAGATAGCATCTGACATAGATCTACCTACGAACTTTCAGAATAAAGTTTACCTCCAGGAAACGGGTGCAACAAACCATGATCCTACTGAAGATACATTTCTCTGTGCATAATGCCGTACTTTTATTATGCATACAACATCGCCAAAGCTGAACCTTCAGGTGACACTGAGGGGGAATCTTACAACCTGTCCTGTGTTTACCTGGTCAGAGACCGTTATTCGTCTAAAAAAAGACGAAAGCGATTCTTTACACATACTAACAAATAGAAAATTGAGCAGCGTGCCATCCGTTCTTCACATTAACTATTACCAACTTGATAAAAACCCTTGAACACTGAGCAAAGTAACCAGAGTTAAACTGACTAATAGTGACAGGTAAAGCGGACCTTACCTCTCTAGCTGGCTTAGCCATTCATGGGGCTCGATCGGACTCGTTTAACGTCTCCATCGTCACGCTTAAGTCTAAACCCGTACTACATGACTGAGCAATGTTTGCTGGATAACTATGGTTAGGCATCACATCGCTGGCTAATGTCAGCCCCCCTCCCCCGACAGGAAACCAGCCTGATGGCTAACTGACAACACGCTAGTCATGGGGCTTCATCATCATCATCATCACCTCCACCACCAGCGTTACCAGCCAAACGCTCCCATCAGAGTGATGTGATGATACACTTCTGTAATCACCAGCTGTCAGACTTTCCGCGGGTATATATATAAAACCATAGGCTGAGCAAGCCCCACATATACACACACATTTGCTCCTGTAGTCTGACCTAGCGAAACCACACGGGGTTACCTGTTAAACGACTAACAGACTGTCTTAAAACATGCACAAATGCTCGCTACTGGTGCTTGGGAAGTGTAAAAGCAGATGCTGGTGATCGGATGAGCTATGTGCTGCATGAACAAAGATCGCTAACTAACGGGAGGAAAGTTATTCATCGGCTAGCCATCTAGGCCAAATCAACCTAACGTTAGCCTGTACGTTAGCTTCTACCAAACAAACGGTTCGCAAACAAATCCACAAAATCCACTTAGACTTCTAAAAAATCTCAAATACTCACCTTTGATGGTGTGATCTTCATTTAAAGTCCCAGATCCAGTAAAGTGAGGCGACTGATCCAGTTTCTTTACGCTGCTTCCGATGAAGACACCCCTAATGTATTGAGCCAGACGGGGCTAAAAGCGTTCCTATTTCGATTGACAGGTAAAACAGCGTCTTTCCCATGCGTTTTTGCCCATGCCAGATTTGATTCGTGTATTAATCATGGTCTGTAAGTGGCGAAGTGATGGCTAGCGGCTAGTTAGCGCGCTTTCTCAGTGACTTTAACGAACACGGCTAACGTTAACCAGCTAGCGCTCGGAAACGCGCATCCGAGATTATTCGCTTCTCTAGAGGCGGAGACGCTAATGAATCGTCTTCAAAAGCAAAACGAGTCACAAAAAACCCACGACGTGCAGAAATTATAGAAAGCGCTACGCGAAAAGGTGGAACAAAAACCCTTAAGCTTTTCTGTCAGTTTTCACAAAATGGCGCGCGTTCCAAACCTGCGCAGCGGACCGGCCCGGCGGACCCGAGACACGGACTCCTAGCCCAGTAAATATATTCCTGACATTCCGATTCTTTGTCCCGGTGTCGTTTTCAGTCCGACGCGGCTGGCGAAGCCTTTCCAAAACTGTCACTGTTACGTGAGCGTGACTGCATTATTCCGGCGGGAAGCGAAAACATTTGAAAGATTAAAAAGCAACTGACAAAATGGCGACAGCCTGGGCTGTTGCTATAGCAACTGTCAATCAAGCGGACGAATACCCGGATGTTCAAATGACGATTCGAAGAGGGAAACGGTAAAGGTTTCTGCACGCCATGTGTCAATCAAGTAAACCGGTCAAAGAAACTTTACGCAAACAGTCGTTTAAGCGTTTTGCAAAACGCGGAACTATTTTAAACAACTTTGGCTAATTATTGACAGCTTACGCGTAGCTTGTGGACAATCAACCATATTATTGCAAAATGCTGCGCTTACACAATAACAATGTATTTGTTTTAGGTAAAACACGCTGCATCATGTGCTAAGTAAAAATGTGTAAGAAATGATATAAGGTTTAGGATAAGTCATGGTTTTAAAACACCAGAGGACATTGCAAGTTTATCGTGGTATGTTGTGTCTGTCAGGTTTATCTGGTTTTGTGACTTGAAAAGTTTAGTAAAACGTTATGTAGGATTACAATCTGACTTTCTTAGGTAAATGTGATTTCTTGTGTACTTATTTACCATTTTCTAGACTTGTCATTTTTACAGCCATCTGATAGTCTGAAAAAGTGCTAGATCGTGACATTAATTTAACAATAATGTTGATTTGGTTTTTATCAAACCTGCATAACACAGTTGCAGTAAGTGAATCTTATGGCCATTGCAGCACCATGGACAGCAACTGCTGCACCAAGGAATACAAACAGTTGGGAGGAGACTTAATTGGTGCTAAGTATTTGAAAACATTGCTAAATTTATTTGATAAAGAACTTTTTAATTGATAGTGAACTAAATCTCTCGCATTCAGCTGTTCTTTGCCAGCTTGCTTACTGTGAGCCATCAAATCATGTTTATGACAATGTCTAGTGCCATAACTTTTCAGATGAGGTTGGATTTGGATGATCTCCAATGCTTCTGGGATCATTATTATGGGATGTGTCGGTTCCTGATGGCATGAAGCAGAGTTTTTTTTAAGGTTCCCAACAATTTTTATTACTTAATCAACCTAGTAGCTCTTTTTGGTTTTGTCTCCGTTTTTTTCTTTTATTTTTAAAGAGAAATCACAAATTTTGTAACTGAGAATTTCATATTTACTAAAAACAAAATATAAAATAGGCCTATAATTCATACTTTCACTACTAATTTTTCCTGAGACCTCTACATTTGTAGATGAATGCAGTTATAAATGCTTTAGACTTTAATAACCTTTACAAAATTTGAGAAATATTTTCTATTGGCCAAATTTAAATACAAAATGTAAATATGTTTTAGTTTATTTTTATAATTATATTTAATTTTAAAATATATGTACCTGAGACCTGGTTTGCAACAGTTGCTTGCTGAGCTGTCGTAACCTAATGCTGTAAAAAACGCAATTGTGAAATTACTGCACAAATATGGAAAAGTTACAATAAAGACATTTGTTACTAAACTTTGTCCCCAAATAACTGCTGTTAAAATCCTGTAAAATAAATTAAAAAAAATTTCCCCCCACAAAAATATAAAACGGCAAAAGCAGTGTTCAAAATGCATAATAGTACACCAAATCAAACTAGAATACATTTCTGAAGGATCATGTGACACTCAAGACTGGATTAATGGCTTTTGAAAATTCAGCTTTGTAAAATAAAGTTCTCTTAAGCCAAAATATTTCCCAATATTATTTTACTGCATTTTTAATTAAATAGATGCAGCTTTGGGGAGTATGAGCAACTGTTCTAAAACATGCCGTGTAAAGCAGAGTATACTAAAAGAATTAAAAAAAACAAAACTCTTTCCTAAAAATGTACACTTTATTTGAACTAAGAGTACAAAACAATGGTCAGTATGTACAATACTTGCATGGCCACATTCAACCTCTTTGGTTTTGACAGTGGATTAAATGCAGGTAATATGCAGAGAAGAGTGGAAATGCAGCAACCACTATGTATTAACGTGAAAGCTTGAATTTAAAAGTCGCAAGTAAATACCATCAATAGTACCATTCAACAGCAACGGAGGTATGTTTTCAGGAAAATTGACTAAAACTAGCTAATGTAATGTCAAAACACTGGCATTTAGCTAAACCTTAACAATATAAATAGAACATAAAAACAATAAAAAGAAGGCAACCATATTTACAAGTAATGCTTAAACCAGAACACGTACAATTCTGCGGCCAAAACAATGAAACATCAACACAGAACAGGCGATAATCTGAGAAGAAGTGTCAGTATACATTATTGAGAGATGATTTTCCTGAAAAAGGCAACGCACGTGATCAGAAACCAATTTTAAATGGTTAACAATCCGAGCAAAGGGCATGGTTTTCATTAAACAAGCATTAGTCCCTGCATTATCTTCTTACTTCAGAAATTACAAATGATCTTAAGACATGTTATCTTCAAATTATAGGTCACCACCTTTTCAAATGCTTACAAGGTCTAAATATTGGTAAATAATTGTCCTTTACATCCTAACAAGTATAATATTGGGATGTGATTTTGCTTACTGACTTGTTAAACCCTGAAAACTAGCCAAGTGCTCAGAATAGCATGCTTCACATCATGCCACAGATTAGGTACTACGTGTGATTCTAAAGGAAAAGTCCTACACAGATACTAAAGGCCTCAGTGTTTCTACCATGTGAAACTGCAAATACAAATTTGCATTAACTAATTAGCTAGGACATTTAAAAAAAAAAAAAAAAAACAGTAGGGCTTCAAACATGAAATCCAAACTTATGATTGAACACTTTACAGACAAAGGTTTCTGAACAGGCTTGATCTTCAATGCAAAAGATTCACATACTTTACAACATACATTATTAATTAAATCCCCAGCATAGGGGAGGCACAGACACATTACAGACGATGCTGGAGATGTAACTGACACAGCTACTCGGGTCCTCCATTACAGCTTCTGATTATGATTTTTTTTTTTTTCCCCCCCAAATTTTTTTTTTCTCCTCTTCATGTGGAAAAAGGGATTGTGTTCCAATTAATCCTACGGAAAGATAAGATACATAATACACATAAAATGATTTAAATCACTTGAATGTCTATAAACGTTTATAATATAATATAAAGTAATACTGACATTACTTAAGCTAGGTTCAGAAATCTTGACTCACCCTCGTTTGCCATTACACGTCAGCTTTTTGGCTTTGATTCTCCTCCAGCTTCTTACTCTCTTCTGCAGATCCATCTTCCTTTTCTCCAGTTTTCCAGGATCCTTGCCTACATCCAGATTAAGGGTTACATAATATTCCACTTTGAACAAGTCTGAACAAGCATAAGCGTAGTGCAAATGTGCAAAGCGTGATGAATGGTAATGTCTTCGCTGTTTAATGAGAAGTGGATATTATGTCAGTACCTGAATTTCTTCAAATACAGCCAGTAGGCCAGTCCAATCGCCAGAACAGCCAGCATCAGACCAACAACTATACCAACAACCAGTACTGTCTGGTCACTGTACTCATCTTTCTGATCTGCTTGAGAAACAGAGAGAAAACATTCAGAATAGGGCATGGTAAACTACTGACAGACAACCGGATGAGAACTTAAACCATTCAATAACTACAACAAAAGCTAATCAGTCCCTATTACAACATTTGTCAGGATGCTGGGCATCTTGTTTTAGTGTGTTTTTTTAAGCGTACACACAAAAAGCATTAATTTATGACTAAAGGCACCGAGTTTTGGCATATGCTCTCTTCCTGTGCATTGCAAAGCTGTGTAAAAACTCTTACCTTGTTTGTCCATTGTCACGTCCTCAACAACTGTAATCAGATATAAAATCATGTTAAGTTCCATTTGCTTTATATTCTCATGGAATTGAGTTCTGCTTACAGAACTCAAGAAATCACACACGCATGTTCTAATAACAAAACTGATACATAAACTTTTGCATGTTAATGATCCTAAAATGAAACGGCAATGCAGGAATCCAGAGGCTTACAATTGTAGTTGGTTTTATAATTAAACACGTTTGGCCCGGGTTAGCCAAAAGATTTCAGTCATGTAAAGTGAAAGCATGTGTTAGAGAACAGACCAGCATCCCGAAAAACAGAATGGGAGAAGAGAAGAAAAGTGAGGGGAAAAAGGGGAAGTTACACTTACGTGCAGATACGTTCATGCTCCTAATGTCAAAGCCCAAGCCATTGGAGACGGTGCAGGACACAGTGAGATTGCCCGTTGGATTGATAATGAGGCTGTATGTGACACTGCCATGCTCATAAACACTCTCAAGAGTCTGCAATTACAGCATGTAACATTTATTAAATGACATCAGACTTAAACATTACCACTGCATTCATGGCTATTGTAATGTGGCAAAACAATGATATATACCGAGCACACGTTTTTTTGTAAAGGATCGTAAGCACCACTAGAGAGCACTATTGCTCTGTGAAGTACATTGTCTTTCACGGAGGCACGTGCTTAGACAAAGAGACCCAGGCAATGAGGTAATGCACTTCTGACATCTGATGAGTCGCACTGACAGCTCAATTTGTACTAATACAAAACCACACGATACAGGAAGTATGTAAAAGCCTCATCATTTTTAATAGCTTCCTTTGTACACACCCACTCAGGGACGCTAGTCCTCTTATTTGTTTGAATAGTGACCTCATCCTAGTGCTTAATGATATGGGTACTATAACTGCTTTGTTTAACAACGTACATGTAGCCTCAGTGAGAGTATATTTATCAGCTCATGTGTTTTACGTTACGGGTACTTTTACTGTGGAAAGCAGCAATAAAGCCTGGAAAGTGAATTAAAAAACAGCCCAGATGCTCAGAAAAGCTATAACAAAAGCTGTTTCAGGTTTTAGTTCATATATATTATATATATAAGGGCCGGGAATTTAACGCGTTAATTTAGATTAATTATATACACAAAATAACGCGTTTAATTTTTTTAACGCATTTTTAAAAAAAAATTAATGCACGTATTTTTGCACCGCGGAACGTTTTTCATCGGATGAGTTTCGGCGGACCGATTATACTGGAGCACCAAAGCATATCTAATGTTCTGAATGTACTTGAAAGTAGGGATGCACCGATCCCAATTGCAGTAGGTGGCGGATATGCACCTTAAATACCGGTTGCCACCCGCCATTAAAAGAAAAAAGAAGAAGAAGATGGTCCCGATCGGCCAACATGTTTGCGCTTTTTGTCAGTAAAGCCGTGTAATCGGCGGTAAATGCCATCATGTGCGTGATTTCACATTGAGCCGTATATATTACACACAGCCGTGGTTCACTGACCAGTTGTGAAAATACACACTGATAATGAACATGGTTTTGCGCAGCTCGTCAGTGAACAACGGCTGTGTCGCGCACGGCACAATATTGGTCGGTTGAACAAATATAAACAATATCTTGTTGCTTAAGCTTATGTATTCAGTCATTATTATATAATATGAAAAAAGCCTTCTAACTGTTTTCAGGTCAAATATTTATATGCGATTAATTAATTACAAAGCCTCTAATTAATTAGATTATTTTTTTAATCGAGTCCTGGCCCTAATATATGTGTATGACAATTCACAAGAGAACATAAATAATTCCACCTCAATCTTTGAAAAAAATAAAATAAAATTTGCCTTGTCCCCTGGTGATATTCAATGAAAAACATGAACACCTGGCAAATGGCCTAATATCCCAGGTGTTTATTTATAACAACATTTATAGGTAAGAATTCTCAGTGTCCTCAATTTTAATTTATATCCATTCAGTTTTAAAGTCCCTTTTTTGATTAATTCTATGATGTGTATTTTGTGGGAGATTTGTCTATTTCTGCACTTGCTTTGATCAAAAGTGACAATGACAAAAATCAATACGTCTCCAGAAAAGTATGAAGCAGTACAACTGTTTTGCATGATAAGAAAAGTTTCTTAAGCACTAAATCACCATACTATTGTGATTTCTCAAATATGACACTGGAGCAACGACTGCTTAAAATTTAACTTTGCATCCCAGAAATAAAATGACATCTTTACAAAACAGAAGACAGTTTTCACAACATTTGTGACCCTGGACCACAAAACCAGTCTCAAGTTGCTGGGGTTTATTTGTAGCAACATCCAAAAATATATGGGTCAAAATTATTGATTTTTTTATGCCAAAGATCATTAGTATAGTAAGTAAAAATCATGTTCCAAGAAGATTTTTTGTAAAATTCCTACTGTAAACATAACAAATGTCATTTTTGATAAGTAAGATTTTAAAGATTTTTTAGACTTTAAAGCTGATTTTTGAAGTATTTTTATATATTTTTTTGCACCCTCCGATTCCAGATTTTCAAATTGATGCATCTCGGCCAAATATTGCCCTATCCTAACAAACCACGTATCAATAGAAAGCTTATTTATTGAGCTTTCATATGATGTATACATCTCACCTTACCTTATGACTGGTTTTGTGGTCCAGGGTCACATTTTTGATCAAATAAATGCAGCCTTGACGAGCATATACAACATTAAAAAAGGCAATTTAAAAAATCTTCATACTAAGAATGACGTGCAAGACCGTTCAGACTTACATTTGTCCCATTGACACTCCACTGTACTGTGGGTTTTGGAAAGCCTTCAGCTGCACATTTCAGGACCTTGGACGTGCCTGCACCACGCTCCTTGACCAGCTTCTTAATGACTGGAGAACCTGCAAAAACGCTCATGCAATTAGCAATCAAAACCAAAACCCTTTCCTGCAGCATGTCTCTGATTGACAACGGTCTGGTCTTTTGGACTGTGCTCAACCAATAGAGTTAGACTTTAATAAAATAACATACGAAGAGCGCTGCAAACTTACCTTCAACAACTAATTCAAATGTTTGTGTTTTCTTCAGGCCAGCCATGGAAACAACACACTCATATACGCCAGAGTCAGAGTACACCAACTTGTCAAACTTGGGCAGGCTACTCAGCTTGGCATTGCCCTAAAAAAAAAAAAAAAAAAAAAAAAAGAGTTTGAGCAATTGAATAACTAGAAAAATTGATCCCACTTTATATTAGGTGGCCTTAACCATGATGTACTTACATTTAAATTCATAATTTGGTACAATGCACTTTGTGTGTACATACATGTTTTTACATTGTACTTAAAAAAAAAAAAAACCTATATGTAGTTACTATATGTAATTACATAAATAATTCTACCGTTGACCCATCCCTTAAACCTAGCCACACCACCACACCTGTATCCCACCTTAATAGCAGCAAAAGTGTTTTGCAATGCAATATGAACATGTAGTAAGTACATTGTACTCATTTTTTTACTAGTACATAGTAGTTAAGGCCACCCAATATAAAAATTAGCATGGGACTAATAGTCATGTATTTATTTCCTACCTTCTTCCAATAAGTTTGCACTGCTCCTGAAGCTTTAACATCTGCAGTAATCTCAAGGCTCTCGCCATGTTTCTTAACAATCTGACCAGTGCTGCTAAGGACCAGATCAAGATCTTTGAAGAAAGAAAAAGAGAGATGTTAGTCAATCCAGAAAAGGTCAAACATCAGACGGCATCTGAAGTGCATTTCCTTACATTCAACTGTGATGGGCACAGAAGCCACGATATCCTCTTTGTCCACGGGTGAGCATTTGTATTCTCCAGTGTTCGCCCGGGTGACGCCGTTCAAGGTATACGTGTTGGAGTTCACGGTCTTTTTCTCTCCCTACCGATAAAAATATGTGGTTTGAGTAGAAAGCGGCCTTCAATTTTCTGACTTGCGCAACAAGTTGCAGAGCAAACTTACGTTGATGTAGAAGCTGTAGCTAGAAGGTGGAGGGTTTCCGTCTGCTATGCATTTGAGGGTCACGTTGTCTCCTTCCTTAAAGGGACCCTGGGATGCCACTTGGATATCGACCTTCTCGGTAGGGTCTGTGGAGAGAGGATGTGTGTAAAGCAAGGAGGACAGCACAGTGAAGCCCTGAAAGAGCCTATGCAGATAAGGACACTTCAGGAAAGCTGCTTATGAGCCAGAAGAGGCCCTTCAGCTCAAGAGTTGAGGCTTTGAGAGTGCTCTCGTGGCGAGAAATGCTTTTGAGAGTCAGCGGTGGGGCTAGTACCTTCACTATAACAGCCAGAGGCAAGACAAAACCCCATTCAACATCTAAACGCCCTGCTCCAGCAAGGCCAAATTACATATCTTATTTGGACGAAATTCAACGAGCCATTTGATTCTGATAAGACCTCTTTCTCATGGCTACTTCAGACGGAAAGCGAGTTATTCTGAATAATCCTGTGAATTATGCTCAACATTACACCATTAACCACTTCAGTTTTGAATGCGTTTGCTCTCAATGACACCGGCACTGAATTATGGAGGAAACTAGAAGAGTTAAGATTAAACAATTGCCAAAAATGGGCACAACAGGAATAATATTAAAAGACTTTGTATAAGCGGTTTAAGAAAGAAACGTACAGTTCACAGTGAAGACGAGCGGTGAAGAATCCATGTTTGCAGACTTGATGTGTTGAACCTGACAGGTGAACTTGGCATCGATGTCTCCCTTCACTGCTGTATACTCCAGGGAGGAAGTAGTCGTGGACAGTCCTGTGTCTTTATTAACATCAACACTTGGGCTGATTTTAATGGCTGTAATCAACAACAAAAGGAAAAACATTAATAAAAGGCAAACAGAATATAGTGAGCTCTTTTGGAACTGACCCAAAACTTTCTTTCTTTCTCATTGGAACATAGATGGAGAACATCTGAATGACTTTGATATTATTAATAAGGCGCTTTTTCATCTTTTTGGAAGTTTTAAAGCTTCATTACCATTTATTGTAGTTGCGTGGAAAAGAGCATTGACGAGTGTTCAAATGTTCTCCTTTTTGTACCGTACTTGTTTGAAATTAAGTAAGGGTGAGTAGAACTTGGCAAACATTTGAGTAATGATTCATTTCCACCATATTTCACTCTACCTGCTCCATCAGCCATAAGAGGAGTTTTATTCTTGAACCATGTGATGTTGGCCGCTGGATTGGCACCTTCGGTACGACACCGTGCTAACTGTTAAAACGGAAACCAGAACACTAAATAGTTATGAAAAAGAAAATAGATTATTAATTCAAATAGTATGAGAGGAATTCCAAAGAACTGCATTTCATAATATATCCGAGTTGTAATTAAGTTATGCATATGCATGCGATATATGCATATGATTTAATGGCATGTCAGCAAGAGTGGTAATATTCACGGTAAGAGGAAACGTTCAGTTTCACTATTCGGTAATATATATCATTTTAAAACAATCGCATAATGTAGTTTGAATACATGTACACACAAATATAGTAAGTGCAAGTGCAAATATAAAACAGAATTAAAATAAAAACAAACACAAGTGCTAAGAATATTGACTTACAGTATTTCAGCTTAATGCATTAAATTTTTTTAATTGTTCCAGGAAAATTCTTTTTGATAATGCCCATTAATATGTATTTGTTGTTAATAAAAAGATTGCCTAGTATTAATTAAAATATTGAATTGTTTTATACACCTTTCACAGACCGGTTTCTCCTCTATTCATGCTGTATGTGGCATAACCCATAAATAAACTATTTTGTCATCCGTGGTGACGATTACACAACCTACCATAGTTGGTTTGCCGATTGCCATCACAGTCGTAAGGTTGGTGATCTGAGGCTGCGATGGAACCTCTGAAAACAGGAAATGTTTTGTTGGACAAAGTAGCATAAAAGCATCCAACAGTATAGTTAAGCACTATTAGAACTTCCGTCTTTATAAATATTAAACATTTTAGATTTTCAGTCAATGCTACGGTGTATGATACTCACTGTAAACGGACACTTGAACAGGGTACTCTAAAACGTCTTCTTTTACCACCATGCAGGTGAAGGTTCTCTGATCAGCCATGGCCACTTGTGTGATGACTAGGCTGAAATCTTTTTTAATACTGACTCTGTTCTTGTAGTTCACGTCGCTGAAAAAAGTGGCGTTCTGATTCGGATGTTTCACCAGTATGTTGCCATCTTTGTCCTGTGGGCAAACATTTGTATTAATTAGTAAAAAAATTTACATCCTTAAAATGACAGAAAATAAGTGAACCTCAAACTTACATATTTCCATTTAACAAATGTAGCATCTGCTTCCTTGACAGTTCCGCTGTTGCATGGGATTTCAATGGTGTCTCCATACTTGCCGGTGACGGTTTCCAAACCACTCACTAAAACACACAAAAAGACATGCAATGCATTTGTGAAAACATCCTGTAAAAGGTAACATGAGATGCGTAGTAAGACACCGAAGCCTGAAACAAACATATCTGAACACACACGTACACTAGCATAATCATCATATTGGTATAGGTTTGTTTTTCACATTTACATTTTTTGATCGAAACTTCACAGGGTGTTTGGAGCAGCTTTTTATTCTGACCCTCAATATTTTAATATTATTTGAATCATCAATTTTGCCTGGCTGATTTGCAGGCTGATTTGATATTCAAATTCCAAGCACTCATGTATGTTGAAAGACAAGAGTCTGCACTTCACTGACAAATGGTCACCAAGTCTAAAGATACAGACAGGTAAAGAAGAATTAAAAAAAAAAATCTAAATTATTAATAGGAAAAAAGTGCAGATTTTTTGTGCCATTCTCAAGCGACAAAATAAACAGCAACTGATGGACAAATGATTTTCATGATTCTTTGGGGTTTTATTACACAAATTTAACATGAGCTTCACCTGAAACTAAACATTCAAATTGGAAAAAGGCTCTGCAGCCAATTTTTTGACAAACACCAAAGCCAGTTCAACTGGTTTTTGTGTCACAAGTGCACTTCGGAGAAAGGGACATCAACAGTTGGGACGGATAACTGTCAACTGATAATAGTAGTACAAGATAAGACTGAGACCTAAAACCACATACTTTCGACAACATTTTGCTGAAACGTATAAAGCAGCGTAATGCTTGACTGAACTCATTTCAGATTTAAAAACATGACAATCTGTGGCAGACACGTTTAATGGAAAATAAAATTGCATAACATAAGCAAAAAAAGAATTAGCTGGCACTGCATTTTGTACGGCTTAATTATCCAAAAAGTGATCATTTTGCTTTTAATATACTTCAATTATTGAATCATATTTTGAAGTAGCCGTTATATTTTCAGCTTTCATTTTATTGTGTCAATTTTCTTTATTTTAAATATTGCTATTTAGCTTTATCTTCGTTTCAGTTTTAGTTTAGTGATTTCACTGCTTATTAATTGACATAAAGCTTATGTAAAATCTGATAAATCATTTCAGCTATCAATAACTTTCACTGGTCAGTACAAAAATGTAAACCCCAAGCTAATCTGTTTGTAGCAACTTGCGTTTCTTTATAATCTTCCATTTCGTGTCTAGAAAAACAAAACGCGTGCTAATAAACACTTCTCAGTGTCCAGGTTCATTAAGGGTCAGATGAGCCCACTGGGAGAGAAAAGGATGTGCTCAAAGCCAAAGCTCTCTGCAGCTCGTGGCCACACAGGTATTAGCTTCGTCGTTATGCTAAGATAAACTTCTGTCTCATTGCTCAGTGGAGCTTGGTCCTGCTAAAAGCCCTTTACCTGTACGGACCCAGCATAAAACTGGACTCTGTTCCTGGCCAGGTTTAGGAAAACATTAGAGCAAAGAATGCTAGTAACTGATGCTACTAATGCTCCTGGCACCACCTGAAATGTTATTTTGGAAGTTAACACAAGCCAACAACGTGGATCATTATTACAAGTATTCTTTGGCTCAGGCTCAGGGTGCATTCACACGCATGAACATTTTGAATTTACACGCTTCATCTGCGCGAGAAACTTCGCGTCATAGGAGGGGCTCAGGCCAGGCGCTCACAGTCTCTGTGATGGTTAAACATGAGGTAAAATTCTTTTTGTGTACGTCTAATAGGCAAACTTTGGTTTAATAAATCTAGTATTTATTTCCTTTTCATTCCTGTTTCTATTAAAGTAAGAAGATGTGTCGTGCAGCCCCTCCACATGCTAGTATTCACGTCACTACTAGAGCAAGCTCCTGATTGGTTAATGTGGCGCAAATTTGCGCCAATTGCGCGTTTTTGCATTGACTTAACATGTCCAGTTGTCAGTTGAACCATTCTGTGCTTGAAGATGAAACATAACATCAAATGTAGGAGCCAGGATTAAATAAAAGTTCATCTGAGAGAATTCAGTAGTTTCAGAATTTGAATCTTAGTTCAAATTTGAGGTCCAAAAAAACTAAAATAAAAATCATTCAAAATAGCATTATTAACCTTAATTTAGAGGATAGCTAGCGTGAATTTTCATGCATGTTCAAAATATTTTAGTATAATTTGTAACATTATTTTCACTTTTATGTTTGTTTATTTGGCGAGTATTTTGAGTAAAATGTACAGTAATTGGCCATTAACATCAAAAATAAAAATATTCAAAATAACAAATGATGATGAGCCATAATTGTGTGACTGGCTGTATATTATTCCCTAAATGTAATAGAATATATCTGGATCCAACTGGACGATCCCCGCAAGATTTCTGTCTAGCAGCTGCACGATTTATACCATGTTGTCTTACTGGTGATACTGGAGCATTAGTAGTAGCAGGAAAAAAAAAGCAAACGGACGCCGGCTGACACACTAAAAAAAAAAGAAAAGAAAAGGGTCGAGTGTCAGAGAGCCCTCAGAGCTTCCAAACCAGCGCCAGGTGAAGTAAACAAATGACACTGCCCTCCCAACCCCCTAATGCCTCTGCTCTTTGTTTCCCAAACAGGTGCTGCTGCAGAAGCTTCTTCATGCACCTGTTGTTAAAACTCTGTACTAAAAACACTTTTGATGGAAAACATCACGTTCTACTGCCTGCGGCGTGGTACCAGATCATTTGTTGTAAGCATATGGACTACAGGACTTTCAAGCGTTTTCACACTCTTGAGTGCAATGCTCTGAAGTGAAACAGTGCTGACGGTCTTTTGTTGGGCTGAGACCACACAGAAAGGGGAACAACAAGAGAAAAAGAATCATAAATAAATAAATATTTATTTATATTATTTAAAAAAAAAAAAATTATATATATATATATAAAATGTGCATCTCCATAACTGAGGCTGATGCGATACGCATCTCGATGCATAGCCAAAGATACGATACATGAAAGATACATTAAACAGCTAGTGATGTGATGCAGTGCGATCCGATGAATCGATGCAGTATGATGCAATGAAACAAATATGCAGGTATACAGGTTTTGGGAGCCCTCATTCTCTGTAACGCTGTAAGGCTGAATGTCTTACAGATAAAAATTCAAATAAAATGCACAAAACCACATAATTTACACAGGTTTTTGCCCAAACTTCAAAGGCCTGTTAAATGATTAAAACTAGAGGCATTTGTTAGCTTTAAGATTAGTTTTTCAGTTCAATTATTCCATCCAAATACACTTTATAGTTGGAATTCTTTCCAAAATTGTATTGAATCTTAAAGCGCAACCTTTTCAATCTAAGCCTTCTGTTGCATGGCAAAATTTTATATTTCTTATACAAAATGTGAGAAGGCTCTGCTATTTTTTCATATACACATATTGAAAACTTTGCTCAAGTTTATTGTGTGAACTATAATATAGACAGTCTCATAACAAAGTATGATGGAAATTACATGAATCAAAGCTGGAAACGCTGGAAGATACGACAAACGCTGCCAGTAGCACAATTGACGCGCACTGCTCCTGCTCTGCACACACGCCGCTTCCAGGATGTCTAGTTGTGTCTTTGCATTGACTTAACATGTAATTCACTAATGCTTAACGCTTCATTCGCAATTACATTTGCTGAAATGTAATCGCATAGGCTGACATCGGGATTGTGATTGCGATATGATTAATCGTGCAGAACTACTTTGTATTGTGCCAATTCTTGTTTTTGTGTTCTGCTGGAGAAGTGGTAGATTGAGGTGTGACTAAGGCTTAGCAACAAGCTGCCTGAATTGTCTTTTCCCAAACATTTTACTGGCTAATGATTAAAAGATTACGCTTGCTTGCGCTAGATCACAAACAAAGTGAACTATTAGTTAGGAACGTTCAGAAATTCAGTTTCCCTGTGCAACGCTATCACTGTACTGTTCTTCTCTCCAAATGGATGGAATCCAGATATTTAAGGAAATCCGATTAGAGCAGCAGTGTTCCGTCTAGAGATGCAAACATCTGTAGTCTCATTGATTTATTGTTTTCTCTCTGCAAACCAATGCTGCATGGAGTGTCTGTTTCCATAGCAACATGGCAAGAGGTCACAGAGATTCATTATTGTACATGAAGACAGCATTGCTAACTGCGTTGTAATTAAGCCCCAGTCTGTCCTCTGTGTTTAAATTGATGCGCAATCTAATCAGGAGAGTTAATGCTGGATACTTAATACATGCCTGTCAGCCATGACACCTCTTAGCTGAGAACTATTTCTCAGCGCATGGCATAAAAAGAACGTTGTGAAGGTAGTTCATAGCTAATGCAGCGTGACCTCAGCATCTGCTTTCCTTGTCACTTTGCGGTTAAAGATGGATTAAACGCATGTGACAGGATGAATATTCAGTTGCAGAGATACAATCGACCGTTTCAGTCTTGAGTCACATGAGAGAGTTCAGAACACCGAGTCCAAACAAGAAGCCCTTGAGTTGTTGTTCTGTGTTTACCGCTAATGGCCTCTATCATTAGACTGAATGGCCAGGTTCCTGGGCAGACACACTGTGATTCAATAGGGAATTTGGTTCTTGTCTGCTTTTATATTTAGTTAAAGAACAAATTGGCTGTTCTCATTCTAACCTCATCTGATTCCAGTCTTTCCATTTACTTTTAATCTTGTTCAGTGTTTAAACAGCATGAAGTACAAATATTATATGTCAAACAAAGTACAGGTGTGTCAGGGATTTGCCTGAAGGGGTTAATTATGTATTTTACAAAGCATGCTTTGTTCCTTGACGTAAATGTCAGTACCAGGAATCTATTTCTGGTTCTAGAAGTTACTTGGTACTGTGAAAATTTATTATAATGTACATATGTGTGTGTGTATGTATATATATATATATGTATGTATATATGTATGTGTATGTATATGTATATGTATATGTATGTGTATGTATATGAATATGTATATATGTGTGTGTATGTATGTATATGTATATATGTCTGTGTATATATATATATATATATATATATGTGTATATGTGTCTGTGTGTATATATATATATATATATATATGTGTGTGTGTGTGTGTGTGTGTGTGTCTGTATATGTGTATATATGTGTGTGTGTGTGTGTGTGTATATATATATATATATATATATAATTTGTCTAATAACAAAAGAAAGAGCAAAAATGTTTTTGCCTTATAATGTCTTAATTTTGTCTTAGATTTGTTGAGAAAAGTTTGTAAAATTCAAAAATAAACTGTACAGCACGAGTAGAATCAGTAGACATCACTAATAAATGATTCAAAATAACTGCAATTGTTGACAGAACAGCTACTAGCTAATATAATGTAATAATATCAATAAATGCAGGAATTTGTGAAGAGTATTCAGATATCAGAAAATGGATTAGACAAAAATGATGCCATGTTTCTTACATTCTACGCTTTAATTCAATGGTGGTTGTTGTGGTTGGGGGGCATGCTTTAGTGGGCATTTCACTTTTAATGAAGGCATTACAGCAAAACTTTTCCCCCTACATGAAGCCACTTAAGACAGGATGTAGTGTACTTGTGCAGTTCATTCAGAAAAGCCGTGTCAGATCTTTAAGTGCGCTTAAGATTGAAGAGCTACTCTCCAGTTCTAATCAAACTAAGTGAGTACTATCTGCTCTCTTGCCCTAACCTTCACCTCTCAGCACTACTGCACACGATTCATTCAGCTTATTCAAAGCTATTTACATAGTTATGCTCTGACTCCTGTATACAATACATTCACAGGGGTTTGGGGGTGTATGTATGTGTGTGAGTGTTTGCCTACAGTTTTAGTAAAACGGTTGTCTGATTGGTACAAAGATCCATGACCCAGCTGAGAAACGGGAGTCACTTCCTGCATACAGACGCATCAGATGTCACGTACCAGCTGATCCTCTCCAGACCTTCCGGCCTGAATGAAGGCTCTGCAGCTGGGGACTGTGAATGACCTAACACATGGACATTTTTCATTTTTGTTTTGCCATTTTTATTGATTGCCAGACATTTAATGGCTATTTATGCTCTGTACCCTTCAGATTTATCATTCAGTCTTGTTGGTTTTGTTTTGACACTGTTTATTTATATTCTGTCTTATTATTCTCATACGAAATCCTGAAATGTGTAGTTGTGTAAAATAAAATCTTTTGAGATATGGAGGTGGCAGGCTTTTATGAATTATCTTTTGTAATATTATAATTTGTCTTTAAACTGCTTTTAAAAACGCGGTGTTTAGATCGGGTTGTTAGAGAGACAGGCATGTTTCCTGGTGTTGATGATTGTTTTATATTAACAGTTTGTCGGGGTGTTATTCCTCAGAATTTGGATGTTATGAAAGGCATCTTGTCTTGTAAAATTGCCTCATATTGCTATGACTATATGAAGTATGCCTTCTGGAATTGCTGTACATCTATAGATGATGATAATGCAGCTGCTATGCAAAATGAACATCACAGGCATCACAACACATTTCCCTGAATTGGAACATTTAAAGCCAGTGGTTTTCATGCCTTGATACCATAACTATTTTTGTGACTTGCTTGAATGGGTACTGTGGGAAATCAGACATGTCTCATTCACTCATGCCCTCATGTTATTAATGGGCTTCACAAATGGCCATAGCATGTGAAAAATTCTGTGTTTTTTTTAATATGCAAAAATTCTGCTTCTGTGTGCAATGACTCACATTACTGTAAATTGGCGGCTCTTATTGCAAAAGACATAGTGCCATTACAGTATATTGCTTTCTTTCATCTGTCACTTTATTTGTTTTTCCAGCTAAGGTCTAGGATTTTTCCATTTCAGAGCTGGTTCTCGAATTAGATGTCTATCCCTCTTATCAAGATGCATTTAACTGACAAGGACAAGTTTCTGTTTGGATTAAATCTGCAAGCGGAGCAATTATAAGTAACTAGTCAGACAAACACATGAAAAAATATAGTGTTGTCTTTTTATAAATATAGCTTATGGTACTGTATGAATAAAATTCAAAGATGAATGACCACACTTTGCACTTCTTTAAAATAAGGCTGTTATTGCAAATTATAATAAACTGGATGGACATTTTATATAAAGGATGACGTTGCATAAGGTAGCCCCATTATGACTTGAATCAAGCGATCTTTCCATACATACTTTCTCTTCTTTTTTCTTCTGCCAGTGCTGTCTCGTGAAACGAAACCATGGGGAAGCAGAACAGCAAGCTCCGTCCTGAAGTGATGCAGGACCTGCTGGAAAGCACGGACTTTACAGAGCATGAAATCCAGGAATGGTACAAGGGCTTTCTACGGGACTGTCCCAGCGGTAACCTCTCCATGGAGGAGTTTAAGAAAATCTACGGAAACTTCTTTCCTTACGGAGATGCCTCAAAGTTTGCCGAGCACGTGTTCCGTACTTTTGACGCGAATGGCGACGGCACAATAGACTTTCGGGAGTTCATAATTGCGTTGAGCGTCACGTCACGAGGGAAGCTGGAACAGAAGCTCAAGTGGGCGTTTAGCATGTATGATTTGGATGGAAACGGATACATCAGCAAAGCAGAGATGCTGGAGATTGTGCAGGTATGTCAGGCTTCCTAAAACTTATGAATTAAACTGATATTGGCTCTCTTTGAATGCTTTTTATAATGACTGCCGAGTTCTGAAATAGAATCCGATATCACCTCAGGAGACACAAATGAGAACCCAACCCAGGGCTGCTACCCATTTTTCACATCGCATATGTTGTTATTTCTCACTTGCATTAGCAGTGAGGATAGCCGTGGTGTTAGACTGTCAGGAAGCTCCATACTGTAAAGAGAGCCTAAGTCTTATTTCTGTGTGTGATAAACAGGCTCTCATCGAAGTGCATTTCTTCACACAGTTATTTCTGTTTGCCGTCATTGCGGTCGGCCTGATTTATCTTTGCAGATTTACTGAGAAGAGTCATTTTAGCAACAGGTGATTTCTTGAGGCCAAAACTAAAAGTTTGAAGAATTAACTTGTATATTACATTTCGAGGAGTGAGAACCAGAAGGGGTTTAAGTGACATTTTGGGGGAAATAGAAATGCATATATAAAATGAAAGCTCTCAATGAGCTCTTTCTACTGGGAAAAGTATGCTGTCAGCCATGAGTGTACACATTTTTGTTATAAATGATTAGAAACTAGTGAAATGTCACTTAAGCCTTTCTGGTTCTCTCCCCTCAGATTTGTACTATATATATTTTACTGTAATACAGAATAAGGGAAAATAATGTACCCACAAATTATATGTAATATAACAGTGGTTTAGTTGATGCATTTCATATAACCAAGTATAAAAATGTAATTCAGGCATAAAGAATGAGGCCATCACCTCTCACGTCTTGATTGATTTATTTTGATGGATGGTTTACCTCCATCCCTGGCGGGACAAGGTAAATCTAATGATGTACTGAATGATGCACCTCTTTTAATGATGAATAGGCAGGTAGAGATACGCACTGGCTGCAGGTCTGTAATTGAGCACATCTGTAAAGACTCAATAAATCTAGCACTTGACAACACACACATTTCCACCTAATGTTATGGAAATAAAAGCTTTTCATACCAAATATATGTGAGGAAATGTAATGTTTATTCACCTCTCTTTCTGCTCATCAGATGTTTATTTTGGCTTTTTATTTATTTTAAATTTTTTTCACATCAAATTCAAAATTATAAAACTACATTTAACAGAATAAATTTAACACTCCTGCAGAATGGCGTATGATAATTAGATTAATCATTAAAGGGTTACTCCACCCCAAAAAGAAAATGTTGTTGCAAACCCGTAAAAGCTTTGTACGTCTTCAGAACACACTTTAAGAAATATTGAATGAAAACCAATAGGCTTATGACTGTCAAGTAATGAACAGTCAAGGTCCAGAAAAGTATGAAACATGCCATCTGCTATCAGTGGTTCAATCTGTGTTTTATAAAGCGGCAAGAATACTTTTGGTATCAACAATTCACCTCCTCTGTGTCTCTCCACATTACCGTGACAATTTTCATTGTGGGGTGGAGTAACTCTTTCAAAACATTTACTTTTTTTTTTTTTTTTTTTTGTGGACACGTCAGACTTAAACTACACAGTACAAGTACTTTTTGGCAAATTCAACAAAACCATCTGTTAGCAAGCCAGATCATGTGATCAACAAAAAAAGTGAAGAAGCGTAGATTTAAAATCAATAAATGGAAGATCTTTGTAGCAGGAATTATTTTGAAAAGTCCTATACAAACAAAGTGTTATAACGTAAGGTTGGTCGTTTTATTTGCATTTATGCACACAAATGATGCATTATCTGTTGCCCTCTTAAAGATCATCATATTTCTACATGATCTTTATGCATATCACTCTACTCTCAGCCATGTTCTGGGATTCTGCCATTGATCTCTGGGTAATCACTAGATCCTGTTCTCACTTTTACTTATACCTTTGACAATAAAATCTGTGCAGTGTTGATTCAGAGGAGCTGAACTCTTATAATGTATATGAGATTCCTGTATTTTGTGATGCGATAGACTTTTAATGAAGGAAATCTCTTCCTCAGGCGATTTACAAGATGGTGTCATCAGTGATGAAGATGCCAGAGGATGAGTCCACGCCTGAGAAAAGAACAGAAAAGATCTTCAGACAAATGGACACCAACCGAGATGGTAAGCCTTTTTGCTCCCTATATCATGAAACTACTTTTGAGGGGAGAAATCGTTGACAGAAACATTAACGGTTATTTGATTGTCAGCTTACTGAACTATATCATGTCTCGTGTAATTCATCATCACCGAAAGACGTCAGTAAAAGCCATTAATTGTGCAAAGTGTTAAATTTGACTCCTAAATATGTTGTAATATGTTTCTACATTGTGTTTTCTGGCTTGTGCACTCTCTTTCAATGCATAAAAAGGTCTCAGATTATTGAATGGTTTGAAGAGCACCATTAGCGGTTAAACAAGGCTCTGGACGGTCTACTTCAGTGTGAAGGGGTGTGCATGAAATTGCATATCAAAAACCACACCAATGGGAGTATACAGAAAACAGTGGTCTGATTCTATGGTCAGATGAACTTTTGCATTTCCTGCTCTTTCGTGACTGGAGTCACAAGGGACGGAGGCTGTGTGCGTGTTTGTGTTTTGGTGGCATCGGATGCAGCATAGCTTACTTTATCCAGCACAGTGAGGAAACAGAAATGCTAGAAATGCGCAATTCGATCAAATTAAACCATGCAGTCTAAACATGCGATGCTAATATCATCTATGACTGAGACGGCCGTTTCATCACTCCTCACTGGGTAAGAGTTTCTGTACACCAAACCACATATCACGCATTCCTTCGCCAACTCTCACTTTTGAATGCAGTGCCACCTGCTGACTGATAACGGGTCACTTCATGTTTTTAGGGATTCCTACCAAATTATTCAAATTCTATTTCTGTTGCAATTAAACAGAACCACCAGAATAGTTTAAAATGTGAATGTAGGCATCACAAATGAAAAATAAGCAGTATGTGAATAGATATTATTATTATTATTATTATTCAATCGTTAGTGTTTCAAAATGAAGTAAACGTTATAATCTGAATGTAAGTGAACGTGCACAATTTTGCTTAACATCTGTTAGACCGTATCCTGCCCTTTTTTTCGTCCTGAAGACCTGTAAGCTGATTTAATAGAAGCACTAAATCTTTTTCACTGTTTCCATAACATTTGAACAGGTTGATTTAGATTCTAACACCGTGAGCCGGATATCAGAAAACTAGCCATCATTTTTCTGTTGTAAATAATATGATTTTCTAAGCGCCTGTGTCCTCTCTCGTTTTATTCTAGGAAAACTGTCTCTGGAGGAGTTCATCAAAGGGGCGAAGAGCGACCCGTCCATTGTGCGTCTGCTACAGTGTGACCCCAGCAGTGCGGGACAGTTCTAAGATCAGCATCTCATGCTTCAACCTTTTATTTATTTATGGGTTTTTAATTTAGTTCTTGATTATAGTCGCTCCTTCCACTCGCAGGGAAATGATGGAGGGTCAGGGGTTTTTTTCCAGAGTAGAGCATCTGGGTCTCATCAGACTGAGCTTGGCCAGATATAGAAACACACACACACGCGCACACAGAGTTATTGGCTGTGTTATCTCTGTAGGGAGCCGCACCGGGCCTGCAAGAGGTCTGTGATGGAGTGAATTAGGGTAACTAGAGCATTTATCTGAGCTCGAATCACTTCCTGATTAGAAAAGAGGTTTCATACGTGGTCAGTTTTATTCTTATTTTCTCTGGTTAATGGATGAGGCAGTTTAAGCTCAACTAAGACAGGAATATAAGATAAATATATATACTCAGTACATTTTTTTTTTTTTTTTCTTGAAAGATGATCTGATGCCTGAATCAACAGTGCACAAACACATCAACATTTGGGTTATTTTTAATATGATTTAGTTTCTCTCAGTTCATAGTTTGGCCAGCATTATTATTGTCGAACCGCAGTATTATTATCGAGTGGGACCAATCAGGCCTGCAGATTTTCCAGTTGTATGAATCCCCAATTTGTGCTTACGATCTAAAGAGCCTTATTACTTAGTGCTGGAAGCGCACATCCGATTTAGTTTGGTTTTAGTCGGACAGACATGAAATGAACTGCGTTCTCTTTTACCAGTTTTCTAATGTTTATACTGTAGTAAGCGTAGGCTTGTATATAAATCAGAAATATCAGACACGCATGCAAAACTGTATTTAGAGTTCCATCTTAGGATGCAGCGATCAGTTTTATTGACATTTTTAGCAAAAGCATGTAATCTGCATTTGTGGACAGGAGAGTATTTGTGTAGTGTGTATGCATGTGTTGTGTGTGTGTGTGTGTGTGTTCGGTTGATATCAGTTACAGCCCTGTTTGCTCATCCTGGTTCTAGATGTTGTGATGCATCGTTTGCGTTATCAACGTTATCGTTTTGTTATTGAAGAAGAACTAAAGCTTTATTGATTAAAAGCTAATATGATTTTTAGTATCGCATTTATCTGCTATAAACTCTGGATTGTACACCTGAGCATCATCAAGTTACGGAATTGCCTTATACACACACAAGTGTTTCTGTGGGTGAGTGATGTTTGTATGATTTTGTTCCCTTTTTTTTTAATCAAGCTTCAATTGCAGTAAATTTGCTCCAATCGTCCATCTGTTGAAGAGTTGAGCTCAATGTTCTTCCCATTCACCCCTTTAACAGATTATGTAATTAGTGTGACAGATTTATATTTTAAGCGGAAGGCTGTCAACATGAGTTAGACACTCGTTTCAAAAAGAGGAAATGGGACCCATTGCTTTTCAAATGCTCCTTGCATTCATGTTGTATTCATACCTGTATCCATTTCACTTGCGGAACGAATTGAATTGAACAATAGGTAGAGAGCATTTATTCAGACTCCTGATAGTTCCCGAACCGACCTCTGCCCACTGCTTCTACCGATGCTCAATGTTTCTGAATGTCTTGTCAACGTCAAATGCCTAACCTCAGTGCATTCGGTTCTGCTAGATTTTTAATGAATGTGTTTTATTGTTTTAGATTTACTTGTTGAACAACTGCTGTTTTTGTAAAAATATAGAAAAGTGGCAGATCAAAACTGCTCTGTAATTTCATGTCTTATGCATATTTTTAGTTTTGTTTTTTTTTAGTTTTTTTAACATCTGACGTAACATTTCTGTATCGCAGTTATATCATGTGGTCAGGTGCCAAAAATATGAAAGCAGTATTGTATAAATTTATACTGTACAATTGTTATTTGTCAAACAAATTGTTTGTAATTGTTGCATTTTGTAGATTTTGTATGGTAATCTGTATTTTGTGACTAGATTTGAGACATAGAGATTTGTTTTGGTTATCATATTGCGCAGAAATTAAATCTTGAGAGAACAAAGTATGTTGTTGTCTTGTATTTATTTACTTTTTTTGTTTTTTTGTCTCCAGTGGAGAAACCCCCACGAGATCGGTTGTGTAGTAGTAGTAGTACCAACTTTGGCCACAAGATGGCAGCTTCTATGTTTGTGTTGAATTGTTTGTTTACTTGCTTGGGTTCAGGCATGAAATTGAATGAATAAAAAGCCCGTTTTTAAAGGTCCTGCCCAGCCCGTGGGCTTCAGTGAGGAAACATTAAAATAGTTTTGTGGTGTGGTAAGATTAGATTCCACTCCTACCATCCACATGAGAAGCATTCCTTAAAAATATAACCTTTGTGCTTTATATTTACTCTTGTATGCACAAATAAACTGTAGGACTGAGGACAATGAAAAATGATCAGAAGAATAATTACAATGAATTGGCAAGTAACATATTTAAACAAATTAAAAGCTGAAAATGAATAGTGCTTTATTCTTAAAAATAAAAAATGTACATAAACGTATGTATGCAATAAACCTGAATAAAATAAAGTGCTGTCAATGAAGCGCATCCAAAATAATTTTGTTTGCATGATATACGTACTGTGTAGATTTATTATGTATAATACATACACATACAGTAAATATTTAGGAAATATATAAATATATTTGTATTTCTAGATTTTATATAAATGTATTTAACATAGAAACATAACATTTATCATGAATATATACACACATAAACAAAAATAGTTTTGGATGTGATTAATCGCAGTTATTCTTTTGACAGCACTAATAAACAGTATTATCTAGTTATTTAGTTATTGGAGTGGCATAATATATGTGCAGAGACTGATACCATGTTAAAATGTTCAGTCTTGTTGGTTTCTGTAGCGGTAGATTGGGGCGGGCCTTGTTCTCATGCTCAGGCAAGAGATGACATCATGTGAATCATGTGAGTCAGCAGGATTAGTCTAGAATTGCTCCCTGATATTTTCCCATCAAATTACATTTAATGTTATACATGCAAGGGTACTTGCGACCATAACCGCATGAGAAAGAGTTTCTTCATTTGAATTTCATAAATTATCGTAATATTAGACACCTAATATAAGAATACCTAAATTATTAGAGGACAACTTATTTTTCATAGTTTATTGGACTGGTACAACTGGTAAAATGTGTCAATTTACTGTGTGTGTGTGTTATCTATAAACTACTGTCACATTTAGCTAACAATGCAGAATCGTTACCTGTCAAACGAGTAGAAGCTGAAGCCCTTCTCCAGGTCAAAACAGGTTATTTTTCTTTTGAGTACTCAGGCATGCCGCACCTCTTGTGAAATGTCCCATGAAGTCTGATAAGGATGTGAATCAAATAGAACTGAATTATTGTTCTTTTTCATTATTTTGTTTTTGGTTTTTTTAATCATGACAGAACACGTCAAGTAATTTAAAAGTACAAATACAGTCTGATAATGTGTATTTATGTGCCTCTTTCTCTGTTAGTCTTTATTTTGGAGCAAATGATGAAATATTATTTTTCTGCACTCAGGTGTCATTTTCTGTTCCCATGACTGGTGAGGCAAGTCATTAGTAGATTTCACCTGACCAATCAAAAGTCTTGTTGAAACCTGCCATCTTCATCTCTGATCTTTCACGTACACATTAGCACTCACTGAAATTATGAGTAGTTTCTTTAAAAAACATGATTTTTCATCCTATCTTAATTTATATATATATATATATATATATATATATATATATTTTTTTTTTTTTTTTTATAAACACGTAAATTGAATCTAACAAAAGTGATCAAATATTACTCTAGTCTATCTTCATCATCCAAAAAGTTTTTAAAGTATTTTATAGAGATTATTTTTTAAAGGAAATAATGGATTGGCACAGTACACCACATATTAGTGTTGTTACTAAATAAAATAATAAAATGTAATTTTGGTTAAAATAATGTTTTTTGTTGTTTTCAATAAAGCTAATATTTAATAAAATGTAAATATTAGTTAAAAAATAATATAAAACGGTTGGAAACTTTAGTAACGTGAATAAGCTGAAGTACTAAAATTACTAAAACTGAATTAAAGCTAAATAGAAATACACAAACTAAAATGTAAATAATAGAACTGCTAATAAAAAATAATAAATAGTATATGTGTATGAAAATAATACTAAAGTACTAGTATTATATAATACAACAACCAACCAAAATTACCTGAAATATTTGATATTTTAATACAGTTATTAAACTTCATATACAGTCATAAGGGTCTTCATGGCTTGTGCATATGATAATTTATGTTTTCTGCATTCAAATATAATGCCAAACTGCATATTAAAGCTTTTAAAATGAGAATTTCATTAAATGTTAATATTTTAATATGTATTTAATATTTTATTATGGTATTAATAGAGTTATATCATGCCAGCATTTTTTACTTTATGGCACAAAAATGATCAGAATTAATTTAAAACTTAAATTTTTTAATTTATTATATAATTTCTTTGGGATATAATTTCTGGTGTTGTGCATTATAACACAAGTCACTTATCCACATTTTTTTTTTAATGAGAATTTTATTAAGAAATATGAATTTTAATATACATTTAATATTTTATTATTTTATTACAGTATTAGGACAGTTGGAATTTTTTACTTTATTCCACAAAAAAACCCCATCTAAATATTTTTCCATTGCAATATATTGAAATTGTACACATGAATTGCATTTTGAATATATTTTATATATATATAAAAAGGTTTTCTCTCTGTGTCCAGATGCCAATAGTGGAGATCGCAGTCAGACCACAACTGCAGCCTCTGCCTCCGCCTCCAACACCTCAACCTGAGAGCCCCAGCCAATCAGACCAGACCCTGCCTCCGAGGCCACGCCCACCCCACTGCTCACCAGCTTACTGGGCAGGAATTGAGTCTTGTAACCACCACTCGTATTCAGACTGCAAGAGCCAACCTTCATTTACGTCATTTTACCTTTTTTTTTCACAAAGTTCAGAAAAAGCCCCATCGGGTGTAATTCACGACAGAGACAGAGAAAAAGAGCAAGCCGTAAGGATACGTGTCAGTAAGGAAGGGGGGGTTGTTTATCCGTAAAACCTGGTCTGTGACCAGCCACAACTTTTATTTGTTTGTTTTTTCATTCTCAGAGGACAATCTTGTTATGTAAGCAATCCGGTAGCCAGATCCATCCACTTCCTTTTGCATTTGGGCTCCCCTTCTCTCACCTGGAATGTCTCTAGCTACACGTTCTGTCCCTTTCGGGTCTTTAATAGCGCATGGCTTGAATTTGGTTGGGAGCACCCCTTGTATACAGTACATATACATTCATATAGCGAGTATATACATATATATGTACATGTATTGGGTGAAAATGACGCAAGCATTCAAAACTACAAGAAATACCGTATCTAATCGTATCTAACAAGGTATGAATATAAAAACCGCATGTCCTAAACCACAAAGACAACGGAGGAATAATACTCTGTTACTTGGAGTGTGAAGTCGACTGAATCTATTTGATCTTGTTTTATAAAATGGGCGGGCTCTAGGGCAAGGGCAGACATTTTGATTGACAGTTGAGACGTGCGTCTCCAACTCTGTGTTCTTGTATGATATATACATACACAGTTTATATTTTACTTTGCATTATGTAAAATAAATATATATATAGTTATATATAGATCTATATCTAGCATCATCGGTTCAGAATCCATCGGTTTGTCTGCGAAATGATATACAGTATGTGTTTGACTAAGACTCAAGCGTTTCTCTGCTGTTTTCTGTTAGAAGTAGAGATCACCTCCTTTCCTGATTTGCTCTCGTTATTTATTGTCGCGTGTACGTCAGTGTCGTAAACGCTCAGACTCATTGTTCTTATCCTCGCGGCTAAACGTAAAGAACACATGAAGAAACGCAGACTCGTTTGCGCTGCGTTGTTGAAACCACTACTTCTTTCGTGTTACGTCTCTGCATAGCTTACAGAAAAATCCACTTCTTACTTTCCCAAAATGTCTTAATGCGCAAAGTACAGCAGTATACGAAAACAACAGATGTGTATATACAGTACAGCACAGTTGCTCCTCACCAAATTCTGGCTTTTACTTTAGAGTTTTGTATAATTTGTGAGTGTGTTCGAGTGAGTGAGCGAGCGAGCGAGTGTTCTGCTATGTACATAAATATGCTGACCTGAGAACTGTTAATGAGCGAAAACAAAGACGAGGGATTTAATGAAGATGGATCAAAAAGAAAAAAAAAGAACATCCGATTTAAAAGATCAGGGCAAACTTGACCTGTTTGTTGGATACTGTAGACAAGGAGCTTTCTCCAGCCATATAGTTCAATCTTATCTGTACAGTAGGTGCCAGCTATATTATTGTAACTATAACTAGTAATGTATAGTGTATCTATAGTTTGGAGTGCCTTTGCTTCCATACACTTCCTGTCCCTCGACCACACCCACTTCCTGTCCACACACGAGACAGACAACCCCCTAACTTCCTGTGACCCTCTGCAGGTGCTGTTAATTGGCCAAGTCTGAATGACTGACAGCCGATGTCATTTCCTGTCCGATACCACACTGTAGATGCTTTTCTTCTGTTTTTTTTTTTTTTTTTTACGCGTGTGTGTGGAGGAAGTCAATCACAATGTATGTTCTTACACTCGTTCCACTACCAAAGTGAACCAACTATGAGCGTGTTGTGATGTAACTGCGACATCCCGGGGGCAATAATAATGATTTCTTTGTGTGTTTTTGCGCTCGTTGGCCAGCTGACAGTACGCAGTAGAGATGTCACGTAGCACCCGCCGGACCCTCATCCCCCACCCTCAGTGTAAAGCTTGCTTGTAAGATACGCCTTCATAGATGTGTTGCTTTCCACAAATGGTGTGACCACTTCTCGTGACTAAAGTTAAAATGTAAAAAGACACAAGGGTTAAAAATAATTATCAGAATCAAAAAAAAAAAACAAAAAAAAAGACAAAAAATTGGAGGACTGTGGGCTAAATACAGACTATCGCATTACGTACACTTATTGGGAAAAAAGTTGTCTTGGTTTAAAATGCAAAAAAAGAAAAAAAAATACAACCTGTATAACATTAATATTACTTGAATGCCTCTGTTTGTGACTGAAATTTTTATTTTATTTTAAATATATTCTTTTTCTGTGAAGGTATGCTAAATGTCTCCTCTCCTTGTAAATATGTCCGTTTTGGTCCTTGGTGTGACTTGGATTCAGAGACTAGTTACCTGGTACTGTAATTTGCATTAAATAAAGAGTAGGATAGCTTGGAAATGACCCTGCATTTGCCACGTGTCTTTCTTTTCTCTACTCAAAACCTTCAATTCAATCCATTTAGACTAAATTAAAGTGCTATTAAGTGTTTCTCTCTTTATTTTTCATGCTGAAGATGTTTAATGGTGATTCTGGTAAGATCCTGAGATCAAATAAAATAAATATAATAAATATATAAATTAATTTCAGGTTACTTTGGATAAAACTATCTTTGTTTTAATTATCGTTTAAAACTTACGGTCATTTTTGTGATCAATTCATTGATGTCGTGAAGACTTTACCAAAAAAAAAAATATATATACACATGTATATAAATAAAATCTATATTTCAGAAAAATATGCTATATATATATATATATATATATATAAAATCAACAACAATACCTATCCTTAGGACAACTTTGATGACAGGTTTTGATCTACTGCGAATGTTGACTACTGTATTTAAATATGACCATTAAGACATGAAAATACATGTAAATATGTTCAAAATATATACTGCATGTGTATTTATATATACATAATGATACACAGACACATATGTGAAAAAATGTTTATTTTGTATGATTAATCGTTTGACAGCACTAATATATATATATATATATATATATATATACACACAACAAATACACAAAGCGTTACATATTAAATATATCACAGGAATCACATTTTTAAAATATATTCAAACATAAGTTATTTTAAATTGTAATATTTATATATTTGTGATCAAATATTTTTTTAACAAATATTAAAATAGGCTGCACACATATTCATTCAATTTTAGATTTTATTTTCCTGAGACATTCATATACATCTTTATTTGAAAATACCCACTGTAAAGACGGAAAACCTGAGTGTATTGTGTAGAAATGATGAAATATCTGCTAAATCTACACAGCTTGCCAACATGAAGGCATTTTAAACGTGTCTGTTCTTTACTGAGACGGCTGAAATCTCAATACTCCGCTTGTATTTCAGACAAGTATGTGAAAGAATCCTTTTTTGTATTAAAAAAAAAATACTGCACTCCTAGCTTGAACCCTTTACATCTGCTCTACTCTGTCATGTCACATACACACGGATGACACCAGCTCACAATCTTTACATTGATTATCACGGTTAACTAGCTTTATTGACAAAACAAACCAGAAAAGGTCCGAATGGCCTTTCAGTTCTGCCCTGACGTCTGCTCAGTAAATAAGCTTTAGACCCTGAATGCACTAAGTGAAAAAGGTTACGCTCAGTGCTGAGCGAAGCATATTAAAAGGCAATCGCTTCTCGAGAAAGTGTCTGTGTGACGAAACCTTGCAGCTTCTCTGATTCTTTGTTACTAACAGAAAACATTCACAGCAGACATGAAATGAGCCACACATCAGAGAGAGAATCTCACCAAATCTGACAAGAACGTATTCAGGTCCAAAAATAAAACACACATTTTTCATTCTCATAACTGTAACGAAAAATAATCTTGAAAATGTAACAACACACACAAAAAAAAAAATTATATTTTCACATTTCTGAAATGCAAAAACAATCCTCTTCTCATTACTGTAATGAAACATAATTGTGATGAAACTATCGACAGCAATCATCAAAACACAGATATTTTGCATAATAATTACCTTAATGAAAAAAAAGGCATATTCTAATTAGTATAATTTGATTAGCATTGGTATAAATAATTTGTGATGGCAAAGACTGACTTTTATGATTCATTAAGACCTGAACATGTTCTTTATGAGATTCATAACTCCATTTATATTCTAGTCCGGAAACTGTTGAATTAAATACAGCTACTCACATCTGACATTGGCACTGATATTATATACTACATATGCATATATATATTTATTTTTTTATCCATATAATAGAACATACCTAGAAGCATACTATTCTGCATTTAAAAATGAACAATAAATAAAGAGATTTGCCAAGACAGACCATTAACACAAATGACTTGTATGTATCATATTGTCGCTGTGAAGTTTATGCCGTCATATTAGTGTTCTCTTAACAGCATCTCGTCTCTATATCCTGCAAACTGAAGAAAATGTGAATCAAATCTCAATCTAACCCCACATTTCAAGCTTCAATCGTGCAGTGAACACAGAAGATAATATGTGCCATCCTACATATGGTTAGGAATCGTATTGTTCTCTCGGGACAAGATTGCTTGAACACAAATACATTTAGAAACACAATTATTAAAATACAATTACTGTGTGCTTCAGACAGTTCAGTAGTTCATTATCAGTAGGCACAGTCCTTGTCCTCGCTGGTTTGGGCTGTTTTTAAGTTCTTAGTGAGCTCAGATGAAGGTCCGCAAGTTCAAGGCTGGTGAGTCTCATCTGCTTTGTGAAGGCTTAGCTGTCTTTGCTGATTATTTCCAATAAGAGCGGAGACACATCAGGCTGAATGTCCTGGATTTTCAGCACTTGTTTAGTATACTCTTCGTTCATACTCCTCATCTCGGTCAGGCACGCCAAGATCTTTGGGTACAGCAGACTGGAAAGAGGAGATGGTTTAAATGAAAGCGCAATCAGGTTTTTTGTTTACTAGTGAGACAGAAATAAAGCCTTCTTACTGTTTATCTGCGTCGGACCGCTTGGCTTCAATGTAGGCCTTTAGTGTGAGGGCTACTGTTTCTTGGTTGTGGTCGATCATGTTGTGATCCGTCACGCCGGGGCGATCTGTGGATGAAAACACAAACGCACGTGAGAGGTAAATAACGGGACGTGTGTTCATGTCTATGCTGAGGTTCTTCTAAATACCTGGTGAGAAGAGCGAGATGGCCTGCATTAGCACATACTCCTCTTCACGTAAGTGCAGCTTGCGCAGAGCGTAATGGAAACTCATCATAGGGTCCAGCAGATGGCGCTGGAAACCAGCTGAAACCAGAGAAGGAGGAGAGAAGGGAAAAATGTCAAAATGTGAAGGAGAGTGTGAAAAAATAGAAAGAAAAAGCTAATTGATGAAGCATGTTTACAAGTAAATGCTTTCAAAACAGCTGCAGTACATGCTGTAAGGAGAACAATTACCTTTCTTAAGAGGTGAATCATTTTTTTTTTTAAATTAAGTAAAATAAAAAAATAAAAATGAATTAAAGATAAATAAAAAACATTTTAATATGAAAAACAAACAAAAAAAGCACACAAATTACACCACAAAATGTAATTTAAAACTTAAATGAAAATAAATCCAATTATTAAAAGCAAAACAGAATTAAAATAAACTGAAGCTAAAAGAAAAAAAGAAATACTAAGAAAAAAGCTAAAGTAGCACGAAAAGAAAAAAAAAAAAAAGACAAAATACAAATAACATAAAAATGTATCTTCATTCTTAGAGTTACAAATACAGGTTTGTCTTCAGTGTTAGAGGTTATTTATTTATTTATTAAATAGTTTATATA
>JAUYWG010000050.1:7909963-7931845 GCA_034779775.1 Enteromius afrohamiltoni | reverse complement strand
TATATATATATATATATATATATATAGGAAGATTCCCCGAGTCGCTCGGTACATCGGCTTAAAAAGTTAACAATGTGGTGCATCGGATACAAATTGGCATTTGTATCGCAATGCATCGTTTCTATCGTATCTGCATCGGTCAAACCCGATTTGTCACATTTTGTGTGTATATGTATATATATGTATGTGTGTATATATATATATGAGAAAAAAAAATAGATTAAAAAAAGTAAATAAAAAAAATAAACACACACACAAATAAACATTTTTTTTCTTTTCTGTGTGGTTTCACTTCAGAGCATTGCACTCAAGAGTGTGAAAACACTAGCTAAATGTTTTTTTTTTTTTTTTTATAAATACATATATAAATATATAATACATACATGTGCACACACAGAAAAAAAATCAATAAAATTTACGGTAAAAAAAAACAGCAGCTGTAGTTGCTGGAATAAAACTGTGAAAACTACAGTAATAATATTTAGGGTTTTGTATTATATTTACAGTTAAATTCCTTAATTTCTGATGATAAACCATAATAAATGACATAAATGTTCATATACCAACCTATTAAAGTAGTGATATCCATTTTGTATCTTTGAAATACACTGATAACCACCAAAAACAGGTGGTGTGGAGAAAGTCACAAACATCTTTTAAATAGTAACATATATAGAAGGAGCTCAGTGTCATTCACACAAACACTAAGAATCATTAAACTAAAATGATATAAAAAAATATTCATTTAACAACATTACATGTAACATACAACCCTAATAAACATAACTTATACAAAAAAAAAAATCTAATTCAAACAACCTTGCATCATATCTGACGGTTTATCTTATAAAGATTAAAATTTCAACAATAACTTATTTTTTAGCAGACAAACTAAATGCCACAGATGGCTCGGAGGAGCATAATGGGTGAATAGGTTCATAATGGCTCTCACATGATGGCAGGATGTTCGCAAACCATTAACCTGAGGATGAGTCGGGTAAGTGATTGCGTGTCCGATAAGGACAGTCCGCCACCATGGTGAATATCCCGGAAACAGAGACATCCCAGGAATTGATTTGGAGCCTGCCTTATTACACCAAATGTCCTCCTTTACTCACTCCAACACGCAAGGGCCATTAGGCTTCCTTGAAAATGCCATAAATTAAGTCTACGACGGGCCTGAAATTGCTCTCAAAACAAAACTCATCAAGCAGGTTGGACTCATAAGTGATAAGTGCACTCAGAAATCACATCCATTAAGTTCTAAATTATGTATTTGATTGCAGGGGCCCCTGGGGAACTTAAAGAATGTCTGTGTCTGACAGCAGATCATAGAAGATTCAGTACTGACCCAAAGGAAAGGAGGACCCCCTATTCACGAGCAGCTATTAAACTAAAAAGAGAACTATTAACAAAATACAGTCAAGCAGCTTCCGTGGAGGTCCATTAACCCCTAAAAGCAATTTACTTGCTGAGGGTTATGACAGACTGTTCATTCTGCTGCAGCTGCAGAATATAGGTCTGTAAGTGTCCGTAACAATAAAGAAAAGGGGAAGTCTTTAAAACATATGCAAACTTCTTTACAAAAAAAACAACAACAATTCACATTTTTTAAAATTAATTTTATTTAAATATTAAAACACGCTTATGTACTGTATGTGAGAACTGCATTCATGGATTTTTAAATGAATTATTAGATGGCACAAATACAAAAGTGTCACAGTGACTTGATTGCATAACAATGAAGAAATTTAGGTCAAAACTGTTACAGCAAGTCATTAAGTTAATCTAGGTTATCGGTTAACCAAGGCATATGTGGTTAGAAATGCATGATACATGGTTTAAAATTAACAGACACCTTGAAATTTAAAACTAATGAGCATGTTGTGGCAGTCAAACAGTCTTGACTTTAGATCTTCCCAATTTATGTTCAAGCAATTCAACTCAAAAGCTTCGTGTGGCCTTTGATTAACAACATTCCTAACATCAAAGTCATTCATTCGAACACATATTCTCAAAGCATTTCACCAGCAGACAGCGAGGTGTCTCATATTTTTGCATAGAGACAGTGCCTTTATCTCTTCCAAAACCAGTCTCCCTGCTCCCAGATGCCTCGAGGCTCCAGGCATTTGCATTCCACAGTATCTGCAGGGCCCCTTGTGTTCATAACATCAGCGTTTGCTTGAAGCCACTGAGATACCAATCAAATTTGGTGCCAAAACACAGAGGTCAGCGAGCTTGTATTGAGAGTTAAATAAGCTCTTTCTCCGGGCTGGGCTCTGAAAGGGCCGCCTCCCACGTTGTTAGAGGGCCCATAACAATTGGGCCCCGTATACAGGCCACCTTTGGTTGTTTAAACAGAAGCAGAGCAAATATTGATTTCAGAAAGCATGGCTGGTGGGTGTGTGCTATGCAATGGTTAACTCCCCTCTGCAGGAAGCGAAACGACTAAAAAAAATAGACAGCGGAACTTAGGGAGTATGAGCTCAAGGCCTTTTCTATCAGAGTGATTAACTCTCATGAATTATGTCTGGTTTAAAACTCTCTGACATGACAGTATGTCAGTACTAATGAGCTAGTTCTCTCTTTTTTTTCCCTCCACTGTGATACAAAAGAATAGATCTGTTTCACATTCCTGTGTAGTTCAGGGACTGGCCAGGTCTGTAAAAAAGGTCACAAGGGCCTTTAACTGTCTCCTGCTTCATGATCCCTACAGCCTAAGGGCCTACATCTGCTAGAAAAGAGCCTAAATGCAATTTATACGCTGCAGACTTTGAAGGAACTTTCATTTTAAACCATTACTTAAACAGAATAAATGGTATTTGTTGAACTACCAGAGAAGCATTTTTTTTTTCCTCTTGTATATTAAAGAGGAAATGATCCTATTAGCTGCTGGCAAGGAAAAGGCCACCTTTAGATGAAAGTCGTCCTCAAAGCATAACTTTAACTGACCCGCATACTCAGGAAGTGGAAGCCAGAACACCCGAATTAAACTCTGATGCTCCTTAAAATCTCAAAGTTAAACCGTGCTGATGTTGACAACACTAGAGATCTGTGCCATTTTGGAAAGCCACCAGGTATGGCTCTCATGTTGACAGAGAGCACAGGCATCTGGGACAGGTGCGGTTGTGGTTCACTATGACTTGTGCAGGCTTGCCAGCTCAATGCAGACGACATCAAAGTTCCCACAAAAGAAAGAAAACTAAAGATAAGTTTATTCTCCTTTTCTAAAGCCAACTTCAAAGTTATGATGTCAAAAGATTATGGAAAAGAGACTGCAGTGCAGAGAAAAGGAAACATTTCCAAAGAAGCAATCAAAATGCCCGCCTTTTCACTATCAGCGCGTGTTTTCCCGTCTCACGTTATAGTGAGGGTCATTAAACAACGGACTTTTGAACGGGAAGGTGTTTGTTTTTAAATTCAGTGAGAATTGCAACCAGCTTCACATTTTGGAATCCGATGGATTATCAGATTCTGCATTAATTAGATTCAAGTCAGATTTAGGATGAATCAGATTCTGCTCCGATTCAAGGTTTATCAGATTCTGCTGCACGGAGCCTAATCAATGTATTCAACAGCTCACATCTGTGAAATCACCAGATGTATGAATGCTTCAGAAGATGAGCAAATGAATTATATAAGATAATAAAACCAGTTCTCTTCTTTGGAACAGCATCAACCAAATAATTCGCAACAAGACCAGGAATGTGTAGATAAGGAAGTAAATATGTTGTCTTCCCATGTTGACTTTAGAAGGGTTTGGGCGGGAAACTAAAACATGTTTTAAACCTTGACGGCTTCTTGGCAGCAACTGATGCTCATCAATCAATCAATCAATCAATCACTTTTATTTATATAGCGCTTTTAACAATACAGATTGTAGTAATGCACTGAACATTATCAAATAGAAGAACAGAGTGATAATGATTGAGATTAAACTTTATTTATCAAATGCAGAGACTCTACAGTCTCTGTAGTCAAGACAATGATAATCACTAGAAATCAGGTGTCCCCAACTAAGCAAGCCAGAGGCGACAGCGGCAAGGAACCAAAACCCCATCCATGAGAGAATGGAGAAAAAACCTTGGGAGAACCAGGCTTAGTTGGGTCCAGTTCTCCTCTGGCCCGAGGCCCAGCAACCAATTTACAGTTCAATGGTATATCATGATGATATACAGAACAAACGTACTCCTGCTTGTAACAAACTACTTTTTTTAAACTGACAAACAGAATAATAAAAAAAAAAAAATCTAAATTGTCCACTTGATAAATGGGTACAAATCTGATAAAATTAAATAAAAGTTCCATTTTCACTTCACTAACATGCTATATAGAAATACCCTACTGTGTTTCAACAAGACCTCAGGCGTAACTGTCTGTCAGACGTCTTTGTATATAATATTTCCATAAAAGATGTCTAAAAGAGACAGCTATAGACTAAAATACACAACTCGATGCACAGGAAGTCTGCATGTGAGTATACACTTTGAGGTAATTCTTGTTGCTGAAGGGAGAGAAAATGAGACCCACAACGTGACTCAGAGTGTCACGTCTATGACATTATGGTTCAATTAAACATACTTTGACCTGCATTCTACTGCTACTCATCATAGCACCCGTGTCCGCTTGTGTGACAGTCTGAGGCAGTTCAAAAACAAATCTGTGTTTGTTCTGCTCTCTGCACTTCATAACATTTCTGACATTTTACAATAATAGCTCAATTTGAAAAAAATAAAATAAAATAAATAAATAATAATAATAATATGTTCTATTTAACGGATTAAGCACTTGTGGGAAATGCAACCGAAAACAATGTGGAACATGTGGCTAAAACCACGAATGGTTATAGCTCTTCTGCATTGTGCAATGGAAAATAAACATCTCAATACACCTGCAATAACCCCTCCGGTTAAGCCTCAAGAAGGAAATGTGACACATGAAGAAACAAGCAGAGGTAAGGGGGCAGGAGTTAAAATTATTTCGAATTCTGCCTCTGGCCTCACCTTACCCGAGATAAAGAAAGAAAAAGAGAGGGGGAGAGAGAAGGCGGGAACGGAGGGGGAGGTGGCAGCTTTATTGTAATGGCCGGTTTCATTTCCTGAGTCCTGGCTCAAACAGTGTAGGATTAAGAGCTTTCGAGTGTACATATACAGTACAGATGCTTCCTCTCAGCTGCTAATATAAAAACAAAGCAGTGCAAAAAAAAAAAAAAAAAACAACTTAAAATTTGTCAAAATATAAAACGATTTCAGGTTGAAGACAGGCAGGAGTATTTGCAAATCAAATGCGGTCACATTTCGACCTCAACGGGGAGGACGGACATCTCTTGCAGTACATACAATTTAAACCTTCATTCTCAGTGGTGCTTTTGAAATGCATGATGGGAACAGAAGTATGCGCTGCCGTTATTCATATGGTAACCCAGTCTTTTTCAACTGAAGGGCATGTTAAAGGAGCTGGGCGAGATAACGGCTTCTCGGAGGGGAGTATACAGTTGAATTTAATTACAAATGGAGAAGAGTCTGTGGGAGATGTCGCAATCGCACATGCATTAGTTAAAGAAAACCTGCTGAACAATATAGTCAGCAGGGGTCCAGAGGAGGTCTTGGAGAAGCCGAATAACAAGAGCGAAACAACCTGACTTTTTGTCCCGAAATGCAGGGTGGATCCAAGCAAGTGCACTGGAGGTTACAGAGAGCCATGGGGGACTTCATGCATCTCAATGGACGCATTTCTGCAAGTCAAGAGTGCCACTGCGAAGCACACACATGCCTATCCTGTTGTAAAACAATGCGTCTCCCTTCTATAGACCAGACAATTGCTCTCTTGTCTTGCCTGATGACCGATAAACTGGTTCCTATGAAGGCCACTGTAAAAAAAAAAAACAAAAAGAGGTGCTTCTGTAGAAGAGGAGCCTACAAGCTAGAGGATGACAATAGTATTTCAATATCCACAGTAGTACTTTCACTGAGTGAGCCATGTTAATAAAAGTCTCAATGGATGAGTCATATGAATCAATATCATTTCCTCTAATCTATGCAAACAGTCTTTTGTTGAGCTATATTTGCTTTCTTTTATAATAGGTCTATAAAATGGATTTGGATGGTACAACGGGGCAGACAGGTAACTCCAAGCGGATGACTCAACTTTGAATAAAAGACATGAATATAATTATCTTTACATAATCTAAATTTGCTCAGTGAGGAACATCATTTAGCCAATCGTGATTACAAGCCAGATTTATGAATTAGGGTAAAACTTATCAAACATATTCCTACAAAGGAGGGCAGTGGCACATTTTACATTCATTAAAATACGCTAATTTCTTCTGCGATACAAAAGCCCCACAAAATGTTTCAATTGCATGGAGGCAGTTTCTCACTACAAACAAACTCAGACCAGCGTTTACAGCGAAATTTGAAATCAAAACTGATTCTCTATTTTTTGCAGCAAACTAAAAGAAGCCCACCAGCTAAACTGGTAATGCTCGGTGTGACATTGCGTGTGGTGTGTTTTGGGGGAGGGGTGGAGAGAGAGAACAAAAAACAGATGCAGCACCAAACTACTAGTTGTAAACTCAGTTTGACTCTCAAACCAATCTAGAAGACAAACGGTTACAGGCGTAAATGAAACAACATGATATACTAAGAATGTTACATATAGGATAAACAGATTTGACTCATCATAGTAAACTAGTTGCATTGCACAGTAACAAAACCTCGAAATATTTACATATATAAAAATATATATATGTTTTTTTTTTTTTAATTACTAAATCTAACTTGACCACAACTGGTTTACAGAAAATTACACTCTTTGCTTCTCAGAGCTAAGGACAAGACAAGACACAAATCACAACACGTTTAAGTTCCAACCCAGCAATCTTTCAGCACATCACACACTATCATTATGCTTTTGGTCTTCCAGCCCAAAAGGTGAATGAGGCTCTGTGAAGTCGCATTGACAGACGGTCTGGTGCCTTACAATAACAGATGTTAACCAGCCGGTCTTTTGTGTCCTTTATTTCATTACCCGAATATACTACTGATGCACTTAAGCTACGACAAAACGCTAAAACCAGCGCCCCAGTGTTTCGATCACCTCACAGAGAGAAAGAGAGTCACACACAAAATATAGATCCCGAAGCACGAAGATATAGTCTCAAATCGATTAACATTTAGGCTACTTTTAACAAACAAAGCATCAAGGTTGAACATGTAAAGCATAATATCTTTTTTTTTTTACTGTAGCGAAACAGGTGCAAGTAAAAGGTAGTAAAGGGAGGGGGCGGGGACAAAGAGAGCGTTTCAAGTAATAAATGTTACTTTTATACGGAGAAAACAATCGTTCATGGGTACTTTGTTTCTGATAATAATAATAATAATAATAATATAATGACAATATAAACCCCCCAGCAAATCATAACTGCTTTCACAAAGAATCCCGAGTGAACGCGGAGCGCGTTTTCTATTTAAAAGTCTTGAGAATGATCAAACATGTTTAAAAAAACAATTATATATCAAATCTTAAAAGTAGCGCTGCTCAGTTCTTTCATTGGTCAATTTCTTTGTGAAAAATGTTCTAAAAGTAAAAATGATTTAAAAAAAACTCGAAAATGTATTTTCTGTTACCTTGATTCATCAGTGATGCGGTGAGTAAACACGTTAGAAGGGCGATCCGGTGCATCTTTCGGCAGTCTGGGTCTCTCGATCACGAGAAATAATATCCTTGCGTTAGCACGTTCTTGCTGGATAATGTTCTGGAAAGTGCAACTCACGCAGCATGCGTCAGTAAATTCAAACTTTGAGGTTGTTCCCCACGTGTTACATTTGTTGAAGCTCTGGAGGGCGGTTATAGGTCTGTCCTCAAGCTCCTCCCCTGCACCGTGTAACTAAACTAATTTACCCTACTAGAAAACATTTGATGACACGTCCTTTATCTTATCTGTTATCTTGTCTGTATTCTATACAGTATCGTTTTCATAATGTTTGATTTGGATGTTCTGGAAGACAACGTGGCTTTCATATAAAACCCATCTTAGAAAGTGTCTTCCTCAGAAAGTCTGGGAGTTATTTTTGGAAAAGTTACAAGGTGACTGCAACATTATTTAGAATTATTTACCCTAATTAAAACAAAAAATATTATTGACCAAAATGTTGACCTAAAACAACATGATTTCCCATCCAACTGCAATATTCTTTCCACACCCAGCAATTCTTCAAACTGACCGGAAAAAATGTAATATTTGCTCAAACAATGGAAACCTAGGAGTTAGAGTGGTTGAAAACCACTATTCTAAGGATTTGTAAGCAATACCTATTAACTATATTAACTATAATATATTTAATATATTTATTAAAACAGTCGGTTTCCAGCTGTTAACAGAAATGTTTCAAATGTTTCGCTAAAGTTACTAGTAACTTCTGAATTTTTTTTCTGATTAGTTATAAATATTACATCTGATCGTTTTACGTTATTCTAAAGTTAAACACTAGGTAACTCTGAAGGTTTGTTCATAAATCAAGTTTCAGAGAACACTTCTTATAGGTGTTATTTATTGCTTTGTTGGTGACAAACTAACAAGCACAACATAATTTCCAATGGCTTTACAAGTCTTGACATGCTTTTCACACCTCATAGTTTTGTGTGCCTAAGGCTGCACTAGTATAGAACTAATAATATTAGTTATATGCTCATGTTATTGAATTAATCAAATCATGTGCAAAACATAAAATCAATCAAACAGGTTAAACTGGTAATGAAAGAGCCTTTAGATAAGAGAATCTCTTTTTTTAAAAGTCGGATCAAATCTAGTGAACCTGGTGCATGAAGAGAAATGAATCATTTGCATTTCTGTCTTTCTCTGTCTTTTTCCATTATCTATCCCTCCTCCCTGTTAGTCACCATGCCACTTTTTCTCCTCTTTTGCATTTTATTGCCCCAATATTAGCTGAAATCCCCCGTCACACACTCATCTCAGTGGCAGGTGGGCTCACGGGGTGGGGTGCTCCCTTGTCTCACTCGGTTTGTATTGTACTTCCTCACACCTCCTAATGGCCCGCCTGATAGATACGAGACTGAATGCATGAAGAACAAAGGCAAACCATGATGATTCTCTCTCAAAGGAGAGCCTATGAAAGCTCAGAGAGAGTTCATAAACAGGGCACAGTATTTCATTAACATCCTTAGGTGTTTTAGTGATTACTTCTGTTGTTAATAAAGAATATATAGGCTTCTTATTATGCAATGATTGTTTCTGTTTATTTCATGCATTCACCTGATTATAGTTACATTTTGGTGTCAAAAGCTTAGTTTCCGAGCATAAACTCAACGAGGTAAAGATTTGCCTGACGCAAATGAACAAAGCCATGAAATTTTGCATTAGACAAACAAAGTCCTAAACAGTCATCAGAAAGATGGATCACACCTCAGACAGAGCGAAACCAAGCCGGCGAGGAGCGTTTGCTTCAAATTAGTACAAACCAGCAACATTTAGATGCCGATGTGTGAGCTTTAAATAAGATCGTCTGCAATTAAAAGTGAGAGAGAGGGACACTCTCATCCAATATGTTCAAAGGACATTCACCCGTTCCACAGAGTGTGAATGAGAGTCTCTAAGTAGCAGAGCCTCATTATATTGAATGCATTGAAGGGAGGGGGCTGAGAGTGGAGGATGACACTTTGACCCTGACGTAATCTACAGGTCTGTGGGAGGTGTGGATGCCCTTCATGACCTGCTCAGTGTCAGTCAATAGCCAAACTCAAATGCATGAATGCTTCATTAGTTCATCTGACTGTGCTTGGCAGTGAGAACATAGACATTTAATTACATTTTAATGTAATGCAATTTTATTATATTTAAAATAATAGTATTTTTATTAAATTGACAATTTTAAGATGTACCCTGTCAAAAGAAAGGAACTCAAATAATTAATCTGTATCAATTATTATACTTAGTAATTTATTTACTTCGTTCAAACATTCAAAACCCTGCTTATGAGCTTGTTTAGAAAGTGAGGGATATATAAACAGAGGTTTTTGTGACACTATTCAGGTGTAACCAGTATGCGATCATTACCTCATACCTGCAGAAAATGAAAATGACCTCACAGCCCCTGAAAAAGCGAAACAGATCATTTTCACAGAGCCTCTATGGTCAGATAATCGTTCAACCTTTGAGGCAGAGACATGTTAAAACAAAAAAATAAAGGTTACTAACCCATTTTTCTTTGGGGCAGGGAGTTTTGGTTCTTTTTGTCCCGGTTTTGATGTGGTTTGAAGATTTGGAGAGCTTAAAATGATCACATTATTTCAAAGAAAGGAAAAATGACAGGTTTGTGAGGCAGTTTTATGAGATGACTTTCTTGTGCAGTAAGCTGTTGAAATGTACTGTGCTTTATTTCTTGCTGTTGTGCTGGGAGCTCTGAGGGACTGATCCAGCACAAGATCTGGTCCAGGTGATGCGCACATCTGAAAGATTAGAGCCCACAGCCTTGGGCCGTCTTCCAGTTTCTGTGTTTTTCAGAAAGAGTCCCAGCGAGAACGACTCTCAGCTTCAGGCATTGAATAACAAGGTGTCTCCCATGTGCACACGCTCCTTTTAGCAAAGCCATTTTTCAACATATTGCTTACAAAATATTTTGGCAGGTTAATGAGGAAGCTGTAGAAACTGGAATGGTTGGGTTGGAGTGCAAATGGCTTTATAACCTCTAACTTGCAAAAACATTCATGTGTCTGAACCACCATTAGGGAGAGTATGTGGATTATACAGTATTGACTTTAGAACTCATAAGGAAGGTGAAGGAAGGCCAGTAATTGTGTGTCCTTTTTAGTAACTTAAGTAATTTAAGCTTCCTAATGCTTACAGGAATCAATCAGTTTGTGGTCTGTAATGGTTGGAGACCATCTCACAATTTGTGAGAGCTTTAGCATGACCCAGCAAATGCAAAGCATCCATTAACACAAAGCCCCAATGCACTTTCTCATGCTCTATGCGAGTTTATAGCACCCTTTTCCCCAGGGTTCCCTTTCCCCCCTTTCTTCTCTCTTATATAGTTTGTAGCATATCAAACTGTGCCTTTATAACATTTTCAATGAAGGAGGGCTTTTTATTGTACCTCACTTGCACTACAATTATGAGGTGTTTTCCTTTTTGGTCATTTATTTAGCATTTTAAAAAAGGGTAAATGATATAATGTAACATAAAACAGCTTGCACTTCTTTTGTAAAATGCTAAAGGGCACAGAATTCGTGTTTTTATTGTTTTTTTTTGTGGTGAGGTAATATATAAGAGCCTTTTATGTGAGGATTAAGATGGAACGGGCATGTAAATATTTGATAACGTCTAAAAAGGACATAAAAGGCAGACCGCATGTAGAGAAGCTTTGATTTCTTTTATGTTCTGATACTATAAAGTCATCATCCACTTGCAGTATAATCTTGACAAGTCATAATATTAAACTTAAACTCCAGAAGATGTAGGATATTACATTTCACAATACTCAACTTAAATGCTGTGATAAAATAAAACAAAACGACTCTTGTCTGCCTTTTAAAAAAGTACTTTACATAAGTAAAATATATAATTTTGTGCTATAAAATATAATCCTGTGGATTATGACCTCACAGTCCCTTAAAAAAATGAAACGTGAAAAAATAAATCAAATGCAAAAAGTAAAAAAATATTATAAATAAATATGTTAAAGACAACACATTTCAGCAAATGCAACTGTTGTTATTTCTTGAATTTGCATGTTTAGTGCTAAATGCTTAATGCAAAATAAAAATAAAAAAAATCATTTAAAATAACTGTCCATAAGTAACGTAGGACATAAAGCACTGCGTATCAAACAGAGATGACAAAAACAACAATAAAAGATTAACATAAACAGCAAGAAGTAAAACATTTATCTTCAAACAGTAACTGTATAATTTATTAATGCCATAATGCATGCTGGGAGCTCACAAACCCTTAAAACAACAACAGCGTTTTTGAGATGATTGTGTTATTTTAGTTCTTTTCTGTTCTAACATGTGCTAAAACACTCATCTTTACCTCACTGACCATGTGTGCTGGTTAATTGCTCTCAAGTACCCTCAACATTCACACAAACCTGTTTTGTGAACTCTGTGATGCTTGTTACTCCAAAAAGTCTTTTCATTTAAACAACCAAAATACACTGTTAGACACCTAAACGAATGCTTGCGGCTAACTACTTCTCCATCTCCACATCCAAGTTTAGCTCCGGGTAAAAGGTTATCTTTTTTTAAAGCCAGATTTTGTGAGAAAACCTCAAAGGCACTGTGTGAGGGGAGTGCTGTATCTCGTTTTTAAAACACACCATTATTTCATCTCCAGATCCACAAAAGCCCATTTCTGAATCATTCTAATGAAACACTCGGGTGACATATCAGTCTTCATCCCACACATTGACTCTGGATAGTGTTTATCACTTTCGTTGCGCATCAAAGCATGTGAGAGACTTCAGCTGCCCTGGTTTCCTGATAACTGGAATCCTGGATTCTGTCAAGCCAAGACCAGACGTCCAGACAAAGACCTAATATCTGAAACCGAGATCAAGATATCTGACAAAAAACAGACAGAGGCCCAAATAAACAATAATGCAAAGCAGTCTCAGTTGGAGTGTGTCGTTGTTGTCGTCTCTCTTTGATTAGCGCTCCCTTTTTAGTGACAGAAACCAAGACCTACACAACAGAGACGACAAGCCCACTGATCACAAAGGTCTAGACACAAGAACCTCACGAGAACTACTTTGTAATGAAATGTTTAACCACCTTTAACCATTTAGAGGCTCATACAACACTGCTTAGATTACAGGGTGTGGCTAAGCTAATAAAAGCTAGCAGAAAACACCATCACCATTGAGATTAATTGACAGGCTGTGATACCCATTATCCCACGTGCATTTTCTACCGCGGTAAATGCAAAACACTGAAAACCAAGATAAAAAGGCCTGAAATGCATTATTAAGTAGCTTTAGTCATAACACAAATTAAATGAGCTTCTGCAGAGGAAGCGAAGAAGCTACTTGCCAAAGAGCATTTTGTTCCTGTTTAATGGCATGGATTTAATCATGGTGGGAGGTTTAAGCATTTCTTAGAAAATATGAATGCTATGAGTTTCCTCCCATTCAATTAGCAAGATGCAGAACAAAGTCCAAAAAAAATTATAATACTTTTTATGATAACGCTGGAATTCGTTTTATGCTTTAAATCGCCGTGACACAGAAACTGAGCAGAGCAGAGACCGTGAATACTATATGTGACCCTGGACAACAAAACCAGTCATGAGTGTTAATTTTCAGAAATTGAGATTTATATATGATCTGAAAGTTGAGCTTTCCGTTGATGTATGATTTAGATGGGTAGGGCAATATTTCACCGAGATGCAACTGTATGAAAATCTGGAATCTGAGGGTACAGAAAAATCTAAATGCTGAGAAAATCACCTTTAAAGTTGTCCAAATTAGATCTTAACAATGCATATTACTAATAAAAAATTAGGTTATATATTTTTTCGGTAAGAAACTGACTAAATACCTTCATGGAACATGATCTTTACTTACTATCCTAAGGATTTTTGACAAAAAAGAAAAATCTATAATTTTGACCCATACTATGTATTTTTGGCGACTTAAGACTGGTTTTGTGGTCCAGGGTCACATATGCTAATTCAAAATATTGTGTTATTATAAAGAAAAATTTATATTGCATAGCATGCAGTATTAATTCAAATCCAAAAGAATATATAAATAACACTGCATACAACTCGGTAGGAAACATAGCATGAAAATTGTTGTAAAGATTAAAGGAAGATGCAGATGTTGGATCTGCTGAGCATGTTTCGTCCTGCTGGGTTTGTAAATCTTAGCAGGTCTCTGTTGTGGAACTATGGAAGTCTGTTTGAGATCCTGTCATGCCATTGACTGAATTTCACAAGCCCTCCGGCAGACTGTCAGACAAAAAAACGGCGCTTTGCGCTTTTCAGACACATTCGCATTCCAAGCGGGGTCAAACCGCTCCAAATTTCTTAACCCCAAACACATCCGCAGCCAAAGATCTGCCCAGACATCATCACAATTGTCACTTGTCAGTCACAAAACCCCCCTTTCCTGTCTTTCACGCTCAAAGTGTCCCATATCATCATCATCGTTACGAGATATCTTTCATATGTCCACGTAGACAGACAATTTCCTCTTGCACAATGTTTATGTATCCAAACCTTTGAGACAACAAACAGGAGTAAACCTACAGCGCCTGAAAGAAACTCCGTAATATGGAGAACATATTCTTACTGAATACCCAGGACAATACTGCTGTTTGTATTCTGAACTGAAATGTCTTTGCATCTCTTGAGGCTATAAATCTTTAATGAAGTGGTTGTCTCTGACTCAAAGTGCTCAGATCCCTTCAGTCTTCACTATGAAAGAGTGTCTAAGCCGCTTCTGGAACCGGTAAGACTTGTACTGAATGACTCACAATGACTGCACGAGTTACTGCATAGATATATGTATTCATTTGAGCATTGTGACTAATTTAATGTACAAAAAAGTGGCGTTCGAGTAAAAGGAGAGTCAACTGGATGTAGGCCACATTCACTTGAAGAAGTTCCGTCATTATGTACTCACCCACATGTCACATGTATTTATATAGCAATACAGGTTGTTTCAAAACAGTTTTACAGTAAGGAATAAATGTTGCAAATGAATTCAATTTCTGACGGGAAGCATCTCTAACTTGTTTTTGACCAAAGACATGTAATATAATTCACTCCAAATTGAACAAATTTTTTCACTTTCTCACCAATAGATTGCCTGCAGTGAATGGGTGCCGTCAGAATGAGAGTCCAAACAGCTTATAAGTAATCCACACCACTTCAGTTCAACAACGAACATCTTGTAAAGTAAAAAGCTGGATGTTTGTAGCAAACAAATACATCATTAAGACATTTTGACTTTAAACGAGTCCATACATATTGCTTTCCAAAGTTAAAAAGTGAATCAGGAGAGAAATCTGCACAGGTCAAGTGATTGTTGACAGGCGAAAACAGTAATAAACAAATACACACAGTATGTCAGTGGACTTTTTCACTTAAGCCACACATATTTTCGCCAGAGGTCACAGCTTAAAGATAAAAAGACATTATTTGATGGACTGGAGTCAAACAAATTGTGATGTTTTGCTGTCTGAACTCTCATTCTGATGGTACCCATTCACTGCAGAGGATCCATTTGAGATCCAAAATTTCTCCAAATCTATTTCTATGAAGAAACAAACAAATAGAACATTGTCATTTTTTGGGAGATCTATTCCTTTAAAGTCAAACATAATTTGTATTATTTTTTTTTGTTTGATCCATTTGGTTAAATCTCATGTCCGTCCTTGCGTAAATATTGTTTGGTGTGGTGACAGATTCACACTGACCTGGAGTGTGAGGAGCATTTTCATAAATCATGTGGGTCACCACAATACAAATTGACATTTGCCCTCTTTCTCAATCACTCAGCTATTCAGAGACCAGTCCTTTGCTCATTCTGAAGCAGAGAACATAACATATCCTATGCATAATGTAGCACTTTTTACATCATAGTACAGGCCGCAGGCAGCTTCATTGTGTCTAGGGTCTCTGTAATGAATTATGAAAGATGAGCAGCTCCTCTACAGCTGGAGCAGGTCGTGAGACGTGTGTCCGGGGCTGGTCTGTGCTCAGCAGGGGGGCTGCTACAAGATGCACTCAACCGTCCCATCCCCTACTGCTGGCACGGTCTGGCGCTTTGGACCTGGACTCTCCTTTACATCTGGGTCAGAGGGTGTAAATGGCACTGCATTCCACTGGTGAAACTACACCCTGATGGTTTGCCAAAATTCTGTGTAATTCATGACTGTAAATGCCAGTTACATTCACAGTAAAAGTAATTCCACGTAATTCCAAGCAGCCTGTCAGGGTATAGTGTTCACAGCTCTTTAAACATAACTAAAACCAGTTTTCATAGACAACTCTCCACAGTTGTTTTGCAATATCTGAATGTAATTGCAATATTTAAAAAAGAAGTTTCATTAGTAACCTAGCCATAATAAAAATAACCTGTGGAGCATTTTCAATTAGTTTATTAAGCAAGGAAGCATTAAATGGATCAAAAGTAAAGTCATTTATAATGTTACCAAAAAAAAAATGCTGTTTTTAACATTCATCAAAGTTTTCAAAAACATTTAAACTCTTACAGACCCTAAAAATACTGAGGAACTTGAACACAGAAATAAGAAATAAAAAAGTATAAAATATATGCTCTATCATGACAAAGAAAAAAGTATTTGGCAAGAAACACTTTAAAAAGGTTAAAAAACAAACAAACAAAAAACTTTATAAGTGCTGGTAAATTTTTGATACTGTCAGCATTGGTTAGATTAACCCCGGTCTTAAATTAAAGGCTGTTTTCAGAGAGGACTCTTCAATCACATTGTTATTTAGTCTAGAGCTCTTCGTCTGGGGATATGGCCCTTGATGTTTTGTTTGGTTAAAAAATATGAGTTAATTTTCCAGCAGCTGATTTTCTCATTTCCTCGTATGCTCAGAACAAAACAATTGCCATTATCTTGCCAAGAAAAAGCTTAACCCAACATCATAGCAATATTGCACAGCATCTAACAGACTGAGTATTTCATTCACTGCTAATGTTTTACCCACAGTCTCCAGAGACAGACAGCGGCAGATAGGCCCATCTGTCTGGATATGGTACAGTGCATCAATGTTTCATGATTCCTTTCCTGTCTGGTAATTTCTTCCAAACTCCATCTCTCCAAAAATTACAATACTTGTCTATTTAAAATATATCTTCTCCATTAATTAGCTTAACCCTGCCATGCAATTAAACATTACATGAAATTGCATCATAGAGAATTCCATTACGACACAATAAATCACCTCTCACATATTACATTTAGCCATTGCAATTAGCACATTACGTTGCGATTGAAATGAAGTCATCGTTCTTTCTAACTAATAAGGTCACATCAGCATCCTCCGCCTGGCCTCGTTTCTCCAAAGGAGAACATTTCTCAGGTATTGCTTCTGAACAACCTCACTCACACACAATTAGAGATTTACCCACTGGAGGACTGGTATATTTACTTCTCATATCCCACTGTCCCTCTTCATATTGTATTAATATCCTCATTATGAAAGTCATTTTTCTATGCATTTATCACGACCTACTTAGCACCATGTAAATTTTTAATTTGCAGTGGCTCTGGCATTACAGCAAGGCATCCTTAATATCATATAATACTGCACTAACTGTGAATTCATTTTAAGGGGATGTGCTGTTTGAACAAACATTAGGCTAATTAACCTGTTTATTCAGAATGAATAGAGAGTACCATTTGTGTGCTGGTATAACACTGCAGGACATTTAAAAGCACCTCCAGCAGTTATGAGAATATGACTAGTGTGCTTTCATCTGAAACGAGAGCTATGATCGCACATCAGGCATCAATTATCAAACAATACTCTTCGCTAACACAATGATCTGAAAAGGAAATCGCCAAAGCATCTTCTGGTTGCATAAATATGGTCACGCTTGTAATAAGAACCTAAACAAGATGCAGAGATTTTTTTAGTTACTCAAGATTTGTACACATAATCCGAGGCTTTACCATAATGGTTTTGGCACACCCTAGCAGTTTATTTAAATACAATCTACATTTTGAATTATTTATTTATAAAGTGGAATCGGTAACAAATCACTTTCACCCATAGACTGTAAAAAAGTATTAATCTTTATTTCTTTTTTTATATGTTTCTTTTATTGTTGAATGATTGACTTTTCATTGTACTGCTATTTCTTACCATATGATTTGAATTCATTCTCGTAATCATAAAATATTAGTTTGTAATGCAAATAATTTACAGCCTCTCTCATTTACAGAAAAATGCTTACTGCATCGACAGGGCTGGCTGGACTCATCTCGTCTGTCGGCGAGTTATCAGTTTTTTTGCTCCATGGTGTTTGTTTTTTTACTGCGTGAGAAAATGGACGTTTGGTGCACAGAATGCTTTAAATGTGGCACCCTTGTTCCGCGTTGCAAAATATATCCAAAACAGTGCTTTGTAAAATTAACTATTGTATGTATCATATTGTATGTATTAACTAAGAAAACATTCGTAGTCAGCTGATATGGCGTGACCCCCCAAAAAACAAAAGGTTTCTCAGTGGATTAAAGAAGTAGCAGATGTAATTAAAAAACATTATTTTACTTTTTTTTTTATACATATCTCTTTCTATTTTCTTCAGTTGTTTCCTCTTATTCCGGTTTAGTTTTTATACTTTTTTTGCACTGTGACCTTCACTACATTTTCCATTAGTCATCACACTCTTTCTCCCATAGAGGTTGATGACGGGTCATTCCTGTTATACATTGACTTTTCTCTATGATTTATGTACTCTTATTTTCTCTAAAATAGTCAAACATATATAAAATAAATTGCTAAAATTATATATAGTAGATCTAGCTTATCACTTAAACAGAGATAATAGACATTAAAAATATTACAATTTATTAATTTAAATATATTTTAAATTAAATGTAAGAAAATAATTTTCTTCCTGTACCGTGTTCCTAAACTAATTTTCCTCCCTGTTAGGATTTACTTCCTCGCCTTCCAAGATAGACTATTCCACTAATTCCACTGAGATCATTTTCAAGAAGTGATATTGTTTATTTTTTCCCGCTGGGATTTAACTGTACAAATTGAGTTTTTGAAATATACTACTGCATGTCCCACTCTTAAAGTTCCACCCTGTTAGGCTATATTATGCAGTTTGTTTGTCCAATAAAAAAACAACAACTTTAAAAACATATCTGACATAGATAGAAATTATATGCTCATCTTTAGAAGGTTAGAAAGTTACATTTTGATCACTGGTTTTTATAGACTGTGGAATGTGAAACTAATAGGGTGGGAATTCTAATAGAATACCAAGCTTGGCCAGTATGTGTTCAGTATAGCTTCCAAATTTTGAAGCCAAAATTCTATCAGCTGCCTTCTGATGAACCTCAACCATATCAGAGCCATCTTAAGTTTTTGCAGCAAACAGGGGAAATGGTATACCAAAATGGTATACACTGTGCTGCCAACAACATTTCAAGCAATATCAAATGTCAGTGTTCTCTTCCACCACCTTCTGAATTGCTGAAAATTGTGAATTTAGTTAATATCATGCCACCTTTATATTCAAAAACATCTATAGAGGATGCATTACATATGTATAACCTTTCAAATTGAAACGAGTGACTATTTTAGAGGATTCACACGCAGGCCTCTGTTCGGGCTAATTCAGAGTTGTTTATAATCAGCAAAGTTACTCAACTCCAATTGAAGTTACTTTTGGGTGCAATAACTTTTACATTGAATGTCAAATCTGTGTTTTACCAAAAAAAGGGTGTGTGTCATAAAACACGAACTGAGTAGGAGTTACATGACATTGTTTACATCTCTGGTTCACCCTAAAGAAAGATAAAACCTTACAATAATCTCACAAAATCATGTCAGTGAAAGTTCAATGGATTCATATGCCCAGAGAACACGGGGTTAGACACCAATATAACATAGATAGGTCAAATAATGAAGGAGTTAGGATATTTTAAGGGCTACCTGCCCATCTTGGACACCATCTTGAAAATGACGCCTTTCTAGTGGGCAAACTTTAGTTATTAACACCTAATACTACAAAAAAAACAAAACAAAAAAAACAGATGAGAAACCTTTTGTTAGATTTTTTTTAGCGTTAGGTGTTTTTTTTTCATATATGCAGCCGTCTACCTAGCCAGCGTGGGGTTTTTTTATCAAACAATGGTGATGCTCCCCCTAGTGGTGACTAAGTTTCGACAGGAGAGAAAGAAATCAAGACTGTTCTTACAATCCTACAAGCCTTTATTAATGACATTGCATGCAATAAAAGTACAATCTCAAAAAATAAAAACAAACATGTTTCTTAAGACAACTGTGTGAATTTGTAATATATTGCATATGCCGAAGCATCCGAAATAAAACTTTCCTCCTTCGTTAATCAGGTACAAGTTAAATCAAAGCAAGGCTCTTCATGCAGCTGTTATAATAACTTCATGGAATGTTTTCTTTCACCCGTCCTTTCAAAGCTGTCAATCCTAAAGCCTTGAATGTGGCACAACTTGAGCAGGATCATTACGATTAAATCGCAAAGCAATGTTTACCTGCACAAATATCCTGTCTAGTACACAAGCGCTGCTCTCTTTGCAATCCCCTTTCTCACAGCGAATGCACTCTGTGCATGTTTGCGTTAAAATAAAACGTTGCGCATTTAAACATTTGTGCCTTAAGTTTATAAGTTATTATATATTTAACATTTTTTTGTTTGCAGTTTTTGCATTTCAAATGACAATCTTCTATGCCGACAAAGCTTTTTAATTTAAAAAGTCAGATATTAATAATATGGATCCCCAGTTCCACCCTCCACCAGTGCTGTTGTATTGGTCCTACGCAAAAAGCTCTGGGATCACGGAAGTTAACGCAGCATCCTGAGTTTGCGGTAAAATGACACAGCCATGAGGGCAGCTACGGTGCCCACAATGACAAGGACGGCCAGAGCGACCCCCAGTCCTACAGACGCCCCGTTCCCATTTTCCTTCTGTGGACTGCTCACAGCTGTACAGGAATAAAAGCGGCACCTTGTTATTACCAATATTGTTCTTCTGTAAATTAATCACAATGATGAGGGAGGCTTACCTTCTTCCTTAGTGGCAAGAGCTGTAAGAAAAAACAATATGCGGTTATTATTTAGCTACATTAAAGTGTCTTGAAATAATTTGCACTAGCCTATATTAAATGCGTTTTTCCAGTAGTATAATATATTATGAGTAGGATCATATATTACGGGTGTCTGCTTTAGTCCTAATAGGTCCTGAGGTGATGAGGGTGGTGTCTGAGACGCCATCTTTAATTGTGGTTGTCTGTATGTCCCTTCTCCTCCTCCTGTTGCATTGCTGATCAGTGAAAACGGATTAGGCTTATACAATAAAGCAGGACATATTTATCGGTTTTAGTTAAGACCCCGTGTGGTACCTTGAACTGGGCGCAGGTGCTGGTTTCACAAAGTCTGGTGATGCAGTGGAGGTAGTAGGTGGCAATGGTCAGGTTCTGCTGCTCAACAAAGCGGAAGGCCGGGAAGCTGAAGCGAGCCTTCTGACTGTTTCCGTTCTCCGACACCTGAGTAAACTGATCTTTTGAGCACCTTTAAGAAAAAAAGAGCAGGAGGAATTTTAAGTACGACCAAATTAATTTCCATGCCTTTGTGGCTTTGTTGAGTTTCTAAAAAAATTCTATCGAGACTCTAAAACAACAATTTCTAATTGATTAAATATTATTTCAATGATTTTTTTATTTGAAGTTCATTTTATTTTTGTTTTTTTTATTTAGTTGGAATAATATTTCCAATATTTCCATTGTTTACTTGTGAGCATTACATTTTTTACAGATTAAAAAATTTAAACTGATTAAATATTTGTAAGAGTTATTTATTTTTTATATTATTTATTTATTATTTTTAGTACTAATACAGTACATATAGAATACATGTGACAAACAATTAATTTCCATGGATTTGTAGCTTTCTTTTTCTTTTTTTAAATAACCTTCTAGCAACTCAAAAACAACATTTCTTATTCCATATATTTTTTAGTTTTTACACTATATTAGTTATATTAATTATATATCACTGCTGTCAAACTATTTATTTGTGATTAATCACATGCAAAATAAAAGTTTTTGTTTACAATATTTATGTGTATACTGTGTATATTTATTAGTTGTGTGTGTGTGTGTGTGTA
>JAUYWG010000050.1:7877026-7893651 GCA_034779775.1 Enteromius afrohamiltoni | reverse complement strand
TAGAGTGGAATAGCCGGTTCAGAAGTATACCATGATCAACAGTATCAAATGCTGCAGAAAGGTCTAAAAAGACAAGGTTATAAGGTGACTGATAGCAGAGACATTCGCTTTCACCCAAGGCTGTAGGGAAAGGGTCTAGTGCGCAGGATGTTGATCTCATCAGCTTGATAGTATCCTCAACCTCAAAAACGAGTAACTTCTGGGAACATTATCAATGCTGAAAATTGTTGTACTGCTAGTTTTATGGGAACTGTGACACTTTTTTTGCAGGATTTGATGAACACATTTTTGAAAGAATTTATTTATAAACATTATAAATGTCTGTAGCTGTATATTTTGATCAATTTAATGCATCTTCACTGAATGCAAAGAACTTTAAAATACCAGCCCTTAATTAATCACCTTCTTTAAAATACATTTTATGTTCCACTGAAGAAAGTCAACTTCTATTCAAATTGTAATTTCTTTAAAATAAAATAAAGTTAAAGTTAACAGTTATATTGTGCAGCATTTATTTAATTTGTCAAATATATGGCTTGGTGAGCATGTGAAACTTTATTCAACTGTATTAAAAAAAAAATTCTAAACATTTAACCCATGGTGTAGATTAATAGTACTTTACTATGAAAGGCCTATGTATATTTAAAGGTAAATCACACACAGAGTACAAACTGTATTCCCTTACTCTAACCCTCCCTTCACAGAAAATGTTTTCATAAAAAAACAATGAAAAAAAAAAAGATAATAAAAAATGATTATATTAAAATAAAAAAAAGAATAAAGGTGTATTTGGTTTACAAGCACGTGAGAAGTGTTCTCATACGCCATGGTTATGTTGTAATACCTGTCATACACATTTGTGCTCTCATAAACCTTATAAACCTGTACACACATGTGAACAATTATGTGAAAAATAATCCTTTTTTATATTTCACATCCAACATAAATACACTCTCATAAATAAAGGCACAAAAGCTGTCACTGGTGCTGCATGTGTCTCAAATTTTAGAGCAGTCCCTGCGTTTTATGAAAGAAATCAATGAATCTGCACGTGGGTGTATGTATTAAAAAATGTAATTATGCACTTTTTTATCAGTAACTGTAAATGATACAAATTAGGCCTACACTAATTAAGTGATCTCTATTATATTAAAATCAGACAAGAAAAAAAAAGTATTTTTGCAAATAAACATGCAAATAAAAAAATGTGCAGAGGACCAGTCACTTGAAAATCACAAATATATAACTGTTGCATTTAATTGCTATCTAAGCATTCAGTCACTACTACGATTTATAATTTAAAGTAATAAAAAAATATATAAATCTAGCTAATCCCAAATGAAACGAATTAATTCTTCATTGTCGCTTTATATTCCAAGCGCATTTGTAACAGCGAAGGCGTCTGATCCAGGATCAGCAGCATCAGCGGCCAGTGTCCTATATTCCTCCAGCTCTCATGGAACAGCACAGGCCCGCCATTTCCCTGAATGCCTTCGCTGCTCTTCAATCCTGCGGCTTCACAGAAATAAGACAGGCGGCGGCTGAACGGCGGGATTAGTGTCGGGACACGAGAGATGAGTCACGAGCCTTTACAGCGCGCGAGTGAAACCCGTAACAATGTAACAATTCCGCGCGAGATATTCGCTAACATCATTCGTGGATTCATCATCGTCTCGCGCAGCGGATAACTGGGTGCAAGGCTTCCCGTCTGCCTCCTCTTGTGTCCGAGCAATCTTTGTCTGCCCGCATTCTCGTATCGTGCGTCAAGGAGGTCGACCGGGAACTGTGAACACTATTTAATAGCGGCGTGAATTTCAATATTCATACGTATTATTTGATTGTCGATCGCTTTAAAGATGTCTGGGCAGAGCATTACAGACAGGATAACTGCTGCTCAGCATAGCGTTACTGGATCAGCCGTGTCCAAAACAGTGTGCAAGGCAACGACTCACGAAATAATGGGCCCTAAAAAGAAACATTTGGACTGTAAGTATCGCCAGCTGAGTGTTTAATATGAATAGCGACGACGAACGTGTGTACAGCTGTTGCTTTGATTGTTATGGCTACGATTTTAGGCTATTGTACAATGGGCAGGCCCTGGTTGTGCTAAGCTAATGTGCTTAGACAGACCCCTGTGTAATAATATTGATATAGACCATTTATGAGAAACTGACATTCTTCACTTTAAACTGTATTGAAGCAGGACTGTGCGTGTGCAATACCGCGATATTTATATAAGCAAGAACGATGGGATTGTCGTTAAGTTTGATCCCATAATGCTTTTATAGTGCCCAAATCTATTTTAATACAGTTCATGCCCTCATGTAGACCTCCCCAGCATTGCCATGCTGGTAAATTCTGGTTAAATGTTAATTCCTTATAATGCTCACTGGGCAGAAATAAAGCAGTGATATTGTTTTTCTTGGGCTGTTGTGCAGGGGTTATTGTGAGGAAGGTGTATTTGAATGTTAAAAGTTTGTTTAGATTTGATTCTCGTATTCGTTAGGTGACAAGCTGGCAGGTGATGTCAGCGAATGCCTTCTTTAAGAAGTGCTGGTCTAGTGCCAGTCTAGTAAGTCTGTGCTTGAGAATAGATCTCTATTTACGTCTGTCTCAGCCAGGCCTGACCACTCTTTCATTTAGTTCTTACAGTGTTATAAGACAAGCTATGACATGTTTGAAGGAGCATGGTTGGGATTTTTAAAAAAGAAAATGTAATTATATCCTTTCATGTATAATAATTCAATTTAATTGCAATTTAGAACAGTGCAAGTAAACTTCTGTCATTAATTACTTATTACTTACGTTTTTTTGTTTTTTTTTGCCAAAATATGTATTCTTGTATCTTCGTAACATTACAGTTGTACCACTGATGCCTCTTGGACTATTTAAACAGTGTCTTTACTACTTTTCTGGGCCTTAAACGTGGTAGTAAAAAATATCTTCAAGATATCATAAAGATACTTTTATCTAGCTAGGATGCTTTAAAAGTGATGATAAAGGAACACGCTTATATTGTTACAAAAAGATTTCTATTTTAGATCAGTGCTGTTCCTCTGAACTTTCTGTTCATCAATGAAACCTGAAAAAAAACAACACTGTGTTTTCAACACAGTTATAATAATAATGTGTTTTTTGAGCAGCAAATCAGAATAGTAGAATACTTTCTGACGGATTGTGTGACTAGAGTAATTATACAAAAAATGGCTCTGAAATCACAGGGATAAATGACATTTTAAAATATATTAAAATAGAAAACAGTTAATATAAATTGTACAATTTTTTAAAATACTTTTTGCAGTATTTTGGATCAAATTAATGCAGGATTTGTGAGCATAAGAGAACTCTTGACTGGTAGAATTGTGACCCTGGACCACAAAACCGTCAAATTTGACAATACTGAGATACATCATATGAAAGTTTAATAAATAAGATTTCTATTGATACATGGTTTGTTAGGGTAGGGCAATATTTGGCTGAGATACATCAATTTGAAAATCTGGAATCGGAGGGTGCAAAAAAATCAAAATACTGAGAAAATCAGCTTTAAAGTTGTCCAAATAAATATCTTATCAATGCAATTTACTAATCAAAAATGACATTTTGTTATGTTTACAGTAGGAATTTTACAAAAATCTTCATGGAACATGATCTTTACTTACTATACTAATGATCTTTGGCATAAAAAAATAAATAATTTTGACCCATTCAATGTATTTTTGGATATTGCTACAAATAAACCCCAGCGACTTAAGACTGGTTTTGCGGTCCAGGGTCACAATTCCTCTTCAAAAACAAACAAACAGTAATAATATATCAAATAAATTATGGTTACGTATGGATGTTTTCACCAAAAAAAGATGAACTGCTTTTGGCTGATATGGCTATAGCTGTAGAACAGATAAGATCTGATTCTAAACATTTCCTTTTGTGGTGAGGGCTTTGTTTCTCAGAGTAGGAGTGACATAACTGGATGAATCAAAGTTGGCAGTGTTCTGGAGGCAGCTGCCTTACACCAACTCAACCAACCAACCACACGACTGAAGTCAACCTCATTCATTCAGAAAGCAGCAGCTCATCTGAAACTGCACTACATCACTGTCTGTGTGACGACTACACCACAACTGTTTCACTCCCCTAAAGCATATCAGCAGATGATCAGTAAATGTTTCCTCTAGAAAGTCCAACAGCGGAGTTAGTGGAGGGCTGTGCAATTCCTGTTACATAATCTAGAATAAAGCACATCTTATATGTAGAAAAGCATATATATATATATACTCTCCACAGAGTATTATTGTTTTCTTTTATGTTATAAATGCATGGTAATCCTTGGATTAATTTGCATTTTAATCTCTATACCAGCTCACTCTGTTGACTCAGTTCTTGCATATTCGTCAAGTTATTTCAGTAGTTAATGGAGATCTCTATTTCTATTGTAGACCTGATACACTGTACCAATGAGATGAATGTGAACATTCCTCAGCTGGCAGACTCTTTGTTCGAGAGGACCACCAACACCAGCTGGGTGGTGGTCTTTAAGTCTCTAATCACAACACATCACCTCATGGTATACGGGAATGAGGTGCGTGACCGTGGGAGACCTGTCCATAAGATATTTTCCATGTGCAAAAAATTCTACGCATTAAACCTTTTTTTGTTATTATTTTGGTTACAGCGATTTATTCAGTACTTGGCCTCCAGGAACACATTATTCAACCTCAGTAATTTCCTGGACAAAAGTGGCCTGCAAGGTAAAGTATGGGACTATTTCACATGATTTTCAGGCTCTACAGAGGTTTCATTTATTTTTTTGGGGGGCCGATTTTAGAAATACATTTTTTAAATTGTTGTAAATTAAGTATTTAACATTATTATAACATTATTTTCTCTTTTACTTCATGTAATTTGTTTTATAATAATATTTATACAATTATTTATAAGACTTTTTTACTGTTTTAATTTAAGATTTGAAATTTAAATCTTAAATCCCTTTATCTGATTTTACCATTTTTCCTCAGTGATCCTTAGCAACTGCTCTTAACTGTGATATTTATCGGTTTCTCCCTAGGTTATGACATGTCAACGTTCATTCGGCGGTATAGTCGATATCTGAATGAGAAAGCGGTTTCATATCGACAGGTGGCATTTGACTTTACAAAAGTAAAGCGTGGGTAAGATATTTTTAATACATTTCATAATATGCCTTTGAATTAGGGTTGGGTCGATAGACGATACCATAGTCCATCGCCTATGGCCGATAGACATCATGATGCTGAGCCTGCATCGCGATCCTCCGCCCCGCCACAGCAGAAGCACCAAGCTCGTGAAAAATACACTTAATCTATTGCGGAAAATCTATGCCATTAATAAGAGAGCGCGCCACTGATGCTGGCGAGCGCGGTAAATCATTTCCGCGAGAGGAAACAGATATACATGCGAAGAAACGGGTCCGCAAGCTCATTTCAAACCCTCGCACGCGCTCGATATGTCATCCGTGCACAATTCAAGCACTCGCGCTCGATCCTCTCTCACCTGCTCGCGCGAACACTGTTATTTTTGTCAGTCGTGGGGCGGGGCTTGGTGTTTTAGTTACAACTAAACACCCCCCCAACCACCACCTACGACGACGACATCATCGAATTTGACATTAAGTGCATTATGTAACTCAAACAGTGATTAATTTAACCAGCAAATTGTTCACTTGATACAAAGTTGTTGTATTTTTTTTGTTAGCCTTAGCTATAGTTTTTGTTCGAAATCATTTAAGGGGGATTTGTGCAGCACTAGGTTTGAAGTGCTTGCATTAAGTGCTTGAAGTCATTGCACTGGATCATCCACTAAACCTCCATGAGCTGATCCCCCTAATGTCATTTGACCTATATTTTCAAATCTTTTCCTTAAGGGTGGACGGAGTGATGAGAACCATGAACACAGAGAAGCTTCTTAAAACCATCCCCATTATACAGAACCAGATGGATGCCCTTCTTGACTTCAATGTAAGTTGACGGTTAATTTGTACACATGCATGTTAATCGATGAAAATGACTTAAGAATATATACGATGTAGAAGAAAAGCATCTGTGTTGCATATATTTAAAAAAACTGTTTTTTGTTTGTCCAGGTCAATGCCAATGAACTTACCAATGGAGTTATCAATGCAGCCTTCATGCTTCTCTTCAAAGACTCCATCCGACTTTTTGCAGCTTACAATGAAGGGATAATAAACTTACTGGGTAGGTCTTTCATCTCAATTCTAAAGAAATAAACAAAATTGTATAAATTAGTGCTGTCAAATGATTGATCGCTTTTAGAATAAAGTTCATTTGCACTAGTATAATTACACTCGTTTAAGTGTTGCACGTTTGTAAGCAACAAACTGGTCATTTAAATCATTGCTATAGTCTATAATCTATACTACATGCATGCATGTTACTGAATAACGCATAACGCATACTTATTTATCACCTCTTACAGAAAAGTATTTTGATATGAAAAAAGTCCAGTGCAAAGAGGGTTTGGACATTTACAAGAAATTCCTTACTCGAATGACCCGGATCTCAGAGTTCCTCAAAGTGGCAGAGGTGAGATTCTCATGCGTTGTTCTGGTTAGCAAGGGACTTCATTAAAAGAGCACTATGTAACATATTTGTTTCACACACCTCACAGCAGGTGGGAATAGACCGCGGGGACATCCCTGACCTGTCTCAGGTAGGACTGCACTTTTATTCTGACTTTACCACCTGCACTCGTTCTGCATTATTAACTATCCCTAATATTTTCGAAAACTGTTCTGCTTTCTCTCTTACGTTACTTTGCACAAATCTGACTTGAAGATGCATGCAGGTCGTTAGGATGCGCATGTCACTTAAGATTTCTCAGCTTTTCTCTTTTAACTTTTCCCTGTCTACAGCAAATAAAGGTGTTATGGGCTCAGTGGAGATTTCAGAAAAATAATTACACTTATAGAGATAATAGAATCATGACTACCACAGTTAAGATTAGTATATTGACCGAATATGCAACAGATTCTCACTCAGATTTAGCGGTTGGAGCCACGTGTCGTGTGTGATTTAAATAAAGTCTGTATGCCAATATATTACTGTTTGATAAATGTTGAGTTCTTTAAATGTTAAATCCATTTATTTGCTCAAAAAGAAAGAATACAGTAAAAATAGTAATATCGTCAAATATGATTACAATTTAAAAACACATTTATATATTTATTCATGTGATCATAAATTTAAATCAGTTTTCAGTGTCACATGATCCTTGAGAAATTATTTTAGTACAATTATTTAGTGCAAGAAACATTTATCATTGTTCTCATCAATTTTTGTTGAACGTGTGATTCATTTTGTAAGGATTCTTTGAATGGACCTTTTGTCATAAAAACATAAAAGCTTTTACTGTCATTTTTGATCAATTTAATGCATTTTAGCTGAATGATTTTATAGTAAATATTTCTGCTTATGCACCGCTCTAAAATATTTTCTAGTTTAGAAATTGCTCTAAATTTAGTCTCTATAAAAGAATTAAATAAACAGTAATCACAAACAGTTGGCACAGTCAGCGTACATTATTTGTCCAAAGGTACGAGAAACCTTCATATAGAGTACAATTACAGCACAAACACATTTCAGATGATGAGTATATTCCTGAGTGTATGGGTTCATGATTATAATAATAATGTTGATGCATCATTCTGTACAGTGACATGCAAGGCTTTTACCCAAGCAGCAGTATTTGACACCTTGGGAGCGAGAACAGTATATAAATTAACACCTAAGTCATAACGGCAAATGTCAAACATGGACACATGAAAAGGACAGATTATTATTCAATGCATATGCCGTCATAACCTTATGTAAGAGCAGATTTGAAACCCATGCATTATATGTCTGACCAAGACCACCTTTATATTCTGTATTTCCCTTTATCTTTCCACCTTCTGTCCACCTTCAGTTTACCGTGTGTGTAAGTACTTTTCTGACTCTTTTCTGCACTCCTCTGCACTTCTTTAATTCTTATTGCCAATTAGCTATTTACTCTCTTTTCATTGGGGGCTTGATGCAGTCAGTGCTGTATTCCTGAGTAAATGTTTGTGCATTCCCGCAGGCCCCCAGCAGTCTTTTGGATGCCCTAGAGCAACATTTGGCTTCATTAGAAGGAAAGAAGGTGAAGGACTCCACTGCCGCCAGCAGGTGGGCCATTCACGTGTTTTGTGTATATTGTATATTTGGTGTAATGCAATGTGTTTATGCGATTTAAAGTAAAAAAAAAACACATTATTTTTCAAATTATGTTTGTCGGAGAAAGGACAAACAAAAAGCATTACCCTTCACTTCTCAAAACTCGCATTTGAATAGTAAGTAGCAGGTTCTTTTAAAGGGGTCATACAGTGGTGAATCTTTGCAAATCGCCTTTCCTAATAATGTGCTAATTAGCAAGTTTCACTATGAATACGGCTAAAAAAGATCCTCCTTAGAGCGCTTCGGGAAAGAGGGGCGGGGTCAGCGGAGCTCGTGAAGATTTAAAGGGGAAGTACACAGAACAGAGTGGTTTCTAAAGAGCTGTTTATGACAGGGCAAAATGAGCATTTTTTACACTATGTTTGAGAAATTTTAAAGCAATCTATATTACAAACTTTCCATTAAGATCCTAAATAATCATATTAGCTTGTGAAAAATTGCTTTTTAATTAGCCCTTTAATAAGAAAATGTAACTTACTTAAAGGTTGTGAGTCAGAAGCACCAAAATGTCCTTGCAGTGGTAGAATTTCTCACTTTATATTCTGCTCTGTAGGTTTTAGGAGTCCATCCTCCATAAAATGTGCTGAACACACTAATAATACTTGTGTGTGTGAATATAACTTAACCACTGATTTCTAGTTATGTCCTCTTTTGAAAGCACAAACAAAGTAGTTTAATTTTCACAATGAAATACCACATTTTCAGAACATGACAGCAAATTAAAAAAATTTTAGCAGTAAATATTTGGGCGGCGTATACCCACACGGTGACATAGAAAAGCAGGGGCGTGTTCATATGAGGTGTGGACAAGTCATAACTTTTATAAAGAATATCTCTGGTTTTGAAACTTGAATCTTTGCAACGTTAAAAGTGATCTTATCTATGCAGCTTGTAACAAGGAAGGAAAACTTGAAATCGCATCATATGAGACCTTTAATGTGTTCTAACGGATGGAATTGATGGATTCTTAATTATAAGAGCTTGACAAATGCAGGAGTTCTGTATACTCTAGGTGTAAAATTCTATTTGATACTTACAGAAGCTCAATTTATCTCTCCCCGACATTTGTAGGGCAAGCACACTCTCCAATGCTGTGTCATCTCTGGCCAACACTGGCATGTCTTTCACCAAAGTGGATGAAAGGGAAAAGCAGGCAGCTCTGGAGGAGGAGCAGGCGCGATTGAAAGCTCTAAAGGTACTTAACAGGACACATATCAAAAATAATTTTACCCACCAGAGAAAAGGATTTCCAGTATTTTCTGTTCGGTTTTGCTCATTTTTCTTTGGTTAATTATAGATTCCTGTTTTCTAGTTAACTGTATTTACAGAGATTCTACACAGTGTGTCCTTTAAATCACTGAATGCAGCACGTCTTTGGTCACTGTAATAATACTTTGATCAAAAATAGCAGATACCAAGTGCATGAGAGGGGAAAATATTGCCGTGTTTACAATGGCAATTTTGAGAGTTCTGTTCTGTACACACAAAACTAATTTTGGAGATTCTCTTACATATTTAAATATAGTTGTCACTGCTTAAGATTTGCAGTGTGTACATGGCCTTAGAGGACAATATTTTATATGCTAAATTGATCATGGTAGTCTTTTCTATTTGCGTCTAAAGCTAAAACATTCCTAGACTGTATAATGCATATATTGCACATGTGATTGGCTGGCTGGCTGGCTGGCTACTTTCATAAGTCGTAATGCACAGGTTCCTTAATCTAAAAGCTTAGTTTACAACTTACAGTGCTGCAACAATTCACACTTCTGGTTTTAGGATAAAGTTGCCAGATTTGCAAATATTATCCAACTGAACCTTTTCATTATATTTAACAGGTATATTTAAGGTTAAAAGAATTATTTGATTGAGCTTGGTACCACATTTTCAAATGTATTTTCAAAACATCAACCATCACTAATAAATAAAAGTGATTGGTAGGTTATTTTCCATGTCAATCAGATGGCTCCTTCCTGTCTAAAAGGTTTCTTGGTTTCTTGACAGGAACAGAGGCTGAAGGAACTATCCAAGAGGCCTTCGTTTGCCACGACCGACACTTCTCCAGTCTCCACTACAGCAGCATGCATCAGCACAGCTCCTGCCATCGACCTCTTCTCCACTCCCAGCTGCTCCAATGGGTTAGCCAATCAAATCACTTTACATCTCAAGCCATCCTAGGTGTATATGCCTTTTTTTTCTGTCAGACGATTGCACGATTGAGCTATATTGAGCTTACTCTATGCATACATCGTACGTCATTAGCTAGAAATCCTCTATCTTATGACAGTTTGTAAAGTTTTAAATATGGATATTTTTTACACAAATGCATCACTTCACTTCAGAGGGCTGTTAATAATCCTACTGCATTGATCAGATTTTCTGATGACTTGATGGACTTTAAAATGTCAACCACTATTCATTGCTATTATAAAGCTTATTTTTTTAATGCAACTCCAACTGCATTCATCTGAAAGAGGAAAGTCATATACACCTAGGGTGGCTTGAGGGTGAGTAAATCATCAGGGGGTAATTTCCATTATAAATCGTTTTGCGATTAAGACATTTTTGTTTTGTTTTCTGATCCTCAGTGCCCTGAAGATGGAGAGCGACTTTTTCGACTTGCAGACAAACTTTCAGTCCAGCATGCAGCCCGGACCCTCTGTGGCCACGGCATGGGGAGGTGAGACCATTTTAGAGATTCAGCATGCTGTAGCCTTCTCAGTGTTAACTTGAGTCCCGTTCTAATGTCCTCCTGTTCGACTCTTTCTCTCTTTCCTTTTGCCTGCTCAGATCCTTTCTCTTCTTCTGAAGCTGTAGATGACTCCATTCCAAACCTAAACCCTTTCCTAACCAAACTTGTTGTTGATGGTGCTCATCTACCCGTAATGTCATCAGATGGTGTTAGTTTCTCCTCTAGGACGTCAGGTCATGAGATTTTTGGTGGTAAACATGCTTTAGTTTCTTTCTTGCAATCCACTCATCCACCCAACCATCTAAAGTGGTTTATTACTTTGAGTTTTTCTGGTCGTTAAAAGTTCCTTGTTGTTTCACATGCATTGTAGGGTTGGGTCGATAGACGATACCATAGTCCATCGCAGATCCTCTGCTCCGCCACAGCAGCAGCACCAAGCTCGCGAAAAATACACTTAATCTATGGCGGCAAATCTATACCGTTAATAAGAGTGCGAACACATTGCGAACATTTTTGTCAGCCGTGGGGCGGGGCTTGGTGTTTTAGTTACAACTAAACACCCCCCCAACCGCCACTTACGACGACGATATCATCGTCCATCGCGATGTTTCACATTAGATATCATACAATGCCAAATTGGTCAACATCGCCCAACCCTAATGCACAGTACCCCTCAAATCAGGAATCCTCTGATTCAGTTCGGTCACATTGTTTTTACAGTTGAGCTCGGAGTCTGAGTAAGAATGCTGTAATTGGAGACTAAATTGAGGTTAGGTGGCAGTACTATAGATAACCCTGAAATAATGTTTGTACACATAGAGCTTTGTTATAATGGGGCTGTTTTGTTAATTACAGTTTTTGTCTCGATTTAAAGCTAAAATTAAAGCGGTTGTAGGTAGTGTGAGACCACAACAACTGGTAAAAATGCATGTTAACTGGGTGTATAGAAGTCAAATAAACAAGATGATATTATTATAATCTGAATATATTAATTTGCCAAACTTTCAGCATAGTTATGATAATATCCAAACTTGAAGAACAAAGAATTATTTATTTATACTAAACATATTTGAATGCTTTGAAAGTCTCATGCTCACGAAGGTTGCATTTGAAATACTAATAAGTATGAAATATGATAACTCTTTTCTATTTTAACATATTTGTAAATGTAGTTTATTCCTGTGTTGCGAAGCTAAACCTTGAGCATCATTACTCCAGTCTTCAGTGTCACAGGATCCTTCAGAAATCATTCTAATATGATAATTTGATGTTTAAGTATAGTTTCTATTTGAATTATTTTTGATGAACAGGAACTACAAAATTTTCTGAAATAGATTTTAAGCATTATTAACATATTTACTGCCACATTATTTTGTATTCTTTCTAAATAAACGTCTTAAATTCTTTCTGAAAAATTAAAATAAAGCAACCTGACCTTTTTAAGGGTATTTTATAAAAGTAGTTCTATGAAAGATAATGCGTTTACGCATGTGATTTCTGAAATATTACATATGAAAAATATTTAATGCTCTTCTTTAAGACTTTGTAAGACGCAATTTTCTTAACTATCAGAGGTCAGCAAGTGAAATATAAACCATGGATGGAACCCTGCATACAAAAACTGATCAATAAATACTTTTATAATTTGACAGCAACTGATAATAATATATATTTTCTAATGAAACATTCTATAATAAAAGTTTGTCAGAAAACCACGCATTTCATTCCAGTTTTCACTTCAGTCTACCTGCTTTGTAAAGGTTTAGTAGTTTAAACTATAAAGCTATAAGTGAATGATTGTTTTTCCTTTTCCACCATAGATCAGTACAATCCCTTTATTGATTCAAGTTCGTCTGTATCAACCAATTACAAACGCACTGTGCGGATAGAGCACTTAATCTCAGGTACCTTGATGCAAACCATCCCACCTATGTTTCCACTCTGCCTGGAAACATAGGAGCACTGAAGCAGTGTACAGGAACTAACCTGTGATGATCCCTGCTGGATGCTGTTTGCCTTCTGCACATGGCTGTCTTATTATTGCTGTTTAAATACGCTCTTTACTAATCCACTCTGAATCTCAAATGTCTTTATGTCTGTAATGCTTGCCGTGTTGTTTCTCCTTCTCCCCCGCCTGCCTGTCAGACTCATTTGGTCAGCCGTCTATGGTCCAGCATCTCCCAAACCCCTCTCCCTTCCAGTCTGAGCCCTCCACAGTAGCAGGCCTATTCAGAGGTAGGGAGCCTGTGGCTGGAGGTTGCCTAGTATGGCGGCGTTCCCCCTTGTGATATATTTTTCCCTTTGTCTCTAATGCTGTTTGATCTAACATAATAGATCACCATTCAAAATCAGATCCTTAATGGGATAGTTCACCCAAAAATAGCAATACTCCCATAATTTAATCACCCTCATTGTGTTTTATGGTGCTTTTTCGAGCATGATAGCCATGATACTCATTCTTTATGTTCATAAGAAGTTTAGAATGAAACAAGGGTGAGTAAAGGATGACAGTTTTTGCATTTTGGGCAAACTATCGCTTGTAATTTTTCAGGATGTCTTGTGCATGACTGTTGTTCACCCTCTACTAACTTTGACCATGTGACCATGGGTTCTAGTCCACTTATTGGCAGCACTTGAACTTATATTTGGTATTGTTTCAACTTTTGACGATGTCCTCGTCTATATTGTGGAGGTTTAAATGGCTTTTTGTACCTTTTGAAGGATATGGAGCTCCACAAATCCCTCCTCCACAGAGCTCAGGAGAGCTGCGTGTTGACTTTGAGTCTGTTTTCGGTACTAAAGCTGCCTCGTCTAATAGCCTGGATACAGATGGTAAGGCATTTTTGGTAAAATCAAATGAAAGCACATCAACATGTAATCAGACGTTTCTAAACTGACAGCATTAAGTGAACTTGGCTTTTATGTCTGTATGTTTCTTATTTGCTTCGTTAAGATTATTTGAAGTACTCTGCATCACCATTGTGTATCAAATATGCTATATAAATATACTCACCTGTCACAGCAGGTATTTTGAAACCCACTGTGGCCGGTTCAAATCAGTCCTCCAATCAGCTCCCGGAGAAACTGGTGTCAGACGACCTGGATTCTTCCTTGGCCAACCTAGTTGGAAGTAAGTGTCAATTATTCAGATGTTTGTCAGAATATGATGCTAAATGGAAGATATTATACATTTTTAGGAGCCAGTTCACAAAGAATCAAGTAGATTCTGCAAAAAATGCTAGCGTAATTGTCCATCTAGTGCATGTTGTGAAAGGCCCATCATTTTTAAAACTTTGTTCAATTTAATTGTACCTCTTTAAAGTCGTCATTAAATATATATCTTCTAATTTGTAGATCTGGGTATTGGAAATGGTACCACTAAAAAGTAAGAATCTTGCACTTTAAGATGCTCATTATGTATATGTTTAATATTCGGATTTGGTGTTAATTTTAGTCAACTGTTTTTGCAGTGATATCCACTGGAGCCAACCAGGAGAGAAAAAATTAACTGGTGGAATGAACTGGCAACCCAAAACTGCTCCATCTACTACATGGAACCCTGTCTCTATGGTACAGCTACTTCTAATATTGATTTAATTGCTCTGTACCAAAACCCAATGAGCTGTAAGCAGCGACTTTCTAGGGAAGCATCCTTACCTCTTAAGGCTGGAATACATTACATTACTTTAAAAATAAATTAAAAAATTCACTTCGATTCAGTCTGAAGAGTCTGTACCAGCCTCAGTCGTGCCAGTCATTTCTCATTGGTTCACACTTTTTTGGGAACAGAAATACTCTAAAACGGCAGCTTTGCCAGACTAACTTTGAAATTGAATGTAGCGTCACAGGAAGTATGGGCGGGCCCAGGCTAATATATTTGCATTACATTAAGCTGTTGTAAATCAATCCTTCTCAGTATTGGAAAGAATGTTTAAATCATAACTGACATTTTTCTGCCTTTGCTGGCATTTATTAACTGAGCTCACTGAAGTGCATTCTCGAATTTTGGTTAATGGGTCTTGGAACAGAGCATAATAAAATCTATCACATACGAGTGTTAGTGTTCTTATTAGTCTTTCTTTGTTTTATAGCCACCATCTATCATGGCTTTCCCTGCTACAACACCTACAGGAATGATGGGATATGGCTTGGTTAGTACTTATGTTATTTTTGTATTTATTTAATATTGTCTCTTTTATTTTTATTCTGTTTTTAATGTCGGTATGGTTTTTATTTGAGTTTTAGTTTTAGTACCTTAGGTTAATCTACATTAAAATGAAAAAGATGCTGCAATGTGATTTTGTTTCAAATAAAAAGTATTTTTTTAATGGTTGTAGTTAAACCAGCTGCCAGAGTTGAGGTTGGTTGTGATTTTTGTAGCCTCCACAGTTGCCCTCTATGAGCATGATGACCCAGCCCACAATGATGTACACACAGCCGGTCATGAGGCCATCCAATCCGTTCGGATCAGTGTCAAGCGCACAGGTACCGCCCTTATCTCTCTAAACTCTTATGTATGTTATGACGTTCTTGTGATGAATGTAGCTTTCTATTAAAACTCTTCATAATCATGGTCCATTGTGTTCTGATGGGCCATGAAGACAGAGAAATCCCTCCCAAACTGCAGGTCATTCCTCCTCTTCCACATGTTCTTCTCCCTGTCACTCCAAGCACTTTCCTTTCTCTCTCTGTGTTGTTCTCTCTGCATTAGCCCTCCGCTGCCTCTAGCCCTTCCAGTCAGAGTCCTCTCAGAGCCCCAGGACAAGACCCCTTTGCACAGCTCTCTCTCAAGGATTTCTTGTAGAGCTTCGTCTTTTGTCTAGGTACCGCATGTGTTTGTGCTGACCAATGGTCTTGCATGCACTCATGGTCAGTTTCATCTTGTGCCTCTTGCTAGATGATTGTACAAATACATTGCACACATGATATATATATAGTGGGTACGGAAAGTATTCAGACCCCCTCAAATTTTTCACTCTTTGTTATATTGCAGCTATTTGCTAAAGTCATTTAAGCTTTTTTACAAACACCACCCCATATTAACAGAAAATTTTGATTTTGCAGATTTAAAAAAAAGAACAACTGAAATATCACATGGTCCTATGTATTCAGACCAGAATTTAGTAGAAGCACCCTTTTGATCTTATACAGCCATGAGTATTTCACACCTGGATTTGGGGATCCTCTGCCATTCCTCCTCGCAGATCCTCTCCAGTTCTGTCAGGTTGGATGGTGGATAGCCATTTTTAGGTCTCTCCAGAGATGCTCAATTGGGTTTAAGTCAGGGCTCTGGCTGGGCCATTCAAGAACAGTGTGCTTAGGGTCATGGTCATGTCTTGTTGGAAGGTAAACCTTCGACCCAGTCTGAGGTCTTGAGCACTCTGGAGAAGGTTTTGGTCAAGGATATCCCTGTACTTGGCCGCATTCATCTTTGATGATGATGCTGGCCCTACCATGCTTCACTGTTGGTACTGTATTGGACAGGTGTTGAGCAGTGCCAGTGCCAGTGATGGGATCTTTCTCCCATCTCTCGACTGCATCTCTGGAGCTCAGCCACAGTGATCTTTGGGTTCTTCTTTACCTCTCTCACCAAAACTCTTCTTCCCCGATAGCTCAGTTTGGCCGGACAGCCAGCTCTAGGAAGGGTTCTGGTCATCCCAAACGTCTTCCATTTAAGGATTATG
>JAUYWG010000050.1:7833390-7876926 GCA_034779775.1 Enteromius afrohamiltoni | reverse complement strand
TTTATAACACCCTTAGCTGGGGCTTAGTTTTTTTTACTTTTATACTGTTTTATATTGATACTGCATATATGAGTGCCGTCAAATAATCAATCGATTAATCGCATGCACAATAAAAGTGCATAATATATGTATTCTGTGTATTTTTATTATTATACATAAATACACACGCATACAGTTTGTATTTAGAAAATATTTACATGTATTTAAATGTCTATATTTAATTTCATATAATTTCTATTAGAAATAAACATATTGAAATATATATAAATAAATATATATATAAATATATTTTTTGAAATACTGTACATGTGTGTATTTATAAATATATATATATATATATTTTATGAACAAAACCTTTACCTTATTAATCAGAACAAATTGACAGCACTAATATATATACACACACTATATATATATATATATATGTATGTATATACATAACCTATTCTTCTAAATAGCATCTTTTGTAAACAACAAAATATGTTCTTTAGGAAAAAAAAATGCTTTGGAATTAAAGGATGAGTAAATAATGACAATATGAGAAAAGATCTTCATTAGTGATATTTGACATCAGATACTGTATTATTTTAAATGAATAACAAAAACTGTCCTCACTCATTTTTAATGTATTCAACTTCACAATAACAGTGGTAGGCTATATAGGCATATAAGTTTGGCGGGTGTCACTTTGCTCTCAAGGTGTTGGTCACTTAACAAGGAGGGATTGGATTTCTTTTTATGAACACTGGCACTAACGCTAGTGCTTACTTCACAGTTAAACACTTTGAACAAAAGGGTACCCACTGTTCCCTTGTTAGGACATCAACCACATGCATAACATTCCCTTGATGAAACCAAGCAGATTTCCAATACAGGTCAAATCAAACATACATAGAAAAAATAGAATTCCTCTATTAAGACGGATCCATAATAATTCTCTAAGTTCCTTCAAAACAGTCACATTATGCCACTTTACATGACTTTATCATTATGAAAGGGTCACGGCTGCTTGTCTGCCCTTTAGCTTTATCCAGGTCAGGTAGAAAAAGCTATTGTGAATAAAAACTATACAATGACATTCCTCTGTTTTCTGATTGAACTCCCTTTTGTTGAAAATATCACATCCCAGAGGATTTGAAATGATCAACCGCTTTGCTTTGTCTGGTGCTTAAGGGTGTGTCCACATTCTGCCGTGCTTTTTGTTTAGGCTCAACTCATCACACCCTCTATACAATACCTGCGTCGTTTTTATCGGACATTTAGTTTCCACTGTCACGAATTGTTTTCAGCGTATGTAGACTGATTGTCTTACTAACATCATGTACATTGTACAGTACTGACAACTGTGACAGCTCTCTGACTGACAGGGGTTTTCATGAATACGCCACCTTGTGGTCGCTTGTTGATGTGGCAGATTTACAGTGCGGTTATACTGCAGGTTAACTGTAGAAACATAAAATATATCATATTAGCATGTGTGACAACAAAGGTAGCTTTTAGATGACAGAATTGATTTAGGACAGACAGATAGACAGATACCTGAGGGCTCCCTCTGACATCATTTAAGGGGACGTGTACAGTAAAAGAGTATTTAGATAGCAGTGTTACAAAACATCAGTCTCGGTTCTCAAGTTTATGTATTAGTTTGTTTTGCGCAGAATATACAATATACATTTTATAATGTTTCACTGAACACAAAAGTTTGAAAGCTGCACCACTCGCGCTGAGAAGGTTACCATACCAACGGCGCTATCCGTGTCAGTAATTTAAAGCTTCAGATGTAACAAACACCTCATGTTAAAGAAAAGCGTTTCGTTCTATTTATGAGGACACTACTTTAATAAAGAGGTTTGTAACTCCAGAGATTTTTGGCGACCGTCGTCTGGTTTTTAGAAATACGAAATGAAGAGAAGACGCCACTTGAGCAAAATGGCCGCTAGAGGGACCTATTTAGGGTTTTTCTCGGGTTTATCACTTGCTTCAGAAAGTTTCTGTATGTTGTTGTTTTAGTCAGTTATCTTTTGTCCATCGTGTTCACGTTTATAAAACCACTTCAGTCCTGCTTCTTTACTGTAATCGATGTTCGCTGGCACAGCCATGACTGTCCATTTGACTGGATTTCTGATTAGTGCAAAACGTAATGTACGTAAAATTACCTGGGAATGTTCTGGAACTCGATATTTTCCTCCGTTTAGGAACATTATTACTATTAACAGGCGGAACTATGTTGGCGTTCTCCATCTCTGAACGCTTCAGCGGCCGCGCGACGTGATTGGCTGCTGCTGTCGTTCCATGTTCTGGACTGTTCTCAGGAAGAGTCTTTAAAGCGCATTACAGCACGCTTCTGCTGCAGACATCGCGCGCGTCTACAGCTGCGACACCACAGGCGATTGACAGACTCACGGCGTTTCTGGTGAGCACCGATGACTGTTGTTATTATGCATTTCAAGTTAAAGAGTTTAGACATTCTTTAAAGCGATAAACTACTGCACGGTTGCTAATATTAGAACAACGCCATACCGAGATGCGACCAATTTGATGCTGTATAGGTTTGATAGTTCAGTTTGATAGTTTACCGTTTACTCAGCAGTCAAAATTCTGTCGTTTTTCATTCATCCACATGTTGTCCCTAAGCTCTGACTTTCTTTTTGTCGTAAATATTAAAGTGATGTGAGGCGAGATGTGAGGCAATGTCAGTCATCTGTCACACATTTTCAAGGAACGAGGAATTAAAACACTGTCAGATTTTAGCGCTAGCCAAATGTTGTTTTAACACCTTTTACTGAATTCGATCTGCATTCTGAACTACCCTTAATATGGAATGTTGTAGAACGTTAATGCAATGTGAGCGTTTTCGAAATTTTGGAATGTTCTAGCAACAGATGATTCCAGAAGAGGGCACTCCCAGTTTTTCCAATTTAGGAATGCCTACGAAAATCACAAATTGTTGCATAGTGGTTAGGAGCAAATGATAGGAAACAGAACATTAACTTTCCCCCAGAGGCAGTTAATTATCTTAAAGTGATAGTTCACTCAAAATAAATATTTTGTCGTGTCAGAGTGAGGCTGTCGTTCTTTATGTTATCTTTTAATTTCCACAGATGAAATACGTAGGTTTGGGACGACATGAGTTTTAATTTATAAACATAGCGTTAGCTAATCGCTAATGAAACCAAAGGAGTGATAAAGCTTTCCTCAGCTCTGTTTGAAGCAGCGCCTTTTAACACAGTGACAGCTGATCCTCTCTGTGGTCCATGGAGGCCACAGGATCATCTGATGTCTAGTGTGCCAATAAAGCTTTTGAGTAAACAGCCACTTAGTGTATACAACGAATTGAGCTATTTATAGATATCAAACTAACATCCATCCATCCCTTATTTGGAAGGCTTGGGTAAAATGCTTAAAATATAGTTTTATTATGAATATTAACCACTGCCATATGTGTATGCTGCCAGCAGACACCATGTCAAAGGGACCAGCAGTGGGCATTGATCTGGGGACCACCTACTCCTGCGTGGGGGTCTTTCAACATGGCAAAGTTGAAATTATTGCCAATGACCAGGGTAACAGAACCACACCAAGTTATGTAGCATTCACAGACACAGAGAGGCTGATTGGAGATGCTGCCAAAAATCAAGTAGCAATGAACCCCACAAACACAGTCTTTGGTAAGCGGATTTATGCATGATGCAATTTTGAGATTTTTTAAAATGTATCTGTATCAACCAATAACGGACATTTAATTATGCATGCTCATTTCCTTTAGCTTTACATTATATTATGCACACCCAATCAATCAATTACTATTAAACACACAACTGATTTATCAACACTGGTAATCATTATCAAATATTTGTATTATAAAATTATGGTCTGATGTATAAATATAGCTAAAATAATCAAATTAGTATTAATCGTGGCCATATAAATAGATACTTATTGGCTTATTCATGTATTGTTAAATTTAAGTTCTGTCGTGTTCTGAGTTTGTTGCCATATTTGTTTCTCTAGATGCAAAAAGGCTCATTGGACGTAGGTTTGACGAATCTGTTGTGCAGTCAGACATGAAGCATTGGCCGTTCACTGTTATAAATGATAGCTCACGCCCCAAAGTTCAAGTTGAATACAAAGGAGAGACCAAGACCTTCTACCCAGAGGAGATTTCTTCCATGGTGCTTACAAAGATGAAGGAAATTGCCGAGGCATACCTTGGAAAAGTAGGTTTCTGTTATACACAATGCCTGTATTTGTTATAATGGTGCCGAGAAACCATCTCCCTTGTTGCTGTATGTCTGTAAGATGTTGACATGTCTAACCTGTCAACATTGACACACGTCTGTTTATTAGAGCATGAAAGAGGCCTGTTTGAATAACACACTTTAAACATTTGTGGGGAACAAGTACTTCAGTAAAACAAAATCTGTTACACTTCCGGAATCTGTGTTCGCAGACCATCACGAATGCTGTTATTACGGTACCTGCTTACTTCAATGACTCTCAGCGCCAAGCCACAAAGGATGCTGGGACTATCTCTGGCCTCAATGTTCTACGAATCATCAATGAGCCGACTGCTGCCGCCATTGCCTATGGTCTGGACAAGAAAGTAAGTGTACTACATTCACTTATATGGATAATATTAAAGCAGTAATTGTTGAATACATCTGACTTATTTGTCTGGTATCAGGTTGGTTCTGAGAGAAATGTCCTGATCTTTGATCTTGGAGGTGGCACTTTTGACGTGTCCATTCTTACAATTGAAGATGGCATCTTTGAGGTCAAGTCTACAGCCGGAGACACTCACCTTGGCGGAGAAGACTTTGACAATCGCATGGTCAACCATTTCATCTCGGAGTTCAAGCGCAAGTACAAAAAGGACATCAGCGACAACAAGAGGGCGGTCCGTCGGCTGCGCACAGCATGTGAGCGAGCAAAGCGCACTTTGTCTTCCAGCACTCAGGCCAGCATTGAAATCGACTCTCTTTATGAGGGAATCGATTTCTACACTTCAATCACCAGAGCTCGTTTTGAAGAGCTCAACGCCGATCTCTTCCGTGGCACGTTGGATCCGGTCGAGAAATCCCTCCGTGATGCTAAACTTGACAAGTCTCAGGTTCACGACATTGTCCTTGTCGGAGGATCCACCCGTATTCCAAAGATCCAAAAACTGCTACAGGACTTCTTTAATGGGAAGGAATTAAACAAGAGCATTAATCCAGATGAGGCTGTTGCATATGGAGCAGGTAAAGAATATGGACATCATTTTGAATGGCCTATTCTTCCATAAATGTCCTATTAGAGACATATTTCCTTTTTATAGCTGTCCAGGCAGCCATTTTGTCTGGAGACAAGTCTGAGAATGTCCAAGACCTGTTGCTCCTAGACGTTACTCCTCTGTCCTTGGGAATTGAGACTGCTGGTGGAGTTATGACCACCCTGATCAAACGCAACACTACCATCCCAACCAAACAAACACAGACCTTTACCACTTACTCCGACAACCAGCCTGGTGTCCTCATTCAGGTGAGCAGATGTTTATTTTCGTTTTTTTGTTTGTCCATGGTTTCTGGCAAAGTTTCACGTTTAATGCATTCCTCTGCTGTAGGTGTACGAGGGTGAAAGAGCAATGACTAAGGACAATAACTTGCTGGGAAAGTTTGAGCTGACGGGCATCCCTCCTGCTCCACGTGGCGTCCCCCAGATTGAGGTAACCTTTGACATTGATGCCAATGGCATCATGAATGTCTCCGCTGTAGACAAGAGCACTGGCAAAGAGAACAAGATCACCATCACCAATGACAAAGGTAACATAACTATTGATCTCCTAAATGTCTTGTTATTGGAAACCAAGGTCCTTATCAATAGTCCCGACTATTCTAGGACGACTAAGCAAGGAGGACATTGAGCGCATGGTGCAGGAAGCTGAGAAGTACAAGGCTGAGGATGATGTCCAAAGAGAAAAGGTTTCTGCCAAGAACGGCCTTGAGTCCTACGCCTTCAACATGAAGTCCACGGTTGAAGATGAGAAACTCAAGGGCAAGATCAGTGATGAGGACAAACAGAAGATCCTTGACAAGTGCAATGAAGTCATAAACTGGTTGGACAAAAACCAGGTATGGTTCTCAACTTTTATGTCTGAGATGTCTAGTCATCTTCATACATCCATAGTACTCACTTCCTCTTGTTGTTATTTCTCCACAGACAGCAGAGAAGGATGAGTTTGAGCATCAGCAGAAGGAACTAGAGAAGGTGTGCAACCCTATCATCACCAAGCTGTACCAGAGTACTGGTGGGATGCCAGAAGGAATGCCTGGAGGCTTCCCAGGAGCTGGAGGTGCTCCTGGTGGAGGTGGATCCTCTGGACCAACCATTGAGGAAGTCGACTAATCATTCTGAGAATGTTTCTCACTGTTTGGAACACCTTACTGTGTTGTTTTGGAGCACCTTAACAAGTATTCTTTCTCTTTTGCATGTTTCTCAAAGATTTATTTTTGACCAGTTTTGAGTCGATGTATAACTGATGAGTATTTGTTACATGTTAGCTGTTTTGAGCAGCATGTTTTTGTTTTATGTTAAACATATGTTAAAAATGCTGCACATGCATCACATTCTGGCGTGTCTAACACTGACAATAAAGTATTCACTGTTCACAAAGTGAATGCTGTGTGGTTTTGGTTCTTCCTAAAGTCTAAAATAAAGTTGACCTTAAATATATGTATAATTGTTGCAGTTTATTCAAACTGATTAAATTCTCCCTACTGTTCAGTAAAAACATTTATAGAGGTACAAAAGATTTACTGCAAATGAACGCTGGTCTTTTCTGTTTTCTATTTATCAAATAGTCATGAAACAGTTCCCTGTTTATTATTATAATATTGAAAATATCAAGGAATTATTATTGCATATTAGGATTTCTGAGGATCACTTGATACTAAAGTAAAAATCATACTGGTTCCAAACATTTGAATATATATGTATTTTGGAAAATGCTTAAAGGAATAGTTCCCCCCCCAAAAATTGAAATTCTGTCATCTACTCAATTCCAAACCTATGACTTTCCTGTGTGAACAAAGGAAGTCATTTGTAACCAGGCTGTTTTTGGTCACCATTGACTTCCATAGTAGTAAAAAACCACCTTTTTACAAATTTAAAAATATTGTCCTTTGTAAATGCAGATTAAATTCTACAACTTCAGTCTGAAGTTAACCATTAAAAGTTTTTCTAAATGTTGTTTTCATCTAATCCCAAAGCCCAGGTTGGTACCAAAATATAAATATATATAGTCATATATCTTGGTACCAAACTGGGCTTCATTTCCCAAAAGCATTGTAAGCCTAATGTCCATTGTAGACCTTCCGATTAACTGAAGTACAGCCCAGATCTGCATAACATATTAGGTTTTATAGAAAATACACAAAATGAGTACTGAAATAGTACTGTATTAGTAATTTATTAGTTTGCGTTATGTGATTTTAAACTAACAATAAATGATGAAGGTCTTAAATGAAGGGATCAGGGATGACATGATGGTTCACATTCAAACTAAATGGATCAAATGTTTATCTCATCTAAGATGAGCTGCATCAGCGTGACATGGGCCCTCTCGGTTCATACATCCGGTAAGCACACATATAGAAGATCCCTGCAAGAGAAAGACAAGGAATGTTAACTACTACACAGCTACTACTACCAGCTACAACTCTACTAATCTTGTCATGACAGTGTTGCCGTGATGGAACATTTAAAGGTACATTTCACCCATTTAAATCACACATCCATCTTCGGAAGCAATTCAGATATTTTAGCTGAAATCTGAGATGTTTCTGACCCTGCATAGACAGCAACACAACTGATACTTTTAAGGCCCAGAAAGTTCGTAAGGGCATAGCCCAAGTGACATCAGTGTTTCAACCTTAATTTTTTGAAGCTATGACAATACCTTTTTGTGTGCAACAATTTCTTCTCTTTACTTTCCACAGGGCCAGAAAGCTCTTGGATTTCACCAAAAATACCTTAATTTGTGTTCATTTGATGAACAAAGGTCTTATGGCTTTGGAAGGACGTGAGGTTGAGAAATTAAAGACAGAATTTAAAATTTTGGGTGAACTATGGGATTAATTTTTTATTTCTGGTGCAATGCTTGTTCTGTAAAGGAATATCCCAGGTTAAATGCTGTGGCATTTAGTTGAGCACCACAGGAAATAATGTCAGCTCTTATCTCAGTTTTAACTAACTTCATATACTGTTGATAAAACTTAACTTGGTGTATATTCAGAACAGAACATTAATTTCTATAACTTATATATATAAACCTGACATAACATTTATACAAGCGTACCTGAAAAGAAAGTGAGCACCACAGAAACCCAACCCATTATGTACGACCACGAGAACCGCCAGTTCCCATATCGTTTTCCAAAGTAGTTGACTGTCATCCCAGTGTAGACAGCCATAGCCAGCAGCACAAAGAAGCCTGAAATGTACAACACAAATAAACAATGACTTCACATAGAGTCAGTTTAGATATATAGGAACGATTTGACTTATTTTTAGTATCGGATGCATTGAAATTCTTACATGAAATGAAATAGAGTATTCCCGCAGCAAAGGTTTTGTCAAATCCGTTAAAGGAGGAGTAATTGATGAACGCCATGACACCAATGATGAGGCCAAAGAAACAAGCTAAGATGGACAGGATCATGAAGGCCCGGGTGGCATCCCAATACGCTGTTCACATAAAAAACAGAGATTATTAATTTTACTTTTTTGGAACATTTTTCAATTAATATATTTTATGTCCACGATGTGACATCTCACCGATGCTGTCTGTGTGGGTCATGCATTTTCCAGGCACACAGTAGCGCCACAGGCCCTGATGCATGTAACTCCCGGACTGCCGGTACTGCATCCAGTAATCAGTGGCAGTGGAGATCACCAGGAGTATATTTCCCACTCCTGCACAAAACAATCCACCTCCCATAAAGCTGTACATCCTGCACCTACAGACACACTGACAAAACATGTACCAATAATCAAATTAATTCAAGATATTATCCATATACTGTAATTACAGATTAATTAGTAAGTATGAATGTATTAAATGTTATTAAACATGATTACTTAAATAAATTGTAGTATGTATTATATTTAGACTTTTTATATTTTCAGTTTTCATTTTTATTTCCCTTTTTATTTGTTTACATTTTTAAAATTATTCTAATACATTTTTATAAGTTATTTTAGTTTCAGTCAATTTATATATTTGATTGCGGTTTATTTTATTTCAGCTTTATTACATTTAATAAAGACAACTTTTAGTTTCAGTGAACAACACACGTTTATCATTATTTTATTGTCATAAAAGTTAAACTTAAGCTGAAGTTAAACTTAAATGAGGTTCATTTGAAATTTAATTCAAAATAAATCTACAATTGTTTAACAAAATTCTGAACAATCTAAATTCTAAATTCATTCAGTCGGTTCTTTTCTAATGAATGGTTTGGTTAATGTATTTTTTAAAATGATATTGCATAAATAAATTATACAATTTTCACACAAATGTACAGCATTTAAATCCCATCACATCAGCTGCGACCAGACGAATGTGACTGATGGCTAAAAATCACCTTTTGTAAAGAGTGAAGAGATTTAAAAACTCAGTTCACAACAACAAATCGACATACAATATGAAAAAAAAATAACCTACCTCTTTTCCACCAAAAAGTTTTATCAGACAGAATAGTGTGAAGCTCAATTATGCCAAGGCAGGCAGATTTCCATGAGCTATTGGCAGTTATTTTTTGTGAGGGGACAGGAGCTGGGTGGAGAGCGGAGACCAACAATAGAGCTGTCAGCCAATCAGAGAGGCCACGTGAGCGCTTAAGAGAATCTGCTGAAAATACAAAACTATTTAGCACTAGTTTGACTAATACTGATGACAAAGTACTTTCAATTGACCATATAGAAACATCATAGCAAAGTTGAACAGCAAAATACCAAGCAGTTTTTCAGGGAAATTGTTAAAACATTTCTAATTCTTGTTTTTCATTATAATATTAGTAGTATTTTTTTCCTTTATGTTAATTCAAGGAGACATTTGAATCATTCATATACTTTCTATTTATTTTACAGCAAAAATATATGAATTTCAAAATCCACAAAACGCCCAAAAATGCACTACACAGTTCTTATCTATCCATTCACGTTACTACATTTCTGCTGCTGGTCCTAGCTTCATTTTAATGGAGTATTAAACTGGCTACCGGAAGGTTAAGAATCCATTAAGTGAACATTGTGTATCCCCTGAAAGCTCCATGTCTACTTAGACATTAGATGCCACCTAGAGCCTTCACATTAAAGCAATGCTGTAGACTAAAATAGAAAGTAATGAAAAGATAAAAATAGAGCTCATCTGCCCACAGGAACTAATAAAACCTCAATCCTCTTCAGGACATTGAACATAATAGCAGCTGGAGCTTTGTAAATGTAAATGATTAAGATATCTTCCAGTGGAGTTGGTGAAGCTTTGGCTTTTGTTTATCTTTGGATTTGTTAAGAGCCATATTATAAAGCTTTTGGGGTTAAAACGTTTCCGGCTGAAGAGGATGTGACCATTTTACCACCAGCAGAGGGAGACGTTTTACCACAAACAGAACAAACAGCGCTTTAAACTCTTTCTATGTACATCTATGGTATGTGTCAGAGGGAATATGAGGATATCTGATCTGTTTTTATATGTGGGGTCCCTCGCCCCATCCCATCAACAGCATCTGTTTACTCTGCTAACTACTAGTAGTGCTTATAGTTCTCTAAATACTCTTCATTGTGCCTCTCTAAAGGACACTTCAGTCTTCAAGCAATTCTGTCCTGCAAAATGTACATATTAAACTTGTTTTGGTTTAGTCTGGTATGCAAAATTTATGGCGTAAGGCCTACACTATACTCGACATAAGGAGGAACTATTCACAATGTAACTTAATGCATTATAGTTACTGAGAATAAATGTATAAAAGATAAGTGGCATGACACAAAGCTAGAGCATTTCTAAGACTATTATAGGATGCTGCAGGGATGACTTTGTTGACATTTTAGCACTTTCGGTTCCACCGTCCCAAAGTCAGGTTTTTTTTTTTCTGTGGTTATCATGATGAAATAAATGTTTATAACCAATCCATGTTTTCCACAGATCTTGTTTTCTGCAGTAATCCAAAAGCCAGTGGAAAATTTCTGTTGGGTTGTTTCGCAAAGGGAAGTTGGGTGATGCTAACTTGGAGTGGAACTATAAAAAACTGTCATTGAATGGTACGCTCAAAAGATATTTGTTAAAGTGGATTTAAAATTCTAGATTAGGCCTCCATCCAAAGAACACGTAGAAACATGAAACAGCAATGAATGACCTCTATTTGAAGGGCATTCGCACGAAACCTATTTTGGCTTTCCACGGTCACATTTTTTAGTATGTTACCATGCAAATGATCAACTCAAAGTAATTGCTTTTCTGCATTCGACTCAACAATAATGTAATATCCATCCCATGAAAGCAGAGCGTATGCAATTGATGTAGTGTTGCAAATGAACATTGTGTCAAATTGAAATGAAAAAAACAAACTGTCTGCACATACTGTGATTGTTTCCTTTTCCTGCAAGGTTTTTAAATGCAACAACGAATGAGGAATAGTTATTACAATATGTTTGAACAAATTATATAATTTTTAATATAACTTTATATAAATGGTTTTTGTGAAGCATCTTGGAGAAGTTACCACAGTTCTTCTGGATTTAGTCTGTCTCAGTTTGTTCTGTTCGTAAATGTAAACTGATATTTTGCTACCTCAAAAGAGAAATGACCTCGAAAACCGACTTAAAAAAACCTTTTACTTTTTGTTTTTTTTTGTTGTTGGTGAAAATACTAGTGGCCTAAGATTTTTGCACAATACTATATATATATATATATATAAAGATCCTAAGCAAATTATATCGTATATTGCTATTTGTTTATGACTAGTTATAATAAGAAAATAAAAAAACTGAACAATTAAAGCTTGAAAGAAAAAGGACTTTTTAATTAATGCTTTGTGGAGACAGAGACTAGCTTCATGGGGTCCAAAGAGAAAACTGAGCTTGTATAATTGAAGAGTTTGTGATGCAGTATTAACACACTCCTTAATTATACAAGCTTGATTTTCTCTGTTCCCAGTGGTGAAATTGTACAAGGAAGATGCCCTCAGCATAGCAAGTGATGCATCATGACGTCATCCTCTGCATCATAGGCACTGATTTTGAAATGATGCAACAATGGCTAAATGATCACAGTCTCTGTAATCCTCCTGTGTCTGTCTGAATGGCTTCTGAGGTGCTAAAAGCTCATTTTGGGACACACGCTTCATTTCAGAGTGCTGAGGGAACCGTGGCAAACAACGCAGTGCGGCGGATTCATTAGCCTAAACGTCAGTGTGGATCTGTGCTGCTGGCTAGCTAATTGGCTAATTAGATTTGTGCTCGTCTAAATCCATTTTACAACTGAAACAATGGCTTCAAGCAATTGAGTTTCCAATCTTCTCCCAGAGCTTTTTCAAGAGTGCAAAAATGAGCTCAAACACTGAATACGCAAGTAGTGAAATAAGGCCTCAATTTTTTCTGAAATAAACTTGTTGAAAATGGTGCCCCAAGATGTGATATTTGCTGGATTCATAGAGATCTGGGCCATGCTACACCAGTAAGAGACATTTTAGAACCAAGGCTTGGGCTGGTGTGCTATGTTTTTCTCAATCTCTTGATTTTGCGATCACGACTATCACGACTATTCATGACTATTCAGACATTAAAGTCTGGAGTGTGAGACTTGTTGCTGTGTCCTGACCATCTGGTTTGAACTCAGTTAACCCCGATGTTCACCAGTCACGTCCACACCATATGCAAGTTGCAAAAACATTGATCTACCACTAGGTGAAGACAGATTCTAATGTTTTTTTTGTTTTTAATTACTCATCCACATTGTTAGGGGGTTTTGGAACATTTGTGCTCTGATAAATAAAATATATTTACTGTGAAAAGTACTACATCCGAATGAACTCTTCTCCTTAGGTTTAACAGTGCATTAACAGATAATATTTAAAGATAATATTTTACTAATTTATTTTGTTTTAGTTCAACAGTCATACAAATTCTAAATTATTAAATAAACCTTTTAAAACATTTAAAAATAAATATAATAATTTATTAGTTACAACAAGTTACATGCCTCTATAATTTGTTTAAATGCTACAGTATATCATGCTTATTGTAATTCTTTTAAACAATATTAATGAGTCTGTATATGCATAAAAATATTAAAATAGTGTTGAATTTATGTCATCATATTCAAACATATTTAAGGTTTCAACCTAACCAAGAACATATTTCAGTTGTCTATTAATACTAATTGGAACTGTATTGTTTTTCAAACCGGACGTGTGAAAAAGCGCTTCTGAAACAGGGGGGTTTCATGACCCTTTAACAAAAATCAAAAGTAACAGTTGCACCTTGTATAAGTTCATTGCATATTCTAGAGAACATTTCCCATCCTTTAAAATGTGTGAAATAATGCATTCTAATGCATTTCTCCTCATGAGACAATGATCCAGCACAGGCCTTGCTGAAGCTAGCTCAGATAATCCACATTAATTGAAATAATTAATCACTCACAGTTAGAGTCAACCAGCTCCTTTCCGGTTCAGTTTGTCAATGTGGAATGAAAATTACAATATAAACCCTAATCCACTACACTCATAAACAGTGTTCATGAAGTACACAAATCAAGTAAAGTACAGAGGCCCTCATGATGAAATATCAGGCCAGTAATAGTCCCATACTCATTTTAAAATATACTTCAGGAAAAGTACCAAAGTGCTTACTTTTAGTATTAAAGGTAAATTTCAGATCAGTGGAGCATTGTTTTGCAATTTTTTTTAATTCTCAATCTTATTGCTCAAATGACCTACAGTATAGGGAAAGAGGGATCTATGATTATTAGGAAATCATCAAAGTCATCTATTTAGTCAAGTCAAGTTAACCAACTTCGTGTGAACTTCTTGCATGTCCTGCCAACTATGGTGAAGAACTAAGTGAACTGTTTTTTTTTTTATAACAGTTTAACTGAATACATTCACTCTTTTTTCTAAATATGTTAGTGAAAAAAAAGCAAATAAAATTTCTAAAATCTATGAAATCTAGAAAATGTAAAAACTTCGATTTTAGGTCAAACGTTTGCTATGTAATCTGATCAAAATGCTTATCCTATCAAAACCTCATCTGGCAAAGTTGCTTGTAATAATCCATAGACTACCTTCATCAATCCTGAGCGCTGCGTTGATGGAGCTTTTACTCCCCACCAATCAATGGAGAGGTTTTTAAAAGTCGGCCGTCCCAAAGAATCACTGGGATGTGCTTTGAGATATCATCAAAGATCTCTCTTAACACACATGCCACCATATGAAATAAGTGTGGGGACAGGACTGACCCATATTTAGCTGAAATACCCAGCATTACCCACACGTATCCCAGCAACGGCCTGTCCACACCAGCATAAATTTTCAAATGTTCCTTTCTCGTTTAAACCCAGAGGAGCCCACGGGGTTTTAAATACACCAGATGTGAGTTAATTAAGCCTGTGCCTGTTTGCAGCCTACTCTGTGTGATTTTAAATGTGACTAGACTGGTGAGTGGGGTCATACTCAGAGCCAATGCAGAGGTCAGAAATTGTTTGTTAAAATGTAAAAATGATCTCCAGAGAAGAAGGTCTCAGGTCAGACACACTCACATTCACCTCTGGTTTACATTGCTTGAACCACCCTACCTTAACTAGGCCATAGTTAATGTGCTCAAAACAGACTTGTGTATTCATTAAACGCGTCGTCTATTTCTTTCTGCGCTTGTTTCTAAGCGACTGAAAATGCACATTTCTCCTTTGGACAGCTGTGTTGATGCTCTTGCACTGATGCTGTTTAGACGCAAATATGTTTTGTCCTTAAAGCTCCATTTTGGCAACTGCAATGGCAAAATAACAGTCTTTCAGGGTTCAAATGATTTCTGCGGCAGTTAAGCATTTCAGGAAGTAAATTCAATTTATGAAGAGAGGAATTCAATCTGTGAAAAAGATGTAGGCGTTTGTAGTACTTTCAGATGTAGTACGGTCAGATGAGTCTCTCTGCACTGGGCAATAAATATAACGTTAAGTCCATTCAATTTAATGAGAGATACATGAAGATAATTAAGCAGAATCATATGTGCAAGAGTACTGTTGTTTATCCAGTTCAACTTAGCCTTTAGACAAAATATTGACAGTTAGTTCCTCTGAGGAATGAATACCTGCGGTGTTTTGTTCCAGCCCTAATAGCACACGTACATCTAAGAGACGTCTATTTGACGTCTGCATTTACATCTGCAAGACATGTTTTTTAGGGAGTTTGCTCATCTGCAATACGTCTATTGGATGTCTCCTTTTAGATGTCAAATAGACATCTATTAGATGTCTTTAAGACGTTTATGATTTAGAATGCATGTAAAACTGACATCTGAAAGACGTCTGCCAGATGTTTTTAGACAGCAGATGCTTTCCAGATTAAGAGATCTTTAACAGACATCTTGCAGACGCACGCGTGCTATCTGGGAGAATGAATCACTGTGTTAGTTATGATTCAATGACTCGTTCATATAAATTTGCTGCATTCGGAATGAATGCATTTGAAATGAAGGAACATTGAATAACTCGCTCGTGAAAACGGTCACGTTTCGTTTATGGATAAATCAGTACTTTTGAACAAACCGGTTGAAAGAAAGATTCATGACTCTCTCAAAAAGACGAGTCGCGGGTCGCCATGGCCTGCTTCATTCCAATCCATTCAGCTTTATGCGGCAAATTCGCATGGATAAAACTCACTGAGAACTTCACTTACACGTTGAGTGTTGGATTCCTCATGCGTTTCTTCCACGAAATTTTGCTATGCAAATGTATTTGTGGCGCATTTTAATACACATGTCATAAACGAGTCAATATAAGGAGATTTACATGATTTTCATGGAACCCCTAGCCTACCCAAGCGGACAGTTATTGACAAAATATTACAGGAAGAAATCCATATCAGCAACAGTACTGTAAAACAAGTCTTAGAACATGAGTTTTATTGTGTTTTGTATGCAATCCGAGCATGTAAAACCGCATTTGATTGATGCATTAGGGGGAAACAGTCTGACATGGCGTGAATCATTCTCCAGGAGAAAAGAAAAACCTTTTAGTGAGCACAGGATAGCAAGGAGACAGTCATAGTGTGGATTTACAACAAGAAACATTTGGTATTCTATAGTTTTACTAATGTATTATTGGATGGTTTGTTCACATAGACTCTGCCTGATAATATCTGCTATATTTTTCACAAAAACCTTGAAACACCTTTTATTACATGTAGACATTGAGGCGTACATGTATACGCCAGATACATTCAAACATCATGTTCATCTAAAATTTTCTGACATTTTTTTCAAACATTTGACTTTCTTTTGAAACTAATAAATACAATAAATAATAATAAATAATATAATCGCACACCTTTCCGGCATGCCTTTTTCCTCACACAAAAACATTGTAAAAATATATACATACAGAGGTAGGACAACAATGGATAATTAAAAAACGTTTCTAAAAAAATACCTAGACAAAAATTAAGGACCAGAAAAAAAGGACCAGAGCGTGGAGGCATATATACTGAATGGCGTATGTAGAGTGGCGAGCAACAGGACAGCTTCCTCTCCTTATATCATGTTCTGAAAATAAACAAGCCCAAAATTACATAAACTCATCATCTTGTTGCCAAGCAATCTAGTTCTAGCACATTAAAAGCAGTAACATGCAGTAATATTCTACCTAGTTCTAACTAACAAACATATTAGTCTTATTTTTTAATATTCATTGGAATATCATTACCATAGAGACCACATGCGACAACACAGTTCTTTAAAAAAGTGGAAATGTAATCATTTGCCTGATTCATTTAATGTGCTTCCAGCTCTGCACACTCAGTGTCCTGGAGCTTATCGATTGTTAATTTACTGCAATGCTCCAAGGCCCCACGCGTGGCCAGTGACTAATGAACTTATTCAGACCGTGTGTGACCAGACGAGATACACAGCCCTACACAAACTCAACTAACCTCGTTTCTCCTTCCTGCCCCCAAGGAACGAGAGGTTGTGGAGGATTGAGAGGCAGAGCTTCTGGAGAGGGAGCAGTGGCTGGACATCTGACCGCTGGACAGCAGGTTTGCTTTGAAATACTGGATTAAATCTTCATCTGTGCAGTGCAATATACAACAGTCAAATATACAGTGAGAAACAAAAAACAGGACATACTGAATCCTATTTTTTATTTTTTATGAAGATATGAGATCTGTCAAACACCTGTCTGTGTTTGGTTCTGTGGCTAGTGCTGTGGGTTGTTGCCAGGTTGTTTTTAAAAAACTGTTTAATTTAAATAATCGCCTCCTTAAATGCATTTTTTAAATGCTTAATATTTACATAAAACCACTTTAAAGGTTTTTTTAAAAATGACCATATTTTATTGTATTGCAGTGTGAATGCTAAAGTATTTTGGGGTTTATTTTTAGCAAAATACTTGCAACTTCTACTAGCCAAGGATTTTGTACTCCTCCTCAAGTCTGACCTTGTGTGCTCCACTGTGCAGCTGTTCTGCGGTCTGATCTTCTCTCTCTGTGTTGTGGGGGCGTCCTGATCCCGTCGTTGTCCAGAGTGTCTGTCAGATGTTTAAGCGGGTCCTCCGTTACAGGAGGAGGCTCAGGTGGAGGAGGCAGGTCTGCAGGCACGCACAAACCAAAAGTGTGAATGATAAATCTATCCACTCCATTATTATAGAAGAACAACTGCTTTAATTGCTTCAATCAATAATTTATTAACTCTGTGGGTTCTTACTCCCTGGTTTCAACACTTCACGTCTCGCAAGGCCATCTTTTTGAGATTTCTTCTTAGGTCTGGGCTTTTGAATCGAGGACGTGAAGGATGTATTTTCTCCTAATAGCGGTGGAGTTTAAAGTAAACAAAGATTATATACACCATAAATAATCATCAGCAATGTAATAAAAACAGTTATTTTTCCAGCGGTGAAGGGCCTACTTGTGCCTGTGTTGTTGGAGAACAGTTCCTCCATTTCAGCAATGTCTCTCCAAGGGCCACTGTGGTTGGGTACACTGCCATTAAGAGACTCTGTCTTGGTTAACATCTTTGGGTTGGAAAGAGCATACTGTGTATTGTGTGCACACTGTGCTTTCCTGTTGAATAGACACATGAGAATTTAGTTTTTTTGTTTGTTTTTTCTTTTACGCCAAGACAGATTCTAAAGCTATTATCATGGCAAGAAAAAAGGAAAGAAAAAAGATAAAAGTATATAAAGAAAACATAAGATATGAAAGGGTATTTTAAAGATTTATTTAAAGATATCTATCTATCTAACAATTGCATCCAACATTTCATCCAAAATAAAAATGTTTACATAATATATGTGAACTATATATAAACTATATGAACTAAATATAAAAAATATTTAAACATTTATATTGTTATATTATATTATATTATATTATATACATAAATATATTTAATACATACAATAACACATAATAACATAACAATTATTCTTAAATATATATTTACAGTGGGTACAGAAAGTATTTAGTATTTAGCTGTGTTTGATTATACTGCTTGGACTTGATTAGGAAAGCAACACACCTGTTTATATAAGACCTTACAGCTCACAATGCATGTCAGAGCAAATGAGAATCATGAGGTCAAAGGAACTGACTGAAGAGCTCAGAGACAGAATTGTGGCAAGGCACAGATCTGGCCATGGTTACAAAAACAATTTCTGCTGCACTTAAGGTTCCTGAGAGCACAGTGGCCTCCATAATCCTTAAATGGAAGACGCTTGGGACGACCAGAACCCTTCCTAGAGCTGTCCGTCCGGCCAAACTGAGCTATCGGGGGAGAAGAGCCTTGGTGAGAGAGGTAAAGAAGAACCCAAAGATCACTGTGGCTGAGTTCCAGAGATGCAGTCAGGAGATGGGAGAAAGTTGTAGAAAGTCATCCATCACTGCAGCCCTCCACCAGTCGGGGCTTTATGGCACAGTGGCCCGACGGAAGCCTCTCCTCAGTTCAAGACACATGAAAGCCTGCATGGAGTTTGCTAAAAAACACCTGACGGACTCCATGATGATGAGAAATAAGATTCTCCACCAACATTTACCATCCAACCTGACAGAACTGGAGAGGATCTGCAAGGAGGAATGGCAAAGGATCCCAAAATCCAGGTATGAAAAACTTGTTGATTCTTTCCCAAAAAGACTCATGGCTGAATTAGATCAAAAGGGTGCTTCTACTAAATACTGAGCAAAGGGTCTGAATACTTAGGACCATGTGATATTTCATTTTTTTTTTTAATCTGCAAAAATGTCAACAATTCTGTGTTTTTCTGTCAATATGGGGTGCTGTGTGTACACTAATGAAGAAAAAATGAACTTAAATGATTTAAGCAAATGGTTGCAATATAGAAAAAAGTAAAAAAAATTAAGGGGGTTTGAATACTTTCTGTACCCATTGTATATTTGCATGTGTTTGTATTTATATATACACAATAAATATACACAGTATACACATATATAATGTAATATATATATATATATATATATATAGAGAGAGAGAGAGAGAGAGAGAGAGAGAGAATGTATTTAAATGTTTTTAGATATTGTTTTGCACAAAATGCTCATTTGCATAAAATTACAATATTTAGGATTTTTAACTGTCAAATCAAATACTGTTGGGCAACTTAAATAGCAACTACAATTTTAATCTGTTCTGCACAAAAAACATTACCATGTCATATCACTTAAGAAGGCGTGATCTGACCAACTTGGGGTGTTTTTTTCCCCTAGGATGGTTGTTAGGATGTTCTTCAATTCTTCAATTCACTTGATGTTCCACAAAAATGACATGAAGGTGAACTATTCCTTTAATGTCGAGCCCTGATGTGTATGTGTGTGTGTTTACCGTGGCAGCAGGTCTGGATGGTGCAGGTTCGGCAGGTACCGCTCCTCGCTGGGGGAGGGTGTGAGAGTTGCTGTGGACTGCAGGCTATAGGTCGTGGCCCTGTTGGTTTCCTCTCCTCTCAAAGGCAGAGTGGATACATCCTCTAGACCCTCAATCAGATAAGATCGCTCAGGCAGTGGAGGACACCACTCTTCGTCCTCCTCAGGGCTATTGAGACGCAAACATTTGGATTCCAGTTCAATCTAAAATATCGGTAAACTACTAAAACACAAACTAGCTTTAAAACAAAGCAAGAACAAATAAACTTCATACAAACACACAAAAAGAACACATTTCCAAAGACTCTGGACCCCTGATGCATCTAGGATTGATTTCATTACACAATAAAAGTCTGTAGTAAATAAAACCAGACTGTGGTCCTTTGAAAAAAGTACAAAAAAACATAATATAAAAGAGAATCCAATGTGGGTACAAAAGACAGCATTGTAAAAAAGCCTATCAAAAATTTGTCAAAGCAGTTTCTTCCATGGAGGGTGATGATAAAAATATGATGTGAAAGGAAGAAAGCATTGAGGACAAAGGTTGATATGTGTTGTTCTGCTTTATTCCAACCCGTGACTATTCTTACAGGTTCATTCTGAAAAGTCATGTCTGGTGACCTGCCTCTCGGCCCCCGTCTCAAGCAGCCAAGACGGCTTGGCTCTAAGCACTAACATCATTAGCCCCTGTCACTTTGAGCTGTAACATCAAATGCGTTTAGATAAGACCTCAATTTATCGCCCAAACTACATTTTGCAATGTTGCACAGGTTCCATATTGGGTCACTTTTCTGAGAATGAAGAGTCTGAACTTGAAAAAATAAAATCGGATGACAGCTACTGAAAAGTAGGTTTATAAGTTGATGAAATTTTCTAAAAACGGGCTGACAGACTCTAACAAAACATGTCAAAAAGTAACATGGTATCCCCACAGATTTTGAACTTGTACTATGGTCACATCATTTAATTTTGCACCTTGGTATTAACATGGCTTTAAGTACCATGTTCTTTTGACATGGTATCATGGTTTTGGATATGTGATATTACCATGTTTTTTTTTAATATGATCCCATGGTTATTTGACATATACCATGGTATTAGCATGCTTCTTTAAAATTATACAGCAGTTTCTAGACATGCAGCATAGCATTACAATGGTTTTATCATGCAATGCAATGGCTTTGGACATTTACCATAATATTATCATGCTGTTTTTACTGTATCACAGTTTTTATACATGCTACATGGTAATACCATGTTTTACGATACAACCATTTCAATGACATATTACTATGGCTTTATGATCATGCATCATGCTCACAGCATGTTTTTTTGCACATTCACCATAAACTACCATGCTTATCAGGACATACACCAATGTTCTGCTGTAGTATGATTATTACCTGTGTCTTTTGTCTGTGTTTTGAACATCCTTGTTTTGTGCCGAATGTAGGGACAGTACATCAGACCAAGTTGGTGAAGAGGTTTGTCCTCGAGACATCTGCTTCATCAGTTTTGCTGTAAAACAGCATGAAACAGTCACAAGGCTAAAGTCAATCTGCATAAACTTGACATCAGCATTTTTTGCAGCACTTGTTGATCCAATCTGTCTGTATAATTCCTGCCTAATACCTAAAGGACCAATGCCTTAACCCTCATGATTGAAATCAATGCCACTCCTACCCTTTTCGCCTCTAGGGTACTGAAGTTTTGCATATTCCGCTCCACTGTGGCTGGACTGAAGGCTCCACTGATCCAAGTCCTGCTCTATGCTGTAGAGGTCAGTTTTGGAGAGGACTGGCGTGCTGGTGTAAGGGTCTGGACCCTGAGAGTACAGGCTGCACACATCATGCCCATCCGCATCGGCTGGGTTAATGGTACAGTATATGGCGCCTTCGTTAGAGGCCGGGCTGTACTTCCCATTTCGGCTCAGATAATTGGATAATCCTGAAGCTGTAAAACAGATTAATGAGTTATAGGACATTTGATTTGTAAGTGTGAAAGTACCATAATGTAGGGGAACGCCCATGACAGAGATCTTACTGTTGTAGTATTGATCTGTGGAATCAAGTCTGCCTGCACAGCAGTTGACTGAGTCTTTTCCATTTGGAGAGAAGTTGCTGGTAGGCCACGAGTCAGCCAGCCAAGGGTAGTTACCCAAGTGTGACTCCAGCAAACATGGCCTGTAAAGGAAATTAAATCATTGAATTTAAAATAAATGACTTTACATTAAATTGATTTGTTGTTACAAGGGATAATAATATATAATTTTTTTTATTTATTTAATTTGATAGATTTTTTTATTGTACATTTTTTATTGACTTTTTTCCTGACCATTTTTACATGTTGGGTAAATATAAAGTCTCCTATGATACAGACCTTCCATTTATAAGATTCGACCCATCACCTCGAGAAAGAGCAACTAAAGATAAAAATACGAGAAAGAATTAATCTCAAAAGCTCTTTTGACAACTTTTGGATGTTTTGTGCTAGTATGGAAAGAACGATACCTGCGGGGGTATATGCAAAGGAAGTAGTATAGTGTCCAAGTTCTTTCCTCCTCCTGTGTCTGCAGTAGATCCAGGTGCTGAAACCCATTAGAACCATCCAGGATGATACACCGATCCCGGCGATGAAAGCTGGCTGGCGGACCACCCCTGTGATCTGCTCGGATAGGCTGACACTATCATCCTTCACTGCTGACAAGGACTGATCTATTGCTACTTCTGATAGAAGATATAAGGAGGAAATGGAAAAACGTAAATAAGAGCAATTATGTGAAAACAGAAAAGAGACAGAAGAGTAAATGCTTCTTGTCTTATACAGGAAATATTTTATCAAACTATATTTCCCCCATCATCTATCGTCAACAGGCACACAGCATGAAAATCCCTAAGATTTTCGATTCCTTAACATAAAATACGAGTAAATGCAGGGATAACGATCTGTTAGGTGGGATAAATGTCACCATCAGAAGTGTGTGGAAAATATTTTTTATAAACCTCCCGGACAAATCCAGCTTAAACTGGCAGCTGTATTTTGAATGGCACAAAACATGGTAGCAGGATTAATAGCTGGCCTAGTTGGTTATTAGCTGGAACAAGCCGCTCATTAGCTGGACAAGCTGGACCAAGAAGATTATTGCTTGTTCAGTCTGGCCATTAGCTGGCCAATACTGATATTAGATAGTCAAAACTAGTCAGACAAGCATTTGGGTTTTGATTTAAAAAGCTAGTCCACGCTGGTTATGAGATACTGTTGAAAAGCTGGTGAAGCTTTAGCTTGTCCAAGAAGGTTAACTAGCCAAAATAGTCATTAGCAGGTTTAAACTGGTTATTAGTTGAAACAAGTCAGTCATTACCTGGTCAAGGTGGTTATTGCTCCAAACTGGTTACTAACTGGTCATTGCTGGTCTTACTTGGTTAACTGGTCAAGATGGTTATAGGATCAAAACTAGTTCTTAGCTAGAGCAAGCATTTGGTTTATGGCTTGTTCAAGCATTATTAGCTAGCCAAAATGCTTATTAGCAAGTCTAAGCAAGTCTCAGCTAAACTGGTTAGTTATTGGCTCAAGCCAGTCATTAGCAGGCCGAGATGGTTATTAGTCCAAGCTAGTTATTAGCTGGTCACAGCTGGTTCAATCTGGCCATTACCTTGCTAAGATGGTTATTAGCTTGCCAAAATGAGCAGGTCTGGTTATTAGTTGGATCAAGCCGGTCTTTAGCTGCCCAAAATGGTTATCACTGCAAATTGTTTACTAACTTGTCACTTTTTATTGGGTTCAGTCTGGATGTTAGGTAGCCAACACTGTTATTAGGTAAAAATAAGGTTATTAGGCCAAGCATGTTGTTAGCTGGTCACTGCTGTTTTTTTTAGCTGGTTCAATCTGGCTTTTAGCTGGCCAAGAGTGTTATTAGCTGGTCAAATTAGTTATTAGCCAGATCAAGCACTTAAATGAAGAAAGATCATAAGATAAGATCAAAGATCAAAGCACTTAAAGGCAAAGATTGTTAGTGGCTTGTCTGGCCAGGTAAGGTTTATTATTAACAAGTCTAAACTCTTTGTTACTTGGATCAAGCCAGTTGTTAGCTGAACAAAATAAATATTGGTCACAGCTGTTTATTATCTGGTCAGTTCTAGTTTTTAGCTGGTTCAGTCAGGCCATTACCTTGCCAAGCTGTTCATTAGTTGAATCAAGCAGGCTTGGCAAACCGGTCATTACATGGGATCTAGTATGACAACCTGGTAACTGGTTTGTTGACCACCTTAGACCAGTTAGAAATCAGCTATCATGCTTCAAAAAGCAGCTACTAGTTTAATATGTTCCTGGAATTAGGGTGTTACTCACTCAGGAAGATGAACACAGGTTGGCTATGAGTGCCCACTCCTCCACTTGTCACTGCTGCGACCTGCACTTGATACATTGACTCAGGCAACAGCCCGTCCATCAGCACCCACAGCGTATCCCCATCCACGCTCTTGTTGATCATCTGCTGAGACTCGTTTCCTACACACCACACCTGTATGACCCAGAAACAGACATTACTCTTTTACCTAGCATTCACTGAGAGCCTCTCCACATAAAGGCTTCACCGGTCTCACCCTGTACTCTAGTATGTGCTCTTCTGGCACATCAGGGGGAGGAGGCTGCCAGGACACTCGCACGGTTGAACTGTTACTTAACTGCACCACACTGACTCCCTGAGGAGGGCCGCTCAGCACTAAAAGCAGAAATATGATGGGCAAATGTCAAAACATTAACATTACAGCAAAAGTTTGAGGGTAAAATGAAAGTCATGCGAACTAAAAGACTCAATTGCAAAACAAGTCTTGCCTTCATCAGGAGTATGAACCACAGCTATTTCACTGTCAATCCCCTGAAACTCATTGTAATACGGTCTCATTTTGAACTCGTATTCTTTTCCTCTGTGTAGCTCTGATAGGACAGCAGTGTGTAGGGGACCTGCTTTTACATCCTGGATCATCCATGCACTCCCCACAGGCCTGTAATACAGCCTGTAACCTTCAATATAGCGAGGATGACGGTCAAGCTGAAATAATATCGACACATACATATGGTACCATGAGTTTCAGATCTTGCAAATGGTCATGTAATTGACAGTCCCATTGAATATGCATGTCTACGAGTGCATTTACAAAAACGATAACTCATAACTAGTGCTGTGTCCGAAATCACATACTGCTTAAGTAGGTACTACAATTAAAATGGAACCTACTACATGGCCTTTAAAAAGTATGTTCTATATAGTATGAAAGGGGGTAGTACTACATCCCCCATACTGATGTTGTCATGTGTCATGCGACTTTCAATAAGCCATCCGTTTATTTAGATTTATTTAGTGTTAAACAAGAGTAATTTAATCACAATAAACAACAATTTTTTTCCCGAGGTGCTTACACTAGAAATAAGCCACATCTCCACTTTCCGCCATTTTTTGACTATGACGCCTCCTCTCTCAGAGCCTCATGGGAAAGAAAAGTGTTTATGGTATGTGTACTACAGAATTCGGGCGGAAGCAGTAGGTCATCCGGGTATTTCTCGCCTACCAAATTTCGAATACTATGAATTCGGACATACTACTCGCCTCGCATACTGTTTTTCAAATACTATATAGTAGGGAAGTATGCGATTTCGGACGCAGCCTAGGGTTCAAATCGCGCTATATGTGGAGAATTATCCACAGCAATCAGCTCTTGTTTTTTTTAGGTGGCGTTTATGTTTTTTCTTCATATATACATCAACTCATATACTCACAGTCCATGTGATTTGAACACTTGTAGGGCTCAGGACTTTAGGTCTCTGCAGATGAGCCTTGACCCCTCCTAAATCCATCTGCACGTGTGCCTGGTCTTTCCCCTGACTTTCAGGACCATCTAAAAATACACACACAAAATTATGCTGATGCACACAAACTATAAAACGAACCATCACACACACTACAACAGAAACTCACCTTGTGTTCGGACTGGCTCTGAGATGGGGCTGGGGTCACTCAGACCGTAGGAGTTGACAGCTCGGATGATGAAAAGGTACACAGTATTGGGGTAAAGCCCAGACACTGTGTGCTTCTCTAGCCTCACAAGATCAGCTACAGTCTGCCATGTGCTGCCCACGGACTGACTGGAATAAGATGCAGGAAATGAACATTATATTAATTCACAAAACACATCTACAGCTTTACCATCAAAATGAACGACATCCAAAGCCACTGACTGTGGCACTGAATTCCATATTAATGTGGCAACTAGCAGCTTACATTTACACCGATGAGCTATAATACTGTACTGCATTATTAATAAATGTAATTATTTAACATTTATGTTTGCTACTAATGCCTTTTTAGAAAATAACTGATTCGTTGTGAATTGATGCGCTTTGCCTCATGCCCAAAAACATCCTTTATCCATCAGAAAGAAATAAGTGTGATACTCATCCATACACATGAAAAGACATTGTTTGAATTATGACAGGGTTCAATTATACAACAGAGGATACGCATTTGAATATTCAAATAATTGATATATTACTAATTCTGTTCGGTGTTGGGGAAGCTCCTTTGAAACTTGTCACAAGTTACTCATTATTTAAATATGTTATATTACAAAAAGACACTGAAGACTTATAAGGGATATGTATCACATATATATGTGGTTGGTTTGGGGTCAGTAAAATTAATAATTTTATTCAGCCAGAATGCATTAAAATGCTCAAAAATAACACTTATATGACATTTACTATGTTACAAAAGATTTCTTTTTCAAAAAATGATTAACTTTTCATTTCATTATACACTTGTTCCACAAAAATAATAAACCCCACAACTGTTTTTAACATTGATAATAATAGTAATGATTCTTAGGCATATGTGATTATTGTCCCAATGGAAGACCCCAACCCCAACCATTGTCCCAATGGAAGGCCCATTATAAGATTTCTAACAAAGTCAGTGAATTATTGATTTTTATCTGCACGGTATATTTAGTATGATACATAAATCTACAATATTTCAACGATTTTCAAAAGTATAACATTAACACTACATAGATTTATATTAAACACTAAATAGACAACATGCAACTAAATAACAGTGTTAAACAGCAGTAATTAACCAAGTAATCAATCAAACTGTTTTTGAACCAGTTAATTAAAATGAATGATGTGAATCACTAAATCAATCTGACTTCCCAACTCTATTTGAGAGATACAGATGTTCTAGTAGAGCCTGTTTATTTATTCCTTCAGCTTGCACAGTTGTAAGGTGGCTGTGTACAGAATACAAACACCTGCTATTCTGCAGTACCGCTACCTGTCGAAAAAATTGCATGTTACCAGAAGACCTGCAGTTTTACAAAAACAGCTGCACTATTGTTATGCAAATGAAAAACATAGTTAACCTAGTAGCGAGTTTGTAACTCCCCAACAGACTCTAATGTAACTTCAATAGCACGCTGAACTGGACACATTGGCCTTTGTTAATGAGAAAAAAAGCACGGAGCAAGGTGTGAAGGACAATGGAGAGGATCTGGCCTCATCTCCATGCACTGTAAGCACATAAGGTCTGCCCAGTCGACTTCTCGGACAGTGAGCATGACCGTGACCTCTCAACAGAGCGAGCTGCACTATAAATCTGAGCGTCTTCTTAACAAGGTGTCAGAGCAGAGCTAAATAACGACTTGGCCTCTACTCTCGGCCTCCCTGCATCACCCTCCCTGCTGCTCTCCTGGCGGGACAATAATAGAGCCTTCTGTTCATCTGACCTCCACAGAGCCCAGAGGGACAAGTTCTGCTGAATTCTAACTGCAGCCCCAGGGAACATCCAGCCTGCAAGAGAGCAATGCTTCACTCTCACTTTACCATAAACTTCCATCCGCTCTGACACTCTGAATGACGTCTCCAACAAAACCGGCACTATAATGAGAACGTCTGCCACTCGCTCTACCCATCAGGCCACTGGAGAGGGTGCAGAACCCCCTTCTTTTTAATATGTAGCAGTGCTGCAGATTTTAAATCCATGCCGTAACTGACTGAATGCATTTACCAATACGAAATAAAGTGCAAACATTGCAGGAGAGGAATGCAAGTTAAGCTGTATCGACAGCATCCGTGACAGGCTTTTGATTACCACAAAACTCAGCCCTCAGTGTGTAAACACAAGCGCAAATCATATGTAATGCATACAGGGTCTGAATTTAAAAGTGGCTGTAGTGAAAAAAATTTGACTGAATTTTAAAACACAGGAGAAATGGTCCATAACATGTTCTTCACATTTGTAACATCTGATATTGTACTTAATATTTTGTTCTAGGCCTAGTTATACACGATGTGACAGAAAATATGAGTAAATATTGATTTGGTTTTATTGGTGGCACCCTAACATCCAATTATAAAAGATATAAAAAGATGACACAGCGTGATTTTATACCATTAGAAATAAACACAACCCCATAAAGGTGAAAAAATGCCCCTGAAAATCAAATCCAGGGGGCCGATATTGCCTCTTAATGGAAAATTGGATTTCTGACACGGTAAGTGTGTATAGTAATGCATTACAATAGAAGTCTATAGGGCAAAGCCCTGCACTGGAGTAAACCTTGTAACTTTCTCATGATCCACATAGAGATCCAGCAGGGGTTGTATATATTGAGGAAAACCACACAGTAATAATGTATCCAGACGTTTATCCACTTAGAAAAGTGGTGCCACCTCAAAAGGCTTATATAGGTAAAATAACAGCTCAAATGACACACATATACAGGTGCTGGTCATATAATTCGAATATCTTCAAAAAGTGGATTTATTTCACTAATTTCATTCAAGAAGTGAAACTTGTATAATGTATACATTCATTCCACACAGACTGATATATTTCAAGTGTTTATTTCTTTTAATTTGGATGATTATATCTGACAACTAATGAAAACCCCAAAACTCAGCATCTCAGAAAATTAGAATATTGTGAAAAGGCTCAGTATTGTCGACACCTGGTGCCACACTCTAATCAGCTAATTAACTCAAAACAGCTGCAAAGACCTTTAAATGGTCTCGCTACACAATCATGTGTTCATACTTTTCAGTTTCACTTCTTAAATGGAATTCAAGATCAGCTATTTGAAGATATTATAATTATAAGACCAGCACCTGTACATACAACATTTATGTAATTTATGTCAGGTCAACTACAGCATAATGCAACATAAACTAAACCTATAATAAAGTGTATGGTAACACATTTATAGATTTATACATACAAACGACATGAGAGTGAAATATTAGAATTCCAATAAAAAAGATGTATAATGCTGTTCGCATTAACAGACAAAATTATTTAAAAAATATCCCCAAGCATAAGCAAGGCTATTAATGTCTGACTTTAAACCCTTTGGTATCACTTTACAAAAGGTTCTATTAGTTAGCTAATGCATTCTTTAATATTACCTAACTATGGGCAAGACATTTGTTACTGTATTCGTTATTCTTCATTAACAACAGTTAATGAAAATACAGCTATTCATTGTTTGTTTATGTTACTGTACATCAGGTCCATTAAAGGGTTAGTTCACCCAAAAATAAAAATTTCTCTCATTAATTGCACCCTCATGTCCTTCCAAACTATGGCCAACCTCCTGCTCCCTCTCGTGAAGTCAACACAGAAGTAACTTTGCCCATTTTCGGTAATTCGAAAGTGACATGCGATGACGTGATTCCCACATGGCAAAGTCGGCTTTGCTTACTTTGAGCTTCAAAAATGCACTTCAGAAACCTACAGGTGAAGTCACCGGCAACACATGGATTTTTTTTTAACAGGCTATGTTCCAAACTCAAGATATCCGAGACACAACTAACACATTTAAGACACAAAAATGTATTAACGACATTGTTAAAATATTCTATGTGACATCAGTGTTCAACCATAATGTTATGAACATAATGTAATTTTTTTTTTCTTTCAGTCTTCAACACTCATGAGAGTACCATGACGCATGTAAACAATTGATAGTTTTCACGTGATGGCACACTCTTATAGGAATGCCCACCCTAATGGGCAAAACAAAGCTTTGCTCCACTGACCGCCAGTTATTTTTATGCAGTTTGCATTAAGTAGTAATGTAGTAAAATGTAGATATTAAAAGGTGAAATCCAGAAAAATCTCATTGATGATGTATATTTTGTACAGGCCAGCAGATGAAGACAGAATATAAATGCATATGAAAACACTGAACCATCAAGTGGATTGCGTTCATATTCTGGCCTCATCTGCTTTCCTTTGTGAACTATGCATCATTAATACAGAGATTACTGAATTTGATTATTATGATTATGTTTTGAATATATTAAAGCACTTTAAGTGTTTCTGCAACTTTTTGTCGAACTGTTTAATGATTGAAATATTACTATGGGGCTTATGTATTGCAAAGCTTGAATTTTTGAAAATTGACATGTTTGTGCTGCAGTTTCAAGCCAGTCATGTGACTGAAAACTATGAACTGTTGCATAAAGTTGTTATTTTTGTTTTCTTTGCGTCTATAGAGGCTAAGAACGTTGCCAGATTTAATCAAAAATACCTGTTTTCTGAAGATAAAGGAAGGGATGTATGGTTTGGAACGACACAAGTAGGTTGAGTAACTGACAGAATTTTCATTTTTGGGTGAACTAACCTTTTAAATAATATTAGCAGACAACCTATGAGTGTAATTATGCATTGGTAAATGCTGAAATTAACATAAGCTAAGATTAATATATTAAAAGTTATTCAAACAGCAGTAATTTAGCATTAATAAAGATCTAAACCTGAAAGCCTCGATGATGTAGGAAGTGACAGCAGCTCCGCCCTCATGTGGGTTGGGCTGCCAAGTGAGAGTGACGCTATTTGAGGTCCCATCTGTAACAACAGGCTTCTGAGGAGGACCAGGCAGCTGCAGGGACTGCGAGACCCGCGGGACGGAGGACGTTCCAGTCGCTAAACACAAGAAACAGAGTCAAATGTGACAGTGTCAAGGGTGCATTCTTGTTCAAGGACGTTTGACTGCACAACTGAAATCATCAGCACAACGTCTTTCTTGAAGTGTCAGCCTTTAAAAAAAGTCTTACAAAGAGCTGTGTTAGAGAAGAATGCCTTGTATGCTACCTCTCACTGTCACGGTCCCACTCCAACTCGTCTCACCAGTAGAACTGGATGCGACACAGGTGTATGTCCCTGAGTCAGTCTCCTAGCAACAGAGGAAGACAAAATCATCTCTGAAAGACGGCGAAGATAATTGCGAGCATGCAATGTTTCTGAAGTAGTTGTGTGCTTTTCTCTTTCTCTCCAAATGAAGCGCATCAAATGTATTGTTTCAGCCGATCAGTCATTTCAATTTGTTTTCAGTTAGTTTGAGGTCGTGAGTGTTAGATCTCCTCTAAGATCACTTTTGACATTCTCAGCGGCTGTTTTATATTCTGCGTACCACGGTGCAATCTGTCAAACGTCTCAATTAAGATATACAGACCTTGTACCACAGATGGCATTCATATCGGAATGTTCTTAAATGTGAAGCAAAGAAACGCTGTACAATACCCAGCTGCTTTTCTCAACTTACTTAAACTAACTTTTGAATGACAATGTCTCTTGAATGCTGTATCAGGGTCAAAATTCTGCATTTAAAAGCAGGTTACCTTGAAGTATGAATTGAAACTGACCTGACATTATGCTGCATGAATTTAAATGAGAAATTAGAAAAAAAAAGAAATTGCAATGAACACATGTATGTATATATATATATATATATATATATATATATATTTATATTTTTTTTTTTTTTTTTTTTTTTGTGAAAACTGTTGAAAAAAATATTTTTCAACAGTTTTTTGTTTGTTTATTTTTTGTTTATCTAAAAAATTGGTAGTGTGGTATTGGTAATATTTGGCTTTATGGGGTTAACTCACATAATTATGCAGCAAACAAGTGAGTTTTTTTTACCGGACATTTGTGGTTACCACCATGTATAAAAATGTGAGACACCTAGCACAAACAGTCACTGACTTACAAGATGTTTTTTCTTTCCTGTTAATTGGTCTCACTCTGACTCGTCACATTTTGCACTTGGTCAAAACCTTTTTGCTTCGCTTTTTGAAGCTAAAGGTACCCCTTATTAGTCACTTTTCGACATGAAGGCTCCTCTGTTGATTAAAATAGGAAACTCTTAGCGTCAATATGCCGATGAGATATTTTTTTATTTTATCGTCATAATTAAAATATATATAGCCTTAAAACAATGCCATTATTGCATATATGTAGGGGTGTGATTTTTCAATTAAAACAGTCAAAACACATTTTACACATTTATGAGAACCCCCCCCATAATTTATTTGTAAGATATTCCAAGCCTTTCGATGCAAAACAATTGATTTATGAGAGGAATAGACGTGGTTGCCCTCTCCGTCTTGTGTATTCTTCCTGTACACTGCTGCAGACTGTGTGCAATTTCTAAAAAAGATGATTCAAGAATTAAGCAAAACAACTGAAAGCACTGGAGCACACGTCGAAAAGTGACTAAAAAGGGGTACCTTCTGCTTCAAAAAGTGATGCAAAAGGGTCTTGACCAAGTGTCAAAATATGACGAGTTGGAGTGAGACTGTGTTGAAACAGCTTTCAACAAGTGTGAAATGTAAATAGCATTTATTTTCTTCTTATATCAATTCATGCTTATTATGGCCTTTGAAGTTTAACAATAAAGGACAGTCAGCTATGACATAAAGAGCGAGGAGAAAAAGAACTTGCCCATGCTGGATGAGAATGCATTATATTTAAAAGTTAAGTACATATAATCATGGGGTTTGGGAAATCTACCTTCTGATTATTTTTCTGTCTGCCAATAATGAATGCCTTGGAACATGTGCTTATAGAGTGTGTGAAAATCTGCTGCCTACAATCTGCAGCAATTACTTAAAACATGAATTAATAATTGGATTCAGATAAAACTTCAGGTGTGTGTCACGCTCAGTGATGACAAGACAACTGGATATAATCAAAGACAGTGAGTTTATTTTGTGAGAACATAAATACTTCTGCAGAAGGTTAGAAACAGTGCAGGTGTATAACTCAGTCTTTCAAAACAACAAGGCAGGCTGCTGGTAAGTGTTTCAGGTAAGATGACAATATATGCAGAGTCAGAAGGCAGATAGATTCCCACAGGTAACTAACGGGTAATTATAACTAGAATTCAGCATGTTGATCAGCGTGATCAACAGTCTTAGCAGTGCCCAGCGATTCATACAGGTGCTCAACAGTCTTTCAGGTGCTCAGCAATCTTTCAGGTGCTCAGTGAACAGAGGACAGTCTGGCTGGAAGAGAGACAGGTAAGTTCCAGGTTGCAGGTAAGCAGAGCGTTTCAACCTTGAGCTCAGCCATCGAATTAATGGCTGAGCTAACCTTTATGGGAAGTGACTGATTGGCACAGGTGTTAGTAATCCGGTGATTGGGAGCGGGTGACAGGTGTTGGAGATTGGGTGCTTTCTGTGTGTGCTGATCTGGGAACAGGTGATTGTGACGGTCTGACAGTGTGAAATTGAGTCAACTTTGTTTCCTCTGAGACTGATATCAGGAAACGCAGACAAAAAAAAAATGATTTGTGACATAGACACTGACGGATTATGAACTGAGAGAATGACACTTAATGACAGTTGTAATAAAATTAAATCTTGTATGTCATGATTATGAAGTTGTCATGTCAGTCTAATGCACACCCCTTTAAGTAAAGTGTTACCAAAGCTTCTTAAGAACACTGTGAAGGTTTTTTTTTAAATAAGGAAATGAGTAACAGTGAAAGGAAATGTGGTTGTTGTTTTTGACTGTGTGGAAGGCAGTAATATAATATCAAAACAAATCCCTTATCTTTCTCATTAGATATTAGTGCTTGACTGTGCACAACAAACAGCTCTTGAAGTGTTGTACATTCACAACACTTCACAAATAACCACTCTCTGTATTACCTAAGCAATACACAATTATTGTCATTTGCCACAAATTAGTGTTTTTAAAGACATTATTATGACAAAATGAGATCACATTCTGAGAGAAAGAAGCATTAGTCACAAATTACCCATGAAGATGACTGTGAAAGTAAGACAAGTGAACTAATTCAATCTGACAATGTCCATTGAGTGGTCTGTATCCTGTGGATTTGTTCAACAGGATACAACTAGCTTTTTATTGTTTACTGCTATAATCATTGGTTTTAACAAACATTTGTTAAAACCAGCACTTGACAACTTAGCGTTTCTTTCTTTCTTTCTTTTTTTCTTTCTCTTAAATGTTGTCGCCCATATTCTGGATAAGGTTGGGAAGATAGTTTGGTAACACTTTATAATAACCACACGCTATGAATCATAAGTTAAGCATTAATAAATAGTCAGTTCATCCTTTATAAAGCATTGTTCCAACATTAATAGTCATTAGTAAGCAGTTTATAAATACAGCTATAAATCCTTTGTTCTTGATTTATAAGCATGTCTAAATGTACAAAGTAGACTTAAAGGCTCAGTTATCTTCCTAACAGAAAAGACAAACAAACACAACATAGTGAGATACAGAACTATTCATTTCAAGATGCAGAAAAATATACAACTGTACACTTTAATTTATCAAGTGTACAGCTGTATGATTACATCTTTTACATCTTGAAAAAATATGTCTGTGTTTTGTAACCCACTGTGTTGTGTTTGTTTAACTTTTCTGTTTGGAAGATAAACAAGCCTTTCCATCTGCTTTATAAATGCTTTACAAGGTATAACTAGTCCTCACTTTGGATGAGCAAACGGAGAGGTAAAGGCGGGAGAAAGCTCTCTGTCTCGAGGCGGTGAAGCAAGCAGGGGCTGCGCTGGCTTGACTTCACCCAACTCGGAGCGCTGTACTCGGCTCCGCTGTCTTGGCGAGACGGGGGAGCACGAGGCCTAGAGTAGCCATGTTTATACTAAAAAAAAAAGCGGTCGGATCAAGCGAGGGCGGTTTCCGCGTGAGAGAGTCCCAGGCAGAAACACTCTCCTGGTGTCTGTCAGCGGCGTGCAGAAGTGGTCTGCACCTGCGCGTGGTCGACGGCATTGGCCCGCTGTTCACAGGGCCTTGCCCATTGGTTACAAATAGTCCCCAATATAGCGGCCAATGACCGTGCAGTTTTAGTAAATAATAAAACTGCGTTTTAGAATAGGCTTCAGTTAGGGGGAAATGGAGTACTCGTTCCATGTCTCAGGGAACAACCTGGCTTAATCATGAATTACAGCAGGAACCTGTGTTAATAAAGCATTTATTAACACAGTGAACAACCATTATCATGTGTCTAAATAATTTATTAATCATTTACTTAGACTTTCTAAATGGTCTTATTAAACACTAACAACTCCTAAATAACTGGTTTGTAAATAATGTAATAATTGAAAAAATTATCAACTGATCATTAATAAAGTATGAAAATACAATTATTAAACATTATATACATGCTCAAGAAAAAGGCATTTATAGATGCACTTGCAAACTGTTTACAAATGCATAATAATGTTACCGATCATTTTAACAGCAAGAAACAATCAATAAGAGAGTTCAAGTGTGCCTCTCTGTGATAGTGCCACTTACTGACTAGTCTAGAAATGGCAAGGGCCTGGACGAGATGTTCTGCAGCTAGCTCCATTAAGAAGAGCCTGATCTTCCTGATATTGTGGAGCGCAAGCCTGCATTGATCTTTCTTTGAAGGTCAACTGACAATGAAAACAATTTACAAAAAATCCCAGTCGGTGTCACATTTCTGTCACAAGGGAGAGGCAAGGCGGCGTTCGGATTCAAGTGCGGAATGTTTTATTAAAGCACGAGGTCTTACAAGCAGTGTCGATCGGCAGCAGACAGGAATAGCAGAGATACAGCAAGGGGAAGGTCAGAGTCCAGGTGTGGGTCGGTACATAGTAAATACAATCCAAGGGCAAAAACAAAGGCGGTAGTCAAAAACAAATGTGACAGTCAAAAAATAGGCGAGATCAGCAAAAACAGATCAAACATAGAAAGAAACACGGAGTGGCTAGACGAGAGTTCAGTGCAAATGGACCGTGGCAACACACAAACACTTCCGGGTTATATACACATAAAACTAGGTCAGAGAGCCAACAATGAAACACCATGACAACAAACAAGGGGGGGCGGAGACATGAGTGGGAAAGGTGACAACATATGAGATGGGCGGTGACAAGAGTACACTGAAAGAAGCCCATGAATGAAAACAGACACAAAACATACACACACCATCAGCAGATGACCAGCTGAACACCAGCTGATCATGACATAAGCATATTAAGAAATCCTCGCAAGTTGGTTCTTATATAACAGCATGTGTTATGTTTTGGTTTTTTACAACCAGTGTTGTGGTTTCAATTCCCTAAGTTATTGCATCATCTTGACATCAACCAATCAAATATCTGATACTTACAGAGCATTTTAGGTTTAACAAAATATATCCTTATACATAAATTATAATATAAACAATGTAACCCATATGGCCAATATGTAAAGATTAAACTAAATCAGCTGTGTTATGTTGTTAAACAGACATTTAATTCAAAACATTTTGTGGTTTGACAGAGAAATATTCGTAAGCCTAATTAAATAAATGCACCCACTAGAAAGTAAAAACGTTTTCTTTAATGACTTACGTTTAAATAGTAGATTAATAGCCAGATCATATTGCTCCGTTTTTGTCTTGTGTGTAAAAAAACAAAAAAGAAAAAAAAAGTGTTAACTTGACAGGAGTCACCGCGAAAACTAGATAATGCGGTGCTGCCCTCTGCTGGTATAATATGGTGATACGGCAAAACAGTATTTCAGTAAAAATAATTTCAGGAGCAGTTCTTATTAAAAAAAACGTTAATATTTGTAATTATATAGCTAACACTTTATTTGATGATCCTCCAACAGACATTCTAACTATATGTAACCTTACTGGTCAATATATCCCACTAACCGTCTAGTAATACTACAAAGAGAGTTTGTTGACATGTATTTGCCAATTAATGAGCTTGATTGATTAAATCTTCGTTTGTAAATCATAGCAGATACTGACAAAAGTTAATATTTATTTTAATAACGGGGAAAATGTTATTGCAACTTAAAGTATGCTAAGTGTTCGTGGTTTACTCTGATAGGCCTAACAAGATGTGAAGCAGTTTTATTTTGAGCTGACTAAAATAAGGCAGCATGATCACTTATTTGAAAATAGAAGAAAAAAAAGACAACAATATATCTATTAATGTAATCATTTCATATAGAATTTTTTTTTTTATTAATTCATTATAAATAAACATTTTTATGGTGTTAATGTCAGGAGTATTGTACCACAAGAGGGCAACATATTCTGTTTAAAGGCAGAGGGGTCCTTGGAGCTATATTGTTCTTCAATCATTTCAATTTCATTTACAAAAAGCAAAGCAAAACAGTAAAAGCACGCATTCATGGGATAAATTGTCAGTATTGATGTTTCTATGAAACAATCTTATCTAATGAGGGGAAGGGGTACATTTTCTTTCTTATTCTACACCCTACTGTTTTCTTGATAAGAGACTGTCACACTGAGCAATGTCATCACTGACAAGTCCACAATGCACATATAAAGTCTTTTTTAAATATGAAAACAGGAAAACAAGCTCTATTTACATAACTCCAGGGACTCAGATAAAAATATCAATATATATTCTTATGATGCAGTCCTTTTATATATTTTTTCACCAAATATATATCCAAAATATACAGAAGCTGGCTTTTCAATGCATAACAGTCTGTGTGATCAGATTAATTATCAAATGCGCACACCTTGTGAAACGTGACTATTCTGTAAGATATGTTGATCTTTAAGAGAGAAATAAAATCCATAATGACCAAAACTGATGATAGTCATTCATCATCTGTGTTTTGTGTAATGTCCCAACACTAACACCCAGAACAGCAGAAATTCAGTAAGAGGAATACTGGGTTTTGACGTAGAGCGTGTGAGTCATGGATGGAAGTCCTGCGAGTGGGGCGTGATCTTAGCCACATTTCATTTGTAGCTCATTACACATCTGCAGAAGGATGTTCCCTGAGCTCAGAGCCAGACTATAAGTTTTTACAGGTCTTGAATGAACAGTTAGTTCAGGGGGAGAGCAGGTCAAAGAAACAGTGAACAAACCCGGGCAAAGATTTGTCCAAGTGAATAGGTATGTTGATATCAACTGATTAATTTAATTACATACTATTTATATGAATTTATTTATTGGATATATTTGCTTATTTATATATTTTAGATTATATATTTCATTAAAATAAGATATTTTTGGACTAGCATCACTGAGAATTTATTACATAATTTTATTTATTAAGTATTATTAACTACTTATTAACTACCCAATATTTCTAGCGTTTTAATAAAAATGGACATCAAACCAGTATTAAGGAGATTTGGCTCTTTGGTGCGAGCCATTCTCACATTTCTCTTTGCTGTCCTGGTACTCGGGGTGATGTTATGGGCATACATCGATGGTTTCCAGATAGCCACATCTTCATATAACATCATCTCCTTTGGTTTCTACGGGGTGCTTCTCAGCCTTCACGTCCTAATTCAGAGCTTTTTTGCCTTTGTGGAACATCGGCGCATGAATGCAAGACGCAAACCATGCTCCTACACAAAAACAATCGGCTTTACTATATCAGCCTATCAGGAGGACCCTGCTTATCTCAGCGAGTGTCTTCAGTCGGTACGGGCCCTGCAGTACCCGTCTGAGCTGCTACGCATTGTCATGGTGGTGGACGGGAACTCAAAAGATGACCTCTACATGATGGACATGTTCAGGGAGGTCTTTGCAGACCAGGATCCTGGCTGTTATATATGGCAGAACAACTACCACTCTTGGAAGCCCACCGGCCAAGACAAGGATGCTGCTGAAGCTGATGATTCAGAAGAAGTTGTGTTTGAAGACCCACAGCGTTTAGAGATTGAAGAACTCATCAGGACCAAGAAGTGTGTGTGCATCATGCAAAAATGGGGAGGAAAGAGGGAAGTGATGTATACAGCATTTAAGGCACTAGGATCTTCTGTGGATTATATACAGGTAAGTGCTTTTGACGTTCGAGCACTGAATTTTAGGGGGAGATGCAATGTGTATGTAAGAAACATGTTGAGAAATGTTTTCATTCTGCTGTTTAATCAGGTGTGTGACTCAGACACAAAATTAGACCCTCTGGCCACAGTGGAGCTCTGCAAGGTGCTGGAGAGCAACCAGAAATACGGTGCCGTGGGAGGTGATGTGATGATCCTTAACCTTAAAGACTCTTATATCAGCTTCATGAGCAGCCTGCGCTACTGGATGGCGTTTAACATTGAGAGGTCCTGCCAGTCCTTCTTCGACTGTGTCTCCTGCATCAGCGGTCCCTTAGGTAAACACTTAGACCTGAAGTTTGCACTAAATCCTAACAGAGCCTATGTATTAAAATCATATTTCTAGTCTTGTATTGAATGAGTCATCTGTGCAGCTTAGTTCAAATAAAGATAGTTTGTCTTCATAATCTTTAATCGAAACCGTTAATCCAATAACTTGCATTGCCTCTGAAACAAAATGACTTTATAACAGATGTCACCTCCGGCTATTAGATGATATTAATCAACAACCAAGCAACATTTAGGCATTGTTGTAGCAAACTAAATCAACTATTTTTTTTTCACAGTCCAATTAATTAAGATGGGTACAATATAAAAATGTGTTTTTTCCTCAAGTATTTAAATCTTTTGTTCATTCCAAACACTGATTAAAGTGCTGTTGAAGGCATAAGATTGCTCAGTTCTCATCTGAACTACTCTAGCTGGCTTATTTTAGTAATTAATCTGATCTGAGTTTTGATGTTTTGTTTGTATGATCTTCACTTCAGGTCTTTATAGGAATGACCTGCTACAGCAGTTTCTGGAATCCTGGTACAATCAGAAGTTTCTTGGTACTCACTGCACTTTTGGGGATGACCGGCATCTCACCAATCGAATGCTGAGCATGGGCTATGCTACAAAGTAAGTTCTTCATTGACCACTGATTATTTACATGCTAAATATATGATAAGCGGTTGTCCATGTTTTGGCAGAATGGTCCATCCTGAGCACCGTTTGATATGATATCAGCATATTATTATGGCAACACATTGGATAAGAAAGAAAACAATTTAAATTGATTCTTCGTCAACAACTTGATCTGATCTTTTTGCCAGTATGAGAGATCATAACTTTTTCATGAAGTGGACTTTTTCATTTATTTGGACTTTGTGATTCATATGGAAACGTGTTTTTTTAGATAAAAATTAAACATGAAGGTCCATCCTTAATTATTCGTATGGTATCAGGAGACCATATGAAATTGTACGAATTTAGGTAAAACACGAAATGGTCTATGCCTTATTGAATATTTGACAGGAAGGAAAATGAGGCTGTGACTGTTTAGCTATCTTTCTGATACATAAATAACTAAATAATAGACAACTCAACGGTCAAATAATGTAATGACGGCAACACATACCATATAAACGTTGAGGTCCTTTTCTTTTTAAAAACTTACTTACTACAATGAATTTCAAACAGGCATGTTTTAACTGAGTTTCTGTTTCTTTAAGGTACACTGCCCGTTCTAAGTGCTACACAGAGACTCCCGCTCAGTTTCTGCGCTGGCTCAATCAGCAGACGCGCTGGACCAAATCCTATTTTCGTGAATGGCTGTATAATGCCATGTGGTGGCACAAGCACCACCTGTGGATGACCTACGAATCCATTGTCTCAGGCATCTTTCCTTTTTTTGTCACTGCCACCATTATCAAGCTCTTCTGGACAGGCACTCTGTGGGACATTTTGTGGGTCTTGTGCTGCATCCAGTTGATTGGTCTGGTAAAGGCAACCTATGCCTGCATCCTACGTCAAAATGCAGTCATGCTCTTTATGTCCTTATACTCTGCTCTCTATATGACCAGCCTCCTGCCTGCCAAATACTTTGCCATTATCACCATGAACAAAAGCAGCTGGGGGACATCAGGCCGTCGTAAGATGGTGGGGAACTATATCCCCCTGGCACCTCTATCAGTGTGGGCGGCGATTTTGTTGGGAGGCCTGGGGTACACGATCTACAAGGAAAACAATAAGAATTGGACATCAGAAGGAAAGAAAGAGGAGATCAAGTTTTTGATATTTGGAGCCATAGCTTATGTGTGCTACTGGCTTGTAATGCTCGGCCTCTATTGGGTGTGGTTTCGGAGATTATTCCGAAAACGCTCACAGAGTTATACTGTGAATGTATAGGACAATTATTTGGGCACACTATTTATTTAGGAACACTTGCACATGTTTTACTGGTATTTTTTAAATAGTTTACATGCAATTTTATTTATGGTATTTTTTGGTATTGCAATGCAATTTATGTTACCTATGAGTATTCAAAGATCAGAAGTGATGTGTGAGGGACCGGTCTTTATGTAATATAATGACTATATATGAAATGTGCAAAAGTGCAAGTTTTTAAATGTATAAAATATATTAAACCCAAATAATAGGAGTATGATATTAGTGAAGGAATTTAAACATAGAACTGTCCATCATTGAGCTTACTGAAGTGATATTGATTGATTGTTGAAATACTAAGATATCCTGTTACACATTATTTATAGAACATAGATAAACAGATACATAATGAGCAGCACTGATCGTGATTTTCATATTTTTATTTTCAGAAATACTACTAAGAAAAATAGACAAACAATTGTTCAAATGCTTTTATTTTGTTTTGTTTATTATATTAATTTATTGTTGTAACAAGTGTTGATTTAAAATACTTGCTAATCATTTCTGATGAAATGTGACAGGGCATTTCTTGTTGTCTTTTAGCACTTGATTAGAATTGTTGAGTATGCATATTTATTGACAAACACTTTTGTCAGGAATATTGTGTAAATGTGAACTTATAAACGTTTGTTATTTACACAATACAAGAGATTAAATAAATTATTTTTAAAGGAAAATATGCTGAAATTATTTCAAACATCGCTGTTTGACAAAACAATTCTACCATGAATTAATACATTAAGACAATCCAAAAGTAAATATTTCATATTTTGCACTGCTGTAATTACCTCAGATAAAAATGCAACATTTTTTAAGCACAGCAGTACAACATTTGTTTCCAACGTCTTTAACAGTGCATGAGTGGACTAGGGTGCAACTCTATTTAACAACCTTCGATCTTTGAAAGATTTCACAATCTTTAAACAAAATAACAGTTTAAGGGAGGATTCCCTGACATTTGTACCAGACCAGCAATGACATGAATCAGTTTGAGTGTCATTTACAGCAAAATCAATAACACTGTAGGATAACAGCCCACAAATAAGTTATGGTTGGCCATAATTGACCTGTGGGATAATATATGCATGATCAATCCAAAGTAAATGATTTAACCTTTTTTGTGATTTAGAGCATCTTGAATCAGAGGCTGAATCAGAAAAGGGTGGGAGTCATTTGGGGGTAATTGCTTCATTCACGCAAAACATTCATAAGGGACGTTTGTGTTGTACCATGTTTAGACTGTTACCAAAGGCAACCAAGGTGGACCCCAATTACAGAGGCAGAGAATTTAAATTTGTTTCAATAAAACCATCAACAACAACAACAATAAAAAAGTGCCTTTCCATAATGTACTTAAAGTGCTCTATTTTCATGCAATAATGTTTTACTTGATACACAGTACTAAAAATTATTCTTTAGTACTTCTTGAGATAACCTTAAGACTATCCAAGTAGTGTGGTCGACTGTGCTATTTTGGGATACCATAAATATTAACTAAAATGTGCCTTTAACACACCAGATAGATACCACTTGTAGTACACTCTTGACCCAGTAGTGCATGAAATTCCTAGGGTTCTAGTGTGGACTATTTTTTTGTACAGATAAAGTATGTTAAAAGCACTTTTAATTTATATTCATGATGTGTCAAAATAGCACAGTTGAGTATACTTAGAACATCTTCCTAAGAAGTACTAAAGAGTCACTTTTAGTATATTAAGTACAAAAATATGTTGGGAAAATAGTCCATTTTACTAGGCTGACCATATGTGCCATTTTTCCTAGACACATCCTGGCCAGGAATTTTATATTGCATTGATTTGTACCTCAAAGGTTTTTCAAAAACATAAGGAACTGATATCATACAGATTGGTCTGCACATGCAAACAAAGTCAAAATTAGTATTCTTATATATTCTTATATCCCTGTGATGTTTGTATACAGGCCACCAGGGCACCACAGAGACTTTATTAAATAGTTTGCTGATTTTCTAACTGAGTTAGTACTGGCTGCAGATAAAGTCTTAATTGTTGGTGATTTTAATATCCATG
>JAUYWG010000050.1:7797695-7815693 GCA_034779775.1 Enteromius afrohamiltoni | reverse complement strand
CTTTCACTTGCTTCTCTTTTGAATATAAATAAAAAAGAAATGGAAAATAAACAAATATGTTTCGTTTTATTTGAGTTTGATTAAATGGAATGATGAGCATGTACACGAACGAGGAGCTTTTCAGAACATAGAAATATAGTTAGAGATAGGCTGATCATTTTGCGATGGAACAAAATAATATTAAACGGTGATTTCTCAAGTGGTCATCAGAAAAGCATTTGGCCTAATACTGCTTCAGAATGTGCCTTAGCCTTTTTAACATTATTCTTTCAGCAATATAGAAAAACAAGTACAACTTAGCTTCCATCAGTGTCATGCAGTGTGAGTCTACAGTTCCGTGCATGAACCACGCAAGAATTAGCTTCCGAACTGCCGCCTGTAAATTGTTTTTACTTTATTCGTTAAAGTAGATAGTAGATCACTGACAATATTTGTTTTTATTAAATTAAATTTAAGATTTTGCGGGAGTCCCGCGAATAATTATATTCTCCCGCACTAACATGAGGACCTTACCGCCCGCGTTCTCCTATCAAATCTTGTCCCGCGGTACTCCCGCGGGAGTGCAGGTCTCTACTTAGATTCATAAAAAGTGAAAAAGCATAATAGGACCCTTTCAAGATATTGCAATATTTTTTTTTATCAAGGTCCAGAAACATGTCAGGGACATCGGTAGCATAAACAACGTATCCGCGTACATATGCTGTTTGGGTATGTGATGCTCTCAAATAGAGAAGACAAACTGTTTTGCTTTCGAACGCAAGTATTCTCGTAGCTTCTTAAATCATGGCTTGTGTCACATGACATATTTTACCGATGTCCTTACTATGGTCCTGGACCTTGATCGTGTTAGGATGTCTATGGAGGGTCAGAGAGCTGTCAGATTCCATATCCTAATTTGTCTTTTGAAGATGAACGAAGGTCTTACGGGTTTGGAACGACATGAGGGTGAGTAATTAATGACGGTATTTTCACTTGGTGCGTGTGGAAAACAATGCGTTTCAGTGTCTTAAAAAAAGGTGGTATGGTATAGAATGCAGATGAAAGGTTTAGCGTTACCTCTCACCGGTGCTCCATCCATGATCTCATATTTGGCAATGGTGTCATTTTCATGGTACACACTGGGTCCTGTTCCGGTCGTTTCCCGTTTTATTATATCGATTTCCATGTGTTTAATCTTTATCCTCACAAGCAGGAAGTAAATCTTTCCTACGATAACATCCTTCAGATGGTATCTAAACAAGACAATAAAAATGATATTATGAATAAAAAAAAAAACATTTTAAGGCTATTTTTGCATGGACGTTTAACAAAATATAATTTTATTATATTTATATTATTATATTATATTTATATTTAATTTATTAGTGTAATTTCATAATTCATATATATATAAAATCTATTTTCATGGCACATAAAAAAGATGAATAATAAAATAAAATATTAATAATAATATATAATTTTGAAAAATATACTATATTATTATATACAATACACTTTTACTTTTGTGGTTAATTCTGTTAAACCAAACAGTTTTATCTCAGATGAAAGTATCAGCAGGCATACTCACTTGGATTTGTTGTATTCAAACTCAATATGGAGACAATCTTCAATTCCTACTTCCATCTTGATTGAAGAGTTGAGCTCTGGATATGTGCACAGCGTCTGCACCACAATATCCATCTCTTTATTGATATCATTCATCCTTCTGCTGATCGTCGCTCTCAGAAAGTATCTACACAGATCAGAATGACGGAATTCAGCTACGTTCTGTACTTCTCAACAAGACACTTTACACACTGTGTATTCAGGTACTGACTCCATGCTGCTATATTGCTGTACGCTTTTTGAACAGTAAGACTTTTAATGTTTAAGTCAATTCCGTTCACCAAGCCTGCATGTATTTGATCAGTAAGTACGGTACAGTAAAAACAGTACTATTTTGAAACGTTTTAACTATTTTATATACCTGAATTTATTCAGGCTTCTTTGATGAAAAAGTTTTTTTTTCATTTTTCAACATTTTTCTGAAATAGAAATATTATGTAACATTTTAATAAAGTCTTTATCATCACTTTTGGTTAATTAAGAATCCTTGCAAAATAAAAACATGAATTTCTAAAAAAAAATGTAGAGGTTACTACCTCCAAGCTTTTGAATGATTGTGTATAATGTTACAAAAGCTTTTTATTTCAGATAAATGCTGAGTTTTCTATTCACGAAAGAATCCTGAGAAAAAAAAGAAGGCATTTTTAAAATATTTTCCAACAGAAAAATTACAGTATTACTGCTTTTGCTGAACTTTGAATAAAAAATAAAAGCAGGCTTGATGAGCAAAGGAGACTTCTTCAGTAAACATTAAAAACTCTTTCTGTTTAAAAACCTTTGACTGCTAGTGTGCGTTTACCAACATATCCTTAATTTTCTGTGTTTACCGGACCAACACTAACTAGCTTTACTCCATGCACCAGTTCTAAATGCTTTCCTGTTGAGCAAAAACCTTCATAATGAAGCAACTGAACGATTTACCTCAGCTTGACATTCTGGCCAGTGTAAGACTCATAGGGCTTTTCCACATGGGTGAACTCAAAGTCAAAGGTCTGGGACTGTGAAAGCTCACCAGGTCGTGCAAGATCCTTCACTAACGACACAAACTCGTGGTGGTTCCCTCTGTCATAGTACAGCTCTGTAATCACAGGACATGCTTATAAATATATATATATATATATATACATATAAACACCAGGGCTGTTTCTAAACGTCCATTCAAAGACAATTAAACTCACCAATCTGTCCGACGAACTCGATTTTGATCCCATAGTGCTCCAGCCTTTTCCCAGGAGTCTTCAGAGTCACGTTAACTTTCCCACTCACGGTTTCACCATCGTAGAAAAGGAAATATTTGTCCTTTTTGCCATCTTCGGTTTTGTGCTCAGCTTTCTTCCTGGTCTCGGCGTCATTCAACACGATGTCGATCTCAGCGGTCTGTCCGAAGCCGAAGAAGCTCATGTCTGATGGACGAGTGTCAGTGTCAGAGCTGTACGATCATAGATCACCTGATTGACAGCAGCTACAGGTCCTCCAGCGCTCTGATAGTTACCTTTTACCGAGCGGCCGTCAAAAACAAGCGCATTAGCAATTCGTTTAATTTTATGCGCGATTAAATGGAGATATCAATATATTATGCTCGAAATCTAATGCATATTTCAGTCCGATTTAGTTAAAGTAGCTCAATCTACAGCAGGGCAGCAGGCAGGAAGGATATGTGCCCAGAAAATAACTCCCGCACTTCCTGGATCTTCCTGCAGGGGTAATTTCAAAATAAAAGTTCCAGTTTATTTCATAGTAAAAGCTCTGAAATTTGCGAAACAATAATGATATGACTATTTAATAGAAGAATTTCTTTATTATTAAATAACAATGGTAAAAGAAACCGATTACATGACCACATTCACTGTACACATACATGGTCATTTCTTTTAACTGTACCTGAGAATATTATAATCTAAGGATAATATAAGGGATTATTTTTTGATAGTACAATAGTGTAGTAGCGTAAAGAATTGAACATCTCCGTGGTAATGCTATTTACATTTCATCTCTAATAATGTGTTTTGATTTCACATCACACAAACCACACATTATAGATAACACAAAAATAATTGGACAACAGTTTAACATAACAGATTTCATTATAATGACATACACTGCAAAAAAACAACAACTAAATAAATTTTTTTTAAAGTAAAAAATATATGTAAAAACATCCTTAAAACAAGAAACTTGTACATCTTTGTGTTAGACTTGACTTGACTTTTGTAAGACTTTGTTTATTACACTATTATGCAAACATATTTATGCATAAACCTCACTAAATCTTGTTAGATTTGTGCTTAAAACACGAAAAAAAAAAAAGGAAAAAAAAAATAAATATTGATTAAGAAAATACTTATTTTTGCAGTGTAACTTTAAATATTAAGGATATACATTCAATATTTAACCATAGCTGGAATGTCAGGTATTTCATATAATCTTTGTTACAGTATAAAGTAAAATACAGAAACATTTGGAAATACTGTAGCTGAGCATCACCAGCATTCTTAAAAACAAAAGTTTTTGTAGTTACGTCAGTCAAAAACTATAAGAAGAACCCAAAAGAACCTTTCATTTTCTTCAAATGACTTTGTTTTTTAGTGTAAAAAGAAGTGTTTGTGGAATGGAAATCCTCCATGGATGTTAAAGGTTCTTCACCTTAATTTTAATAGTGTGACTACATTATTAACCGCTTAGCTACACTTAATTTAGCTTCTCTTTGTCCACTGAGTCAATGGTATATGTAAAAAACACTGAGCCTTAAACAAATAGAGTAAAATAATGTTACAAATAATGTAAAAAAATGTTTTGCCATCAAACACTTTGAATAATTCGATAAAAGATAGTGTTTTTACATTTACATGTTTACATATTTGAATATACAGTATCTGGCCCCAATCTGACAGGACATTCAATCATACTTTGCCTATTCATCACATTACACAATTATATTAGGATCCAACCCAGTTCTCTTTTTTAATTTGTTTTACTATAAACAACCTCCCAAACTATTTTTAGACAGTGGGACATGCCATGAGGAAGACTAATATATATTGTCATAGTGTTTCTTGCAAAAAAGTTACTTACAAAAAGTGGGAACCCCCCCCCCCATCAAGCTAAATCAAAGTAAATTGAACGTTCCAGTTACATGTTTAAAAAACAAAATGAACGGATAGACAATGTCGATTGATTCCACATAATCAGTTTTATTCTTGTGACACAGCCCACAGTCTAACTACTACTCTGGAGTGAACTACAATATACCTAGAAAAATAAATAGATTAAAACAATAACACCTGGACAATATGTCCAAAACGTATAAAACAATTATAAAGCATTGAAGGTCACTTAAACACAGAAATGGCACTCTTAAAAACCCACAAGTGCGTAATCTGTATCTAGAGGAATATTTCAAAAAAGTAAATAAATCTACTGACTTTATGGAGATGTTTGATTAAATCTCAAACTAAAATGCTACGAATTTAGAGTTCAACTCGATAACTACTACTGAAACACTAACACATAAAATCCTCTTCTCAAAAGTGACCCAGATAAAACAGTCTTGGCATGGCATTGCACACATTTACACTGACAGGCTTCTTCACATAGTCCTGTGAAGAATATCTTGATATCAAGATATCTTGAAGACATGTAAATTCTTGCACTGGTATTATGTGTTGACTATTTTTGGGCAAACATACAGCAGCACCTGGATGCAGATTCAGCCTTGCTACAATTTGAAGTGCAACAGACATTCAAAAACTCGCAATTATTTGAAAAGACTCAATAAAAACCTTTTTGATTTGCTGCGGCAATGATTTCTACTTAACAAGATGCATGTGATAATTATAAATCTTAGCGCTGTTCAATTGAACGTCATTGTCACATATAAAATGTGGTGTTTTAAGTAAACCTGTGTTTGATTCCTGTCTGTTTAAATCAAAATAAGGGGAGTAAAAATTCCCTGCTTAACACAGTAGTTTTCGATTCTGTAATAACTTTGGCAAGCCATGAAGCTCAAGTCGCACCTCTGCGTAAAATCCACAATTTGACGGTTCAAAAGTCAGCTCGCGAGGCCTTCACACGGCTTAGGCGCTCGTCTCCTCTTCTTTGATTTTAAATGACAAAGGAGGACTTGTGGCGGAAATGTCCCTGAGGAAGAACAGAGAGCAGGCGAATGATATGTGGTTCAAATGTGGCCCTACAGAAGCGAAACATAAATCCAGCCGAATTTTTTTTCCATGTAGAGATTTTACTGAGAGATTATCTTGAGGATTGCACTAATACCACTTTGAGCTTTGCTAGCATTAATAAAAAGAAAATATCTGCAGTCAGAAAAACGCTGGGGTGTAATCTGAGAAGATCAACACTAACAAATCTTGGATGATATTTCATCCATCCTTGTAAGAACATTTTAAAGTGTTGACTGCAGCCTCTAAACATGCGCTAATGCAGGAAAATGCTTTATCACGTCACAAATCCACACAGCCTTACCTCATCTGGACTGGCGTAGTCCATTCTGTTCTCATGTTGGGGTACTTTGTAACTGTATGAAACAGAGCATTGCAATCTTACCAAAAGTGCGTTTAGCAATTCCGGATCAAATGCGATCAGCCCTTATGGCAATGCCGTAAGGTTCATGTTGTGCTAATGGCTTTTACTCACTTGGTTTCCCTGTGGTCTTTGCAGGAACAGTAGCCACTTTTCTGGATCTGACAGATCCCCACAATGACAAATATAAATGCTGCCACTCCGCCTAATACTTTCAGGAATATTCCCACAATGTCCAAATCATCTAGAAAGAAATAAAATACAAATTAATAAATAACTCATAAATAAAAAAAATCATTATTTTTGTGATTTGGTTAGGAACAATTAATTGCAATTGGAACGTTATAAGAGAGAATACATAATTTCTATATTAAAAGCTACTGACCAGCATATTTAAGTGGAACACTTACACACTTCCATGATCTGAGGATTGCATTTTGACCATCCAGCCTCGTTTCTGGCCTGGCAATAGTATTCACCTGCATCCTCTTTCTTCACCGACCGAAATTTCTGCAGATCAAATGTAGATCATACAATTAGCGAAAGCAGCAGGTGGATGACGGAAGACACATTGTGTTGTGTGAGCAGTGACGAGCGTGGAGAGACAACAAAACTAAACACCAGTCATGAATTAGAAGTACAAACCGAAGATTTGTAAAGAAAAATGTCTGAGGATTTTCAAAGCCAAGAGGAGACTAAAGTAAGGAAATGCATGTAAAGAGGCCAAACGCATACCTTGACAACCTTCAAACGACTGCTGAAAACCCATCTCTTTCAACACTATTTGACGTCATAAAAAAAAAAAAAATCTTAACCCTACTCTTTCTTTCGTTCTAGCTTGTACTTGTTTGAACATTGCCTGTTATACGGTATTATGAGCAATTACTAAGTTGTTTTTGCCTCTAACTGCTTGAGCTATCACCCATGCAACCCATTCTGGACATCCGATTGGATTTGTCTGAAAGAAGAAAGTCACATACACCTAGTATGCTTCGAAGGTGAGTAAAAGACAGGATAATTTTCATTTTTGGGTGAACTATCGCATTAATGAAACACTATCACAAAAAGTATTCTCATAGCTTTGTAAAATTACGGTTGAACCCCTAATTCTTAACGATTTTTTAACGATATCCTTACTGCGTTTCTGGACCTTGGCCATGCTAGAGAGGGTCAGAGAGCTCTTGGAACTCATCAAAAAATATCTTGATATGTGTTCCAAAGATGAACAAAGGTCTGTTTGGAACGACACAAGGATGGATAACTTGAGAATTTTTGGGTGAACTATACCTTTAACGTAAACCTGTATTTATTTAAAAATCACAAGCTATTTTTACTTATTGTTTCTAATTCTTATTATGTCATTTAAAGTCAAAGTTTCCATTTTTTAAATGTTAAAAAATACTTTCTCCATTACAGTTTGTTGCTTTAAATAAATGCGAAATGAATGTAGGCTAATTCATTCACAGGCAGATTCACACCCAGCGAAACTTCCTTGTAAAACAACGGTCACACAGACTGTAACCCAAGCCTCTGAAATTTAGAGGAAGTCAAATTTTTAAGTTGTTTTTACTGGCACGTGAGCACAAAACACTTACCAGCGAACCAGTCTCAGTGTTCATGGTGTATGAAGAATTGTAGAACTTGCTGCTGGTTTTTGGATCTTCTGGCAGCTCCTCGTTGTTTTTGTACCACTGATATTGTGACTGTGGAAAGCCTTCGTTCTCAATACAGCGCAGTTCAGTGCCTGAGCCCACCGTAACCGCCTCCGGCACACTACACCTGGGCATCACCGGCTTCACTGCAACACATCCACAACAAAACGGCAGCTTTGTTCAATGTTTCATTATGTATTTAAAAAAAAGAACCTGCTATTAATAACCAACTTTAAATAAAATCTAACTGCAGACAGAAAACAGCATTCGCATTACATCTAATACTGCATGGCATTCAATTCCCTCTCAGCCTTATGTCCCAAACAGAAAGATCGCAAATTATAATCAGAGACATTTTTGTGCATCCAGAGGAATCACGTTGATCAGCTCAACGTATTCATCCTGCCTTCAAGCCCACTGAAACGTTTTTGTCCGGACAGTCCAATCAGATCTGTTCTCACAGGCATTTCAGTGCAACATTACTGAGAGTTATAACCATGGATTAAAACTCGCAGAATGTTCCCCTTGCTGAACCTGAGAGGAACTATTCCGACAGTACCTCTTACAGCGAGACTGATTAGTATTTCATCAAAGGGCTTCTGGTCGTCGATGGCCGCCACCTCACAGCGATACTGAGCTGTGTCTGATCTGCTGGCGTTCAGGATCACAAGGTTTGCAGGCTCTCTCAGCAGAGCCCTGTGCTCCAAGTCACCTGAGAACATAAAGCAGCTGAGTGCAGTTAAATTAATCTTAAACACTATCAACAAATAACAGCATGAGAGAAACAATATGTTACCTGAAATTTTATTTTGGAAATAGACATAGCTGGGCACACCATTTTTTATTTTCTTCCATTCAATTCTGGGATTGTTTGTAGAAATGGACTCTATCAAGCAGGTCAACTCAATCGCTTTAAAGAAACAAGAAATAGCCTATTAATTTATGCAGACATTAATGAAGCAGTCTTCGGTGTTGGGAAGGTTATTATTTTTTACTACTTACTATATAACTTTTATTATACTACATAACTTCATAAATTATTGAGAACCAACAACAGAATATCAACAACATCAGAATATCATAGCTGTACTGAATGGCTTTTAAATGGCAGGAAAATCCAAAGCAAGAAATTAGTATTATTTATCATATCCTAGCTTTTTACAGAAAGTATTCAGATGTTACCCCGTTTTCATAAGTAACTACACATTTTTACACACACAAAAAAAATGTCATTAGTTTTTCATCCTCATGTTGTTCCAAACCCATAAGATCTTTAGAACACAAATTAAGATATTTTTGATGATATCAGAGAGCCATCTGACCCTCCATTGACAGCAACACAACTGAAATCATCCCAGATCCAGAAACGTGGCAAAAACACCTTTAAAAAAGTGGATCAACCTCACTTTTGTGATGCTATGAGAAGAGTTTTTTGCGCAAATAAAACAAAAACAACATGATTTAATCTTCTCCCGTGACTTACGTTTTCCACCATGTTTAACGCACCGTATTCGCAAGCTTTAACGTATTTAACGTAATCAGCCTTGTGTATGCACATGTGTGTAATCTGTGGTTGTTTGCGCCTAGAAGAAAGTGTACACTTATACATTAACGTTCCCTAAAATGGTGAAAATGTAAGTCATAAGGAGAAGAATGGTTGAGTATATGATGTTATTTTTGTTATAACAAAAAAAAAGTTAAAAGTAAAAAAAAGTATTCTCCTATTGTCGCAAAACTTAAGTTGAACCACTGATATCACATGGATATTGTATTGCTGTCTATGGAGGGACAGATGGCTCTCTGATATTATCAGAAATATCTTAATTCGTGTTCCTAAGATGAACAAAGGTCTTATGGGTTAGGAACAACACGAGGGTGAGTAATGAATGACAGCATAACCCTTTAACAACCTGGTCATAAAAACCTCTGTGCACTTTCTGTCCAGCACTAACCTTTTAAATTACATAACTGTTATATGTAACTAGTTACTTCTCAGCATTGGTAATCTTACAAAACAGCTTCATTTAAGACTTACACTCAAATTCATTTGTCCATACTGATTTTTCAGTTGTTCTGAGAATTACAGCAAAAGCTGTACTAGTGCCTGCAACAGATGACAAAGAACAGATAACATATCTGTCAAGAACAGTACACAAATAAAACATTTTTATACCATTATACAAATGCATGCTTTATTTATATTTTGTACCATATTAAATATAATATGTATTTTTAAATATTGTAAATATTTTTTTTAAATTAACATCTGAAATATAGCCCTATTAAGATGTCTCAGTTGTAATATTTGTTTTAATTTATTCGGATTTTAATATATTGTGTGCTGGCAGGATCGCTGTACTACAGTAATGAGAATTAATATAGAATATGGCCCAGTCCCAGACATGTTTTTTTGTGAGATTTATTTATACTTTTATGTTAATCACTGTTTTAATGTAAAAAAAATCTTATGAATTTCAGAAATGGGTGACTCACTGTTTATGGTGTTTAAGGAATGGAAGAATAAACTTTGCAAGTCTCTTAGGAAAACTGTACCCAGACCTGAACAAATTTCTGTAGAAATTTCTTTGACATATTTAGAAGAGCTCGTGTGTTTTTTCAGTGTTAGTCTGTCTGCACTAATTTAAAAAGGCCAGACAGTGTAACATCACGAAAAGGCAAATATGAAACAAATTATTTGGCAAAGCCTGACGGTCCCGATAGGCTTTTTTCATATGAGAAAATAATTTGGGGTTTAGGGCATTTGCTATTTCCAGATGCATTTTCCACTTTCACATAATCTCATGAAATCCACAGAGTGTATTTACAGTGATCCATATGTGATAATCTGTGGCTTTAGCATCAGATTAAAATCTTACCATATGGACTTCTGCAAAGCATGAGGCAGACTTCAGTTATCACAAGCCAAACATCTGTGGTGTTTTATCATCACCTAGACTGTCAGCTCGAGGAATAGCTACACATGGGACGGTTCTGAAAAAACTGATGGTAAACTGAATTCTGCTGCGTTTAACCACTTTAAAGAGGCACTTTATGGGAGACTAGAGCGAAGAGTCATATTGCCACAGCTGGAGAACTTCAAGGTTTCCGGTGACGTTTCCAAGGCTGACTTTCCCATCGCATGCATCATGGTCTATTTTTACATCGGCTGTTGACATTTCCCGATTAGACAAGCTACATTATCCACCGCTGGGAAGCATGCGGTCACTGTATGGAAGCGTCAATGTTAGAAAGGTTCCTGTTTACATCAAACAAAAGAATCTTGCATAAATATGAGATACATTTTTCAGCAAACAACTTTTAAGATTAGGAAAAGCTAATGTCACGTTGGAAAAGTAAGTGTGTGAATCATACCTCTGCATTTGAAGATAATATTTTTTAACTGTATTTTATTAATTAATTTATTTATTGTAGTCACGTTATTTTTTTACTGTTTAACACACACACAACCAGTCACAAGCGTCAATTTTTCAAAACTTGAGATTTCAATTTTAAAGATTACAATAGGAAATTTACAAAATATCTTAATGGAACATGACCTTTACTTAATATCCAAATGAGATCATGATGATTGGCATAAAAGAAACCCATATCATTTTTTTTTGGCTATTGCTATAAATATAACCAGCAGCTTAAGGTTTTGTAGTTCAGGGTCCCATATATATATATATATATATATACACACACACACACACACAGACACATACTGTACAAACATACATAGAGGAATGCTTATGAAGAATGTAGTTTTAAAATCAAAATTGTAACAATTGTAACACAAATCCTAATAATATTTATAAACAATATACCAAAAGCCCCCTTTTTAATATTCGTGTAAATTTTTTGTGCACAATGTAAGTTTACGCCACAAGAGGTCCCATTTTCAAAACGATAACAGAGGTGAAGTTCGATGAAGCAACGACGGAGTGTTGAACATCGGGAGACGTCGTTTTCACAAATCCTGTTCACGGATAAAAAGCTTTTTTTATTTATATCTATTTTATCACCTAACCACCTGCATATGACTATTACTTGCACAATGAATGATATATATTTGCTTACCATATATGCTTAATATATATTTGTCTATCAAAACACACGCAATAGCGGAGTCTCCGTCCAGTCCGAGGTTTTTGCGAAGCTCCCTTAATTTCAGAAACGCCACACTGATATTTGTTCTCGCTTTATTTCGTTGACTGTTTCAATATCCAATTCAGTTGTATACATCTGCATTTTCTGGGATTGTGGAGAGTGTGTTATAATGATCCACGATACTGAAACGCACAGTAAATAACTACCTCTTCCGCATTTGTCCACGCGTGTTGCCGTATTATTCGTAGGCCCTTAAAAGGCGACAATGAGCAGGGACGGTTCATTATTTAAATTGGGAATTTCTTTGAATCCTACTTAACTTATAATGTATAATGTAAGTACACAACTGCATGAAATATATCACACTGTGCAAGTGTTTTTTTGGATATTTTATTATAAAAACCGTACATATTGTACCTTTAAGTATGATTCCGGTTTATTGTTGTTTTGAAGGCACACTTGGTGGATAATTAAATAACAAGACAATGGCTGATTGTTGTAGCATTTCAAATGACAAACAGATGAACTAAAAGTGCCATTTCAGACTTCACAAAGAAGTGACCTAAAAAGTGACGGGAAAAGAATGAGTGGGAGAGAAGGGGGAGGTTGTGGTGTGATCTTTGGCTTGAGACATTCTTTATCGCATGATTGTTTACAAAATCTCTTCTCCACAGATCTAACAACACTTTCTACTACACAAAGATCCCGTTGCTGGACAAGTAAAAATAGGCTGAAGTTGAGCCTATTTTAAAGCAGCTTGGTATTCAGGACACTTTGACCAACAGCAAAGGCTTTGAGAATGAATGAATGAATGAAGCTACACCTCTTCGCACATCACACAACGTGCACAGAGGCGCATTGTGCTCAGAAGAAAATGAAAAGATCTGGTCGAGTTCTATAATATGGGACCTGCAATATCTCAAAAACATGTCAGCTACAATGAAATGATTTGGCAGTGATCTTAAATAGTTGATTTTCTCATGAAAAAGAAGCCAGCCTAAGTGTACTGAATGTGCACTTACAGTGTACCTCAAACCTTGAAAGCATATTTCTTTAGAAAACTATATTAATAATGTAATATTACTGAAATAAAAAGCATGTTTAAAAGAGTACACCGTCACGTCTGTTTCTTAAAACACATAATTAAACACACATACTTAAAAAAGTTAACTTTGTAATGTTAAATTAAAAGTTTTACTTTGAAGTACATTTTAAATGATAATCATTTTATATTTAATTTATACTTATTAAAGTACACTTATATTAATATAACTATTAACCTACTCTACTAAAGCGCATAAAGTAGGCCTACTTGATATTCAATATATTTTAAATATACTAAATTGCATCTTTAACCTTACAAATGTGTAATTACAACTAGGCTTTATTTAGGGACATACACATTTGAATTAAAATGGTATTCGATTTTATTTCACCAAATGCTTGCCAGTACACGCTATATTTCAAAAGCAATAGAAATAATTATTAAATTACATATGTCAAAAACATTCTTAAATAGAAATAATTATATTCAGAATATATTTAAACTACAATACATTTTCACTTAATTGTAAATAACATGCAATTAATTCTATTCCGTTTTTGTTGTTGTTGTAGTTATGCAGCTGATCGAAATTTATTGGCAACCGTTTGTATAAATACACATGAACATTAAACGTAAAGTATTTCATCTGTGCAGAATAAACTATTAAATCAGCCTCGTAGAAAGCATTCTGTGAACCAGAAATGATTTTATTGAATTATTCCTGTAAAGATAAACAGTTGTTAATGTTAAATGTTCAACAAAGTGTTGCCAGTAAATAACATAAATGTTATTCTACAGTAAGTTACTGCCAGTAATACCCAATACACAAATGTTTAACAGTACGCTAAAGTGTGTTTGTTTTTCACAAGGGTAATCTGATTAAAAACGACTCTCAATTAGGCTATTAATACACAGACCTCACACAAGCATGATAGGCATGCTGAGGAATACAAACTAGAGCTGTGTCTCAACCCCTAGTAAAACACCTACCTAAACAGCATCTTCGTGTTTATATCCGAGCGTTCGAAAGCGCCTGAAAGCGCTGTCAAAGCAGTCAGCTCGCTGGGTTTGAGACGCGGTCGTATTCCACCCCGGGCGATATAAACCAATTACTCCAACGGTGAATAACGTTCCCATCTTACTATAAACCGCGAACTGTGTTTACACTAAAACTGAGCGTGGCGTTAAATGGCTAACGGTAGTAACGTTAAAGCGTTAGCAGCAAGGGGTCAGCGCGAGAATACCATCACACGGAACCACGACCGCCTATTCAACAAGACCTACTAACTCATTCACAACAAATAAAGAAATCTTACTCACACAGCCACGAGAAGAGCACCAACGAAAGCGTTTGAAGCCCGATCGCCATTTTGAAGAGATGTTTTACATACAAATTTAGCTTAGCTGTCCATACGACGGGGTGGACGGACTGGAGGATGCTGCCGCTGATGAGTTTCCATAGCTACAAGGACATCTGAGCGGAAGAGAGAGGAGGGGCTGAGACGGCGCTCGTGGACTTCCGGTTGAGCATTAATGTTAAATACGCGGATTACACTTGATGGGAAGGTATTAAAATAGTACTTAAGCGTATTTGAGATCTAAATCGAGAATTATGTAAGTATGTGGTGATTAGCATTAGGTGTAGGCTATGTCTCGGATACGCGTTTACTTATATATCTAGCCTAAGTCTTATATCGGTTTTTTTTAATAGCTTAAAAAGGGATTTGGATTTAAAAGGGAGTGACCGAAGAAATAATGTGTTTACATTAAAAATTAATTAATGCGACTGGAATCATTTTCACAGTTCAACACCAGATGGCAGTGTTAGAGAGGATAAAGATAATATTTGGGGCCTGTACACGTTTCGTTGCTTTCAAATGGTTTCATATTTAAAGCATAAAGTAATCGTTTTCTTGATGGAGGCGTTCTTCTGGATTCTCTTCTTTTGTGTTTCTTTGTGTTATTCCAGACAGGCAAAACTGGAACAAAAATCTCACTGGATTATCACAATTAATGGCAAAATGAACGCGTGGAAATGTAAATTGATATTTCCTATACTGATACACTACAGCAAAAGATAAAAATAGCTGACTTAATATCATTTTAGCTAATGAAAATACTTGTAATAATTGGCCACCACTTTGTACAGTGTTTTTTTAATTGAACTTGTCCTGTTTTTGTGGCTCACAGGCGTCGTGCTCATCTAAACGTGTCTTTTTTATAAGCCATTGTTTTATTTATGCAAGTGAATAAAACAGTTTATTTAAACAGACTCTTGCCTAAATGAATTACAAAAAAGTTCATATGTTGTTGTGATGTTTGCTATATGAGTGGATGAAAAGTGTGTAATGTGGTAAAGAATTAAGAACTTTACCAAAAAATATATTAAATGTTAAATGTAACACCATAATAGCGTGTCTGCACCTACATCACCTCACACCTGGTTACACATTTATTTATTTATTTTTTTGTCCTACATTCTAACGAAACATTGAACAACAAAAAAATAATATCTTTATTTATTTGAGTGAAAAAAAAACTTTTACAATTGTTTTAGAGGAAAATAAGAAGTAGTAGTAGAATCCACACACTGCAGTAAATAATTATTAAATATTTGGTATATCTCCACACACACACACACAGACACTATAAGTCCTTACACAATCCAACGTGTTTAACATTGAACTGGAAATTAGGTGCTAGGCGTCCGGCCAGAGGAGAACTGGCCAAGGTTTTTTTCCCCATTCTCTCATGGATGGGGTTTTGATTCCTTGCCGCTGTCGACTCTGGTTTGCTTAGTTGGGGACACCTGATTTCTAGTGATTATCATCGTCTTGACTACAGAGACCATCTCTGCATTTGATAAATAAAGTTTAATTCTCGTCATTATACATTACCATCACTCTGTTCTCCTATTTGATGATGTTCAGTGCTTTGCTACAATCTGTATTGTTAAAAGGTTTTTGGTGGTAACTAAAAGAATATTTGATTTTCTATAGTACTGATTTCTCAATAGAAATAACATAAAACGTGCAAAAAGTTAGTCAGAAATGTACATTTACACCCAAACTGGCTACCAAACTCAACTTTCAGATGCCTTCCAGATCTTTAATCTGAAGCTCAACCGTCACGAAATGAAACACACAGTATTGTGGGATATCAAAGGCAACGAAGGATACATCTATGCTGCCTTCAAAATTCGATCAGAATAAAGTACATCCGGAAATAGGAAGTAAAGCAGAATCTAAATTTGGACGTGCCTTGATGCCAACCTGCCCTGGAATGCAGCATTTTATAGCTTTCGGACACAGCAATTGTCTTTGGATGTATTATTAGTGTGTTCAAATGTACTAATTCCCTGGTCACTCCATTGGTTTTTTCATCTAATTTATTTATGTCATGTTATAATTTAAATGCGTTATTCACTTCTTGAACACACCATGCTCAACAAGGCACTTTGCTTATTATGTTGTACAATACTACTCACAGAAGCAAACTAAGAGAACTGATTGTTAATTGGCATTTAAATCAGTTCAAAGACTTTTAGTCTTCGTTAGAGAACAACACAGGATGTTTATGAATTCACACAAATTGCAGGATTCATTTAATCAATTAGTATTTTATTTAAACAAACCCTTTTTTTGCATTTAGAAACACGGTCATGCCACTGGAGCACAGCCGAAGAGACAGCCTGCAATCACACCCTCTCTCGCCACTGTTACACTGTGTTTGCACACATTACGACCAAACTGTCCAGCTCTATCAGCGCCTGCTGCGTCTGCTCAGAGTGTTTGAGCACTAACGCTTTAGTCCTCTAGAGAACAACGACACCTTCAGAGCTTCATTCATTCTTGGCCTTAGATATATTTATTTATATATGGTGCACGATGTCTTGAATACACATTCACAGGCATGTTTGTGGTGCAGTGAAATGCTTTTCTGGATGGAGTCATTCAACAGTGCACATAAATCTGAAGATCATTTCAACAGCTACTTAATCTGCATCATCAGAACATATGTGACCAGGATACCATGGCAACCATCTCAGGTGCTCTGGCAAGCTGGAAACAAGGCCAAAGGAATGTGTTTCACAAACCTGCATTAGTGTTAAGTGGTGTTACACCTCACATCAAAGGAACACACGGAGGAAGATGTTAATGTAATTTTTTAGATAATATAGTGCTGATAAGATCTGTTTGCAACTTCATTCAGATAAGTCAAATGTATCTGTAAAATGCAAGTAACAATACACATTATTAAAAGCAGTTAACAGAAAGTCATACTATGTCTTTAAAGCTTATGATGATAGGCTACACACTCTCACTAACACACACTAAATTGTTAATATTGTTCAGTCTGTGTGCATTTAAATGTTGATTGGTTTTGTTCTCAGTGAGAGTAGGCCATTGATGATTCTTTATTATTATTATTATTATTATTAATAAAAATATTTTTTTATGTAAATTATTTTCTAAATTTACAGCCAATAAAAAACAGAAGATGATTAAAACACATCCACCCCCACACATTATGAATAAAAGTTCATAAATTAATTTTTCACAATCTGAGGTGACTATTCCAATTACAGTAAATGGATAGTGTAAAATTTTTTTATTATCTCTCTTGTAAAATATGTTTTGAGTTTGATTAATTTTACCTATAAAAAATAAATATAATTTACCTATAATAATAAATAACCTATAATATAATAATTATTTGTCTACGTTATTTAATATTTATTTGGAAATTATTTGTTTTTGTTCAAATATGGGGAAACTTCGATATGTAGTTGTAGTAATAAAGTTGTTTGCATTGCATTAATTTGATTTCATTTATTTCCGTGTTAAATGTTAATATATGCACATTTAATGATGTAGTGATGAGCAAACACAACTAGACTGTATTAAGAACATTCTACATTTCTACATTTTGCTTGACATTGACTCTCGGTTTTGACCCATTTCTGCTTTTGACCGCAGCATCAGAGGGAGAGTCGGGCGGCGATGCTGACGCCGGTATGGGACAGTGGCCGCTCACGGTCGCTGCTCTT
>JAUYWG010000050.1:7774753-7795594 GCA_034779775.1 Enteromius afrohamiltoni | reverse complement strand
GTCTCCATTCCATCTCTCAGGGAACGTGGGTTACGTTTGTAACCTAGACGTTTTTTGTCATTTCTGCCTCTGGAGACCAGATAAACTAGACACCGAAGCCGGTGAGGCTCACCGGAAGACACTGGGGCTGCTGAGAGTGACACAAATAAATTTGCTCAGACAAATAAAGACTGACTCTTCTTGTTCTTGATTAAGTGTGAACATAGTCTTTAGTTTTTGGTTGCAGGTGTAAAATGTTTCATTTAGCACAAGCCAAAAACCTACACTTAAACTTTAAACTATTTACATGTGCTCCAAAATAAACAGGTATTTTTATATTTACAAGTTTACAACAAATGCATATGCAAAAATTTGGAATATCATTAATACTAAAACAATGCATTAGTGTGTAAATTCTCAGTGTGTTTTTTTTTTAAATATACAGTGAACAATGAAGAAACCAGGATTGAATTTCTTTAAATAGTTTTGTAGTAAGATATTTATTTTGTATTTATTGACCTTGGTTAATAAAAATACTGAAAACTGATACTCATTTTGTATATTTTTTTCTAAGTTCAGGTCATTTTAACATGAACAGACAGCATATTTATGTATTTTTGCATCTCTGGAGCCCCCTACAGTTAAATTTAATGTTGTAAATTCCTAATGTTTTTTGACAGTTAGTTTTTATTTATTTATTTATTTATTTATCTTTTAAATTTTTTTTAACCCTAAAACGACTTGCAGTTTCTGAATTTGTTTATTCAACTAAACATTTTAAGTTTTCTCTGTCATCTAGCTTGACTGAACTGATTTTGTGAAGACCATTACAGACAGTGTTACTCAGTTTGCAAATTGTCTCAGTCTACAAATTTGGTAAGTAAATATTTTATATATATTGATTGGTTTAATATAAGTACAATTACATATGTTGTCTAAGAAAAGTACAAATATTTTACTTCTATCAAAGAATTTAGTCACACCGTCAAAGTAGTTTTAAACAGGGAGGTGCAAGAAAGTCAGCACATAATAAAACTTGTAAATGAAGAGCGAGGAAACACCTCATTACTCTGTAGCTCCAGCTTATATTGTGAAAATCACATGCCGGATGCTTTAGCGTGGACGTCCTGAGCATGTCTGGACAGTACCACTACCATAGCTGGCTTATTATGAGACACATCATTACAGGATAAAGTGGATTAGAGATTTAGTCATGGGTATTTGGGTTTTTTCTATCCCTATATGGGAGGATTTAGCAGTGGACAACATTACACACATAAATACCTCACAAATGGAAATTATTTCTGGCTTTGAAGCGTGTATCTGATGTATAAAAATGCATATAAGTCTGTCATGTATAGATCACCTCACAATTACACCTTTCTGACAGTCAGCACGTTTTTTATGTTTCATGGTGTGTTTGGTTGCTTGGTAACAGTGGATTTTTGCCAAGGATCAACTTATGGCGCTCTCTTTGATTGCAGTTGTGCAGCAGTTCCCACTCAACTTCAGTCTCTGACATCATTAGTACGATGCATTCTGATAATTATATAATAATCAGCAGCATGAAGTCTGTAGCATCAGTTGTTGGTCTTGTTATGAGGTTTCTATCGGTTTACAGCTACTGTGATGCATTATGGCATACTTATTTTCATATGCATTTTTCATAACATTGGGGGTTTGGATGGTTTTTAACTAGATTGCGGTACACAGATGGCAGCTCAAAGTGTTAGGAAATACAGTAAAACCAACAGAATCAGAATCAGTCTGGCAATTGCACGATAATGGAGAACAGCCAAAGAGATGGTTGGTCAGCAACCTCACTGAACTGGGTTGATTGATTGATTTGCCCTCACATAAAATGCTGGATTGCTAAAATATCAGATGTGTATATATTTACTTTAAATGATATCAACCACTTTTAGAATTGCAAAAGCATGCAGATGACATAGTATAGACAAATAATTGCAGGTTCAATTTTGTTATTAATGCTACACGCGTTAATTTTGACACATTAAATAATAATTCTCAAAAAATTGCATTATTTGGCCTCAGACTTTTTATAAATAATGCAGAAAAAACCCTGCAATATATATGTATGTATGTAAATGTATATGTACTATAATGTATGTATGTATGTAAAAAAATAACATATATTTTTTATTGCGTGTATAATAGTAGAAGCATTTCTGTTAACCTCATTTTTGTTGTTGTGTATTAAGAACAAAACTCACCAAGAGATTCAGTGCTGACATTGCAAATACTGTTATAAATAAATAATATAAATAATTATTTTAGAAATATATTTATATATATTTATATATTAATATGCTTAATACTAATAATTAATCATACAATAATCATGATTAATACCAATAAAAAATATAGGTTTATTATTTGGAATTATACATACATATACACATACAATAAAAACACAAACTGTTTATATCTTCAGTGATTTTCAGCACAACATGTGGAATAAGTCATGTGCTTTTACTAAAATGCACTATTTTATTTAAGATGCAGCATATTCTTGCACTTTCAGCAGCTTAAATATTCAAGTGAAGTTAATGTAAAACCTTTTTACGGCTACATGTCTGAAATCGTGCATATTTGTCTGACAAAACAGCCGTATCATTGCAATTTCATGCCTGAAGTTGGAGAATGAAAACATGCTCTCTTGCCACATTACTGAAACTACACCATGCACAGTTCATGCTCACATACTTACACCCACTCTTTTAAATGGACAAATGAAGTTGAGGGAAAAATGTCTGTTCTGCTCAGCATCAGTAGCAGAGGCCGTGACACGCTGCAGTTGCCAAGAGTTTGTCTTTTCTTGGTATTACTTGGCAACCTCACATCCCTATAGAAACAGAATATGTCAAGGGCTCACACTTTAACAATAAATACTCTAGGGTAAAAATACTAAACCTTTTTTGCTGACATTAAGGACAAAATGACATTCCCATCATACAGTATTTTTCTCCAAAATGGTTAAACTCTGAGTGGTAGAGGCTTTTTAGCCATTTTAAAAGTCCTTTTAGCCATTACTAATCTTTTATGATTTTATTTTATTTTTATTTAATTTAGTATAAGTAAATACAATTTATTTTATTTTAATCCCATTCATCTTTCAACACAGTCTATGAATGTATGAAAAAATAAAAAAATAAAATAAAATAGCAGCAGCTTTTGTGTCTTTGTTTAATTAATTTAACAAAACTATTTAATTTTTTCCTAAACATCTGTGATCCTGTAAACCCTGTAAATATAATACGATCAAAAAATGTGAGGATGTCCAAATTTGGGTTCATACTAATTTATGTGTGTATCTTTATTATGATCAAGTCACTGAGCCTTCCACTTTTAAACGGCAGATAATTGACACAGCTTTATTGCAGCATGGTGGATTTCATCATGCGTGTCCTTGCTTAGGACAACAGATGTTCAGAAAAGCATCTGTTGGAGAGGCATCACTGTAAGCATTCGGGAAGGGCTGTTTAATTCCTAATTCAAGCTGGCCTTGAAGGAATCACGTGAGGCAAGGATTACACACATTACAGCCATTGAATGTTGGCACTTCTTTCATGGCAGATAGTTGGACCATAACAGCCCTGTCACTGACTGGACAAACATTCAAACACTTTTTTAAGATGTATTTCACCATTTTTTTTACCTAGTTTGATAAAACTTTGCCTTATAATTAATTCCTGTTCTATAGAATTAATTGATTCAATTTAGATATGTAAGTGTCACAGTGAAAATTAGGCCTGCAACTATCAATAATTAGTTTTCTCCAAGTGAAAACGCAATGATCTTTGATTATAAGGTGATGAGTTAGCATTTCTGAAGTCATATGGACTATTTTAACAATGTCTTTACTGCCTTTCTGTGTCTTTACCTTTTTAGTTGCGTTGCTGTCTATGGAGAGTCATAAAGCCCTTGGATTTCCTCAAAAATAACTTACATTGTGTTCTGAAGATGAATGAAGGTCTTATGGGTTTGGAATGACATGATGGTGCAATTCATAACAGTTTTTTTTATTTTTGGTTGAATTATAATAAATTAAAAGATGGGTTCATTAGCTGTCAAGCTATCAAAATCTTTCTGACATCCTTCTTACTTCATGAACCCACATGTCTTTGAACAAGGATGATGATAAAAAACAATGTCTAGTTCAATAAATAAGGATGTCCAAAAACATAATATGATTTAAAATCATTTCTAAATGCGATACATAACCCTAACCCTTCATTGCACCTAAAAATTGCCACCAATGCAAGGTTCGAAAAGGAGTGTAACAGACATTTTAATATTCTAAACAGCAATAGGTTAGGTTCCATGGATGTTCACGAAACTATAAGGATGCCAATAAGGAACTTTTTAAGAATTTAATCAGGGACATAAAATAATGCCTTTAAGGGTTTTCTTTTTATTCTTTGGAAGATTATTGCTGTGTAAACTCCATTTTGGAACTGTTATTTTTAGAAATGTGGAATAAAATCAATCCCTCAGGACGTGTAGAGATGTAACTATAAACTGATTTGCATAGTCCTCATTCATATTATTCAGTCTTACCCATTTTCTGATTGACTACCAATGTTTTCAGATACTCTGTGCTTGGAATATAAACTTACAGCAGTCTGCGGTTTAAATAAGGGACTTTATAAACACAGATATCTGCTGTATTAGGACTAAAACAAATTATTTTTAGATTATGAGATGATTGACTTAGACACAACAAATAACACAAGCAATTACAGTTTAATATATATATATATATATATATATGTTATGATGGAGATTTACAAAAAAATGTTGCTTGTTTTTAGCATCTTTAATCTTCATATTGTAGAATAAACTTTAGCAATTAATCTGATGTGCAGTTAAGGCTCTCATGCAGATACGTGTGGTGCCTCCAAGCAGAATGATTGTCAAACACAAGCACAGAGAGTGCAGTTTATAGTCTGTATTTTCTGGTTCAAAGCATTCATTATCCTAGATAATTGCTTTCTCATGGGACAATTTTGTTTCCTTGTGGACTGAACAGACCACAAAGGACAACTGTCTCACAAAATAAAGGTTTACAGTCTGTCTGTACATAAAGTTTTATTCCAGCTTAAAAATGAAAAGTGGGTTGTTAACTCTCTGCCTGCAGTCGGTGTCCCCTGACAATAGAAAACTTGACATTGGCAAGGACAAGACTGAGATCAAAACTAAAATCTGGGTCCTTATGATTAACGATGTCATGAATTAATGACTGGCATGATTTAGTATTCTAGCTGTTTGATAATGTACACCATGAATTGTGAAATCATGTGTATTTTCTCTGCTTGGCGTTTTAATAACGCCGCTTCAGGGACTGTGGTTGGTTCTTTCCAAGTGTCTTATGAGTTATGACTTTCTTTAAATTAATGAAAAGCACATCAAATCCCAGGTTTTTATGTATTTGCTTGTTTATTTATTTAGTGAAAACTAAACTATTATCTAACATAAAAATAATCAGTTCAATGTAATAACGTTGACATTTTTGTAGTCAAAAATATTTTAATAATGAACTTTTTCTTTTTTTTTGTTAACAGACAAAAAAAAAATTAAGACCACAACAAATACATTCAACACAAAACATTGATACATCTAAATTAATAAATATTTTATATAATAATAGTGATGATGATGATGATGATAATAAATGTTAGGATTATGTGAAAACCTGTTCGATAGACAAACCCTGTTTATTTTTTTTCATGATTAATTATATTTTTTCTAGATACATGGTGTAAATTACATAAATGAAAAATGGATAAATGAATAATATTATCATATTTTGTCTATTTAATAACAATTTTCATTGCTAAATTAAATAATCACCTAATAATAATGGTTGCACAAACATTATATCAAATGAATAATAAATAAAAAGCTCTGACCACCTGGAGTTACAGTGAAAAAGAAAAAATAAATAGAATAAAAAAACGGACGAGTTAAATACTGCATGTAAACTCTGATGATACTGGTTGCCACACCCATTGCTTTATTTTGTGTATGCATGTGTGTGTGTGTGTGTGTGTGCAAAGTTGATGCACTCTTTCCATCAGAATCAAAATGTCATGCCTGAGAGGAAATGTGCACAGGTGAAGTTTGCAGCCGCATCACAATCTGGATTTAAAACCGCAAGGGTCAAAGCTCATAATAACCCACGCGCACTACAGCCTCGTCTATATCAGCACAGATCCAGAACAACATATGTGCCATTCAGAAAGAGACACAATAGAGAAGATCCAAAGAGGTGCGGACTTTGGTTTCTGTTAATGCGCATGATACTGCAGCAGTTGTACTACACCAGCACACTCCAACTCACCTTGAATAAGAGCATCTGCCATGCCATTTTACTACCAGGGGGCGGATGATTAACCAATACACGCCCCAAAGCGCCTGGCGCTGGCCAATCGCAACGCGGCGGGGGCGGACCCAATGGCTACATTCCCACACTTGGTTTCACTTTGCACTTCGGAACATCTCCGTCTGCCATAAAGGCGCTGGTGCAGGTGCTCTGTCTCTTCGGGGGAGGATGCCATAGGAAGGACGGGCAGGGGAAAAAAAATGAAGGAAAACGCTGAGAGAGGAGAGCATAGGATATGATAAGCAGGGTATCAGACTGGAAACGGAGGAAACTGAATATGAAAGATTTATTGAAAGGGGCACTTTGAGCTATTATTCCTGGTTGGCAATAGTACTATGATTTGGTATGTGGCCACTTTGATAGCAAGTGTTTTCAGCACCCGAGGAACGGCAGCTCAAGGTGAGTTGAAGTGCAGTATTTTTATTCTGCATCATTTTGGGAAAGACACGGGCGTTGCATTTGTGCGTTTTAATGTATGCGTTATATTACGCATTAGACGTGCGTTATATCTCAATCTACACATTTTATTAGATTACGAGCGTTTGCTGGGACCGAACCCGCGACTTAAGCGTTTCTAACGCCATGCTCTACCAGTTGAGCGACATATATATGACAAACAACGGATTTCTTTAATGTATTTTATCAGATGCATGTATTCAATTGGGATAGAACCATTTAACCTTTCTGATAGTATTTGCATCATCTCATATTGGGGCATGAGCGAGACAATTGAAGGCGTGTATTGGTCGCTATTACAATCGATTGATGCTCTTTTGATGACAAACGCTTTATGTGTGCCGTAAAGACCGTTTATACATGCGCGCATTGATCATCCGTGATGTATGCTGTGATTCGAGAGGTTGATACAGAATATCACTGATGAAAGACTGTCCAGAATTGCAGTTAGTGTTGAAAAGGGGCGTGCGGCACCGAAAGGAGACATGCTGCGATTGTCTGGGCTACTACAGTCTGTCGTGCCTGTTTACAGTGATATATATGGTCAATTTTATTTATTATGATGATAAAAATGCATAGCCGCTAACGCGTATGGGTGTATATTCTGGAAGAAACGACGCGTATGGTCTTTTCGTTAGCTTGTTTTATCTTTTTCACTTACATTATATCCTTTCGCGTATATATTTCTTATTTGGAGCCCTTATTTGTTGACGAATGGACTGACTTAACCTTGCTTTTTCATCTACGGCCAGTAAGAGGAGCTATTTCCTCCTTTAACTACAGTGATTGTCTAATTAAACAAACAGTAATTTAAATTATGAAGTTAATTGACATTTGCAAAAGCAAAATGGCAAAATATAGGCAAATCTTTCTTTTGTGTATCACACAGCATCTTTAATTATTGTCTTCCGGCCACGTTTATGAAGTATAGGCATACTGTAAAACAGTAAAATAAAGTTATAAAAGCCCTTTGGGAAAATATTTGAAGGCGCAGTGAATAAAATGTATCTGTGATCTGTTGTTGTAGGCTGCAAAACATAAAATGACAGGGAACCCCAGGCCTAGATGCTTGTTTGAGAGCTTTCTGCCTGTAATTGTATGTACTCTATGAAATAATAACCACAGTCTGTTTCCTGTCTCCCAAATCCACCATCAGCCATTTTGAAGCTGTCGTTTAGGGAGCGTCAAGCACACAATAATGAGCCAATGTTAGTGCACAAGTGGCATAAATTAGGCCTCGATAAGAGCACCACTCTTCGATTTGAGTTTCTCTGATTGACAAAATTATACCGCTGCCCAACATGTGACACAGAGTTTCTTGAATGGCTTTGTTAGCTTCAAGACCAAAAGTCAGTTTCATATTTGAGAGTGATTCACACAAATTCAAAGAGAATGGTTTATTTGAGAGAACGAGACGTGTGTTTGAGACTCATGAGATGTTGGCAGAGATCATGTGCTGCAAAAAAAAACTGAGGCAGTCAAGGAAAAAATGATCTAATCAGAGGTGAGGAAGTATAATGGCAAGAGTTATTTCAGCGCCATCGGTTTTGGTTATCTGAACAATAAAATAATGTACACATTGGAGTAGCTTCAAAAAGTATCTGAATTCACAATCTAGGTGTTTAATTCTAAAAGACTTTCGTTCCTTTAGAAGAGCACTGAACCAAAAAAAAAAAAGAAAAAGTAAATTATGTATTTAAACTAGAAAATATCAGCGAAGCGTCAATTAATGCACGTAGAAAGGGTAAAAAATCCAGCTCATGCTGTTCAGCTGGATTGTCACGTCTGGAAAGCAAAATAATGCTTGTGAACCAAAGTTTCTCACAGGCTGATACTAAGCATCATCCTATGCAGTGAAGCCACACACAGAGTGTTACAATAAGCAGGGCCAGCGACAGTCTCAGTCTTAATAAAGCTGTGAAGAGCAGCTCTTGGCACAGTTTGCAGATTGTCGGTAATGGACACCTTTGGCAAAGCTCCCTTCCCCCATACCTTGCCAAGCAGCATTTGTCTGACCTGCAGTCTTCTGACCGTTGGGTGCAACCACTGGACCCGGTTCAGGGAGAGTGAAAACAACTTTCTGAGATTTTGGGTTGCGGCGTCAAACCTCTACTACGGTGTATCTATAACATCTTCATAGAGAGAGTTGGAAAATAATATATATAACGTGTGTGTGTATAATGTGTGTGTAATGCCCTGTGGATGTGTATGTGTGTATATATTATTATTAATGTAAGTCATGATGAAGTGGAGGTTTTTGGCTCTCTACAGGGGAAATTGGTCTCAAAAGAAATGATAAGAATAGTTAAAATAGAGGAAGCACAATAAAAGAAACACTTTAAAGGGATAGTAGTTACAATTCTGCCATTAATTCCTCAACCTCATGTTGTTCCAAACCTGTAAGACCTTCTTCAATCTTCAGAACACAAATGAAGATATTTTTTTGATGAAATCCAAGAGCTTTCTGACCCTCCTAGACAGCAACACAACTGGCAATGATCCAGGTCCAGAAACATAGCCAAAACATCGGTAAAAGAGTCCATGTGACATCAGTGGCTTAACTTCACCTTTGTGATGCTACAAATTTTATTTTTTTTTTTTTTGCGCAAAGAAAACAAAAATAGCTTTTAACTCTTATTGATTCTTACATCTTCTTCTTACTTACACATTCTGCCATTTTAGAGTATGTGTACGCTTTTTTAACTCACGGCCCACACAGCCAAACACATTAAATTGTAAATGTAAACAAGGCTGATAACGTCAAATACATCAAAGTTTGCGTATGCGGTGAGTTGAGATACTCTCTAAAATGGCGGAATAGGAAAGTCACGAAAGAAGAATGGATAAATCATGTTATTTTAGTTTTCTTTGTGCAAAAAAAGTATCCACCTAGCATTGCAAAAGTGAACGTGAACTCACGATGCATTGAAAGTGGACAATATCGGCTTGTTTGATTGATTTGACAGAAGATTCAAATCATGTTATATGTGGAGAATTATAAAAGGCCGGCAATACATTTTTGCAAATTAACTCTTCAAGTTTAAATATATTAAATAACATTTTCCCCTGGAAGACCTATTGCTTCATATTGCCATGTGACCACTATAATATCCAGACAGTTTTGCTATCGCAATATCATGATGTTGATAATATTGTTACATTCATAACTAGCCATTCCAAACTTTTTTTAATTGCGATACCTCTATATTTTGTAGTGTCGAAAAAGCTGTGAAATATCTATTGGCGTCCACTGTCAGCCTGTGCAGGTCAGTCAGTAAAAGCACAGTGCTGCTGTCAGCCCTTGTGAGTCTAGGGTGAGATGTAGTGATGTTTTAGGCCGAGCTGAGACAGTAGCTCCTGCTAGAGTTGGGCATGCTGCCACAGCGCTGCCTACATCCTCTCCCAGTCTCACCTTACAGTCTGTCTCCTTACAGTCCTCCATCAGCTGGGACTCCGTTGGTGCGGCTCGTGCCATTTCCCTCACCGCCATGAAATATTCAACAGTCCACTCAGACATACTGGACTTCACAATGCACTACATTAGAAGAGCCCTTTGCACTCGACTGCGCACTTGCTATGGAGACTCTCCTCATTTAAATTAGCTCTTTTATACTGATGCATTAGCTAGCTATTTGTTGTTGGAGTGCGTACTTTGTAGCGATATGCATTGGGCTAATTTTTCGCCGCATATCTCTTTGCACTGTTCCTGTGAAATATTACACTGATGGGTTTGTGTTCAGGAGATACTGTAGCAAGCACAAGAATCTCCGTTCCTCCCTGAGGGACGCTTTACTATCTTTGACTCTCCCGTCCCCTCAGGCGTTGCTATTTTATAGCAGAGAACTCCGCAGTGGAGGCTCTGTATCGGCCGGCTTCATTATTCATCATATTTTAGATGACGTCTTATTAAGAAAATACCTTGCGTTGTTTTGTGTGGTGGGTGTGTCGTCATGCTTTCTGATCTTATCCTACCTTAGTGTAATGTGGACAAAAATGCTGATGCTTTTGCTTTTGTTTTCCTCAAGATGGGATTTCCTGCTGAGAACGAGAATTTCTTCCTCTGCTGTCATCAGTTTTTAGCGTAACTGTAATCGAATGCCATTTCAAAAATCCAGGCATCTTCACGTTTGGTGCGGTAAACTTTACGATCTGAGACTGTGTGTAGCTGCCTCTGTTTGTTTTACTCTTTTAACTGAGCTCTTTGTTAGCTGTGATTTACTGATTTTACCCTGTGCTGTACGGCCTGGTGTTCTGGGGCCAGTGAGGGAATTAGGGCCAGTTAATGGAACTGTACAACCTAGGCTCATTGGAAATACTCGTCTCTTCATACATTTCTGCAAAACTGAAAAAATTTACTTACTGAATACATACAATCGTTGCAGTTTCCAATTGAAATGAACAATAGAGGCACGCAACTTTTATTCCTTTTCACACAAAAGTATGATTTACAGGTACATTTTTAATTAGTAAAGGCTAATTTTCATACAATTAGTAGCAGAATGTAAAAAAAAAAATGTAACATGCTGCACGATTTAAAAACTGATACTGTTGAATGTTATCGTTACATACACGTTCTCACTCCCAAGTTGTCACATTTTGACACTTGGTCAAGACCCTTTTTTGACCCATCATTTTGATGATTAAGGTACCCCTTCTTTTCTTAGTCACTTTTCGACACAAAGGGTACTTAGTTATTTTCAGTTGTTTGGCTTAATGTAATGGTTTGCGTGCAAATATAGTTTATTAAACTCATTTCGGGAGGAGGGCGCGAAGGTAGTTATATAAAATCTCCGCCTCTCTAATTTTCCAATTATCCTATCTTCCTATCTTCCTAACCACGCCGGTTATTGCAAAAACTCCCGGCAATAACCGGCACGCTCTCCCTGGTGCCTTAGATCTTGATCTCCGCCCACCACAACGACAATCCCAGGCCTCTCCAGCCTCTTTTCGATCCCTGGTCCGTTCGTTGGCTCCAGCTGCTGAGAAACGGACCATGCCTAACGTCAAACAAGCCCTATCCAAAGCCGTCGTGGCATTCTCAACTCATCTTTGTTCTTTGCATCCGCTACGTCCCAATCCGGATACTTGTACGGAGTTCCGAACCCAAGGACACCATTCCCTGAGCATTGGTCTCATCCCCGAGCATTGGTCTCAGCCCCCCAAAAGCATTGGTCTCAGCATCCCAGAGCATTGGTCTCAGCATCCCAGAGCACTAGTCTCAGCCCTCAGAGCTTAGGTCTCAGTTCCCGAGAAATGGCCCAAACAGCTCCCACTCCCTGAGTTGACAAACCTCACCATTTCTTTTCTTTCAGGTCCAGCAGCCTCTCTCTCTCCTTGAACTTTTGGGGCGCTCATCTGTTTAGGGCTGCTCAACCTGCTGCTTTTTGGAGGGCACTCAGGGTTAGGAACCGGTTGTCCACCTCTTCCCTCTCCCGAGCCCTTAGGACTGTTCACTCTAGGGCTCAGCAGCCCTGCTAACCCTGAGTCTCCTCCCTTAGCAGCACACCAAACAAGCTTTGCTAATTCTATGCCGACAAACTCGAACTCGTGAAACATACATTTATTATAGAATTTTTTACTTTTATTTTAGCACTGAACCCCACCCCTACCCTAAACCTATCCACCTCTGAACAATATAAACACACACAGGCAAATGCAGTCACATGTATTTACTGCACAAACTAATCATAAATACATAAATACATATAATATAAATACATTACAAACAGGTCGTGTCACATTCCAAGTCTTCTGAAGCCATACGAAGTCTTTACGCTAAAACGGTTAAAACACAAGGTTTTAATCACTAAAAATAATCCCACTCCATTAACCCGCACACGTCTCATTCAGAAAACACACTCTCGTCAAATAGAATGACACAATCGGTCACGAGATACACAAGAACCAATAGTATTTCACAACAGCATGACGCAATCGATCACGAGACAAGCAAGAGCCAATGGCATTTCATTGACGGTAAGGGTTTCGTATTTAAAACAACTGAGGACCCTTCGCATTGAAAAGTGACTAAGAAGGGGTACCTTGATCGTCAAAATGTGACGCAAAAGGGTTTGTAAGGGGATATTTCCAACATGATAGACCATTAATCTTTAGGCACTCACTGGTCATTTGAATTCTGAATGGCCACAAAACATGCCTCGAGCAGCATTGCAAAAACACTGCAATACCTATACAATACATATTTTTTTTGATATACAGATTTTAAATGAGCCTGGGTTGGAATTATTACTTGATTATTGAGTTACATTGGCTTGTAGGGTTTTTAATCCATTACAAACACAAAAACTAAATTTTAATATAGAAAATATTCAGACTATTCAAATATGTCACCTAGCTGGCTAATATAGTTGCACCAGAAATAAATAAATAAATAAATAAATAAATATATACACACATATGTATCATCTAAACACTATGACTGGTTTACTATTTTTTTAAAATGTATTATAATTATTTTTAATTCTTCATATATAATATACATAAATAATATATTATAATTATAACATTTAAAATTAAATAGCTGGATAACTTTAAATTCATAAACACACTTTTGCTGGCATACAAATATGATGCAGAACAGAACATAATGCTTGAAATTTGCAACCCATTTCCTGGATTCAATTTAAAGGTGATTTAAAAAAAGCAAAAAAACTTGATTGTTTTGAGTAAGCAGCAAAATAATGGAAGTGGCACATTCCTCGAACGAGAACCAATGAAAAGCATTAACAGATTGTTTTCCAAGGACACATTATGACGTTCATCTGGGAATGCAACATGCATCATTTTATCATTTTTGTAAGGTAAATCATTCATAAAATTTACTTCAACAAAGGAGACTGCATCAATTTATTAATCAATCAATTATTTAATTTCAAATTCAAAGTTAAAACCCTCTCTCTGAGTTTACACTTTCACATTTTCAAAGAAATACTGTGGCTGTAGCATTTCTGATGTAAAGAAATAAATATAAAAAATTAATAGGATATTTGAATTAAATGTTCTTTAGTTAGTAGTAAACATGCAATAAAGTGCAATGGTCATTTGTTATATTATGCAATGTACATTAGCTCTATTGTTTATATTATGTTATGTATTTTAGTTCAATAAAAACAGGATTACCTTCTTTTTTATTGTAACTAATTATTATTACCTCATTATATGCATTTTGTATAATTTTAAAGACTGTTATTCATAAACCTTTTTTCAACATAAAAAGGAATAATTATCCAATAGCTCAATTAATGATCAGAATTGCTAAAAATAAAATTAAATCCCATTCTTCTCTCTCTCTGTCTGTGTTGTCAATGAAAATAATGGCATGGCAAATGAATGGGCCAGCAACTGAGAGAATTCCTTAATCCGATCTCGCCCACTCAAGATCCTAAAAGCATTGTTAACAATATTCAAAGTATTTCAGTATTTCAAAGTATTTATTTTTAAACCAGTGACTAGCTGGAAATCTGTAGCATACGGTGCCATCAAATCCATGTTGAGTCTAGGAACAGATCGGTAAGTTCAGAGACACCAGCCTCCAGATGGACCACAGTGATGAATTTGCGATGCATTCCGTCAGATGGACACCTACGACCCTGTTACAGTGATGGCGGCTTGTGTTTCCATTGAGCAAAGTGGCCATCTGGTGTCCCAGAGGTCTCTTATTTCATCTGCTAACTTTTTCTTTTGTGCTAGAGTCATAGAGAGGGCACTGTTACTTTTATCATGCAATACAGATGATATTTGCCCCAGTTCTTCAATCATAACCTTACCTCAAAATATTAAACATTCCCCTAATGTTCACCTAATTCACTTATGGTAAGTGAAGTAGACCTATTCTTCTCAGAAGGCTTTCCAGTAGATGCTGAGAAATTTGCTCCCATTCAGACACAAGAGCATCAGTGAAGTCTATATCTTCTCTCGCAATGCCGTTTTTACCATGGTCAATCATCCTCTCGCCATGTGTTGCTTTCTTTGGGCAGCTCTGACACATTGCTCTCTGAGAAGTGACCTTCGCCGTGTACAGGCTGGCATTCAATTACAGATTTGTCAGTGGCCTGCGCAGCCGAGTGGGTTAGTGTCCTTGAGAACCCACCTCTGCTCTGTTCTCCATTTGATTGCCTATTCATGATGTGTCCCAGTGGCCCTGTTGGCAGAGAGACTAACGCTGCCTCTCAGTGCACAGATTAATGCTTGATCCCAGGAACGTGCGGTTTTGCTGCTGATGTGCCGAGTAATTGGCGTCATATAGTATTAGTTTATACCATTAGTAAGCATGAAAAGACCATTCTGTATAGTGAATGGTATAATCTGTATAACTGCATCTAATTACGATGAATATAAACAAATTTACTTTATTCCCTCATTTGAAAAGGGATGCCGCTGGAGTCCTTGATTTCCTGGTAAGACTATTATTAATAGATTTAGTTGTATGCTTTTTCCTTATTTCAAAAATAAAAGGGCTGCATATATAATAATTAGGATGATATCTCAACACAGTCTCCTCTGTGCTCAGCAAAAAATTGGGAATGTGAGCTTGAAATATATGGACGTTTGGTTTGAAAACCTCAGCATATGATTGTACACATACTGATAGTATTAATCAACAGAGAAAGCTTCAACCTTCCTTTAATAAACTGACCAGGACATGTTTCTCTTCCCCTAAATATGAACGCAAAAAGGGTTGGGTGGCACATTGACCTTGAAAAATCTTCTCATCAGAGCAGGTCATCATTTCTCTCGCTGGCCAAAAAAATATTAGTTTAAACGTGTTCCTGATGCAACGGTATGTAGCAACTGTGATGATACTGCATAGAAAAAGGTAAGTTCTAATCGCGATAGTAAAAAAAAACGCACAAAACATTGTTATGTTATATTTTCCTCTTTGAAGGTTCTCTGAACCATTACAGTTGAGCTAAGAGCTCAACCGCTGATATATAACACAAATATCCACCCCATTCGGATCACCAAGGGCCCATATAATGCAGTGTAAATGTGTGATGTGAGTGATGGGTGTGTTTATATGCGCTGAAAGGGTCATGTGTCTTTGTTGTGCCTTTGGGAGTGAAAGCAGACACAAGTGGATTAAAGGGTGAGCTGGTACTTGAGTCCAGCACCTTTAATCCTCATGTTCCCTGCTTGCCATACAGTCATTTGCAGTAGTCTGTTTTAGGCCCTTCTTTGAGCTACGTGACTGCTGTTTTTTACAAAAGGTTCCTTATAATGGAAAAAAAGATTATTTACATTATTAAAATGTTCTTTACACTTTGAAAAAACTGTTTAAGTTGCAAAGCAAATATTAAACAGGAACAAAATGGTGTCAACTGTGCGTATGAATTATAATATTGGATCAATGCACGTCATGGCGCGAGTTCAGACATGATTTGTTTTCTTGTGGGGCAGTCTTGACCACGCAATATTAAAATGATACAGTGTTATGGGATTCAGTGAAAAGAATTTCAATTTAGCACAGAATTCTGCTAGAAACCCCCAAATATTTATCAATATTTAAGTTTAAAACTATGTGAAATAATTTTAACACTAAAGAGGCTTTTCAATCCACAGATTACCATCTACTAATATTTACCATGGAGTAACTATTATAAAAGCACTAATTATTTTAATCATGATATTTTGGGAAACGTTGTACAATAGGAGATTTATTGTATGTGATGTTGTTAAAAAAGCCATATTTGTTTACTGCATATGTTTAGGAAGTTAAGAAGTCTCAGCCGCAGCCTCATCACGATAAACGTCTGATGTATATGTCACACCAAAAGTGGAAGCATTTCAGGAGTTTCAAAGTCGACATCATATTAGTTGGGTTATGCAGGATTTCGGGAGCTGTGTGTGTCTCATTTTTTAACTTTACCCCTGGAAACAAAGATGCTGTGATGCCAAACCACCTCACAAAAGAAGAAAGCCAGCATTTTTGATACTTATCAGGATCAAGTAAAAGCTGGATTTTCAAAAGTATGTAAAATATTTAAAGTTTGGGGCATAGAATTAGAGTTTTATACACTATATTGTCTATATTGCGACATTTCCTGACCCCAAAATGTGACGCTAAACGAAACAAACTGTAATTGGTTGTTTGACATGGATGGGCCTTTGGCAGTAAATGCTGCTATGGATTCCAGACCTTCAGCCATCAGCCTAAAGGTCTAGCTACATGAGACTAGAGAGTAAGTGAATGTATTTTAATATTACTATGATACTACCCTTATGAAAATTAGCCATGGTTTTACTACAAATACAACCAAAAAAACATGGTTACTACAGATATGCAAGGACCATCATTTATCCAGCTCTTTTTGAAACTTTTTAAAATGTAATTTTATGAAATTCTATATGGCACAGGATGATGGGTTCTTAACGTAACTGATGATATGCACAGCATACAACCTGGCACAATTTGATTTGTTCATGTTGCATACTCATTTAATAATCTAACTGCTTTACATTTAAATGGCTGGTTTTCACTCAAGCATTTTGCAGCATGCTTTCAGAGTTCCTCTGAAACCCTCCAACTTCCCTAGCTCCACCCATATAGATCTGCTACAGTTATTTTATATGCTTATATGGTATTATATGCTGCAGGTTATTTTATATGCTGCTGTAGAATGTCTGGAATACTCAAAGCACCGTATCCGCAGCAATAATCTTAAATTACAGCAATAACCAACATCAGCAGCAATTCAGCAACATGGTAGCTATTCCGCTAAGACCAAATACATTAAAATTGTCATATCCATTACCATGCTAAAATCCTTCAGAGTTGTCATGACAAAACTGTGGTTTGACAAATAGTTATCAGTACACCACAAAACATGCTTACATGTACTATAATAAAAATAATAATTTTGGATGCAAAGCTCTATTAATATAGAGGCGGATACACTACACTTCTGTTCATTTCCATTCCTGGAAACACAAGTAAATGCAAATATTGCTGCATTCCAAACTTTAAGTTTGGTGAACTCTGACCTCCGAATTCGTATCATTTGAAGATTTGATCAAGATGGATGTGTCACATTTTGGCCTTTTAATTGAATAAAGAGAAAGCAAACTACAGATCTTCAGGATTGCAGCATTGCAGTAAATTGAAGTAGATCGAATACATTTTACAGATTGATTACATTTTGTATTTTATGTGAAATTATGTAAAAAAAAAAAGGTCAATGTTAGGTATTCTGTATGTTCTGTTTTAGTTTTCCCCACCTGTCTGCCTTTGCCCTTATTTGGTGTTTCCTGTCCTTGATCTGTTCATTGTGTTAATTTGTTTCCAGCCATGTTGTCTTGAGTTCTCCCCTCGTTATGTCCCTATGTGCTCTGTCCTGTCTACTAGTTGCAAATCTATCGTTTATGGCCAAGGTGCCCTATGTTAAATAAAGAAGTATTATTTGCTCATCTACTCCGGAGTTCCCTTGCCTCCCTGAGCAAAGCATAACAGTCAAGTCACCTTTATTTCTATAGTGCTTTATATAATACACATTGTGTCAAAGTGGCTTCACAGACATAAGAGTGTGACGCCATAGTGTATGCAGAAATTGAATGTGATCAAAATCTAGTGTGTATTATATTAAAAAAACATATATATATATATATATATATATATTTATTTATTTATTTATTTATTTATTTATTTATTTAAGAAAGTACAGATTTATAGTTGAATGTGGTTTTCAAATAAGCTTAAATATGGAATGTTACCATTGTTATTGGTTTCTGTGCTTACATTTTTCATTTCATAGGCCCCCACTCCTGTCAGATCAGGTGCTGGTGCCACAACTTAAAATATCTAAGTCTGGAGCCCTGTAGTGAGGTAATAAGGAGGAAGTAGGTTAGATAATATTAATAAATTGTGAGGACTAACCATAAGTTTTTTCAATTTTAATTTAAAGGATCAGAGAGCACATACGTACAATGGCCAGTAGATCTCAGTGGAGGGAGAAAAAAACTGTTAGCAGAAATATGTAGTGGTTATAAAAAGAATCTGTCTAAATATAGCTATATTGCTAGTTAACAGACTAAGTGAAGTGTTAATTATGTGAGATTCCAATGTGCTGTGTACAATTCTTGATCTCGCAACATTTGTATCACAGTATATATGCTCCCAACCATGCAAAAGTGTTACAAGTGACAATTAGTCCTATCTAACGAGGTTAACCGTGGGGCTCCCTGACCCACATTTGCAGCTTGCTGAAATGCTCTTTGTGAACCTGGTCATGTGCAGATTGAAGTGAGTTTATAAGTATGCATGCACCCTGTTGGTCTCTTATTAAAGTTAAGCTGCTCTCTTTGTGGCACTTTGCGACCTTCTGCACTCACAATAGTAGAGCGGATTTTAGGGCCCAGGCCCGTGACTGGAGGGTGCAAGCTTTACTTTAGAAAAGGAGTAATTTCATTAAATCTGTACTGTTTCAGTCCAAAACCTGTGTGAGCTAAATCAAATAAAGTAGATTAACTCTTCCACTGGATAAAGCTGATTAAACTGGTAAACAAAATCACAGTTGCCTATGAGTTTGGGAGACAGTTGAGAAACGGTTGTTATTTTTAAAAACATAACACCATGTCTTGTGTTGGGCTATATGATCATTTTTCATATCAACATATCGCCAGCTTGTGAGATCGCCGTTACACAACATTATTGTGTATGGGTGGGTGGGGGCAAGAGAGACTCTGTACTAGTATTGTTCAATTTAATAATAATATAGCCCAATAATAATAGGCCATCTAATAATAATAATAATAATAATAATAACAATAAGAATAGTTGTAAACATTAATAGGAGAATGAGCCTAATATCGTCTTGACTATCAACAAAGACATCTGCTATCATCAGTATTTCTGACTATCATGGATACACAATACAACCCTAAACATGTCTGCATTTGTGATCGGAGAAACGTTACCCTTCACTTCCCAAAACTTGCGTTTGAATAGTAAGCAGCAGCAGGTTCTTTTAATAAGAAAACGTAACTTACAGATTGTAAGTCAGAATACAGAGGTAGCATAGGAGGTAGGATTGCTTTACTTTAAAGTCTCTGTGCAAAGCCAGCATAGGCTACTCTACAGGTTTTAGGAAGCAACTCTCTGAAAATGTGCTCAACACACTGTATATATTTGGGTTGAACTGTTCTAAAACAGTGTTGTGAATACAACTTAACATCTCAGGTTATGTATATAACCCTGTTCCTTGAAGGAACGAGACGCTGCGTCAACGAGACGCTATGGGAATGCCCTCAGCATGACTGAATCGTGTGTGAAATCAGCCAATGATGAGTTGGGACGTCATAGGCAGGTGACGTCACTGGCCAGGAAGCATATAAGCGCGTGGAAAACGCCGGCCAGACAGCTCCTGTCATGAAGCGGAGCGCTGGCAGGGGATGCCAGAAGTGTTTTTAAATCCCAGAAGTTCAGAAGACTTTTAAATCCCTGCCTAGTGTGTGTTTGTGCACATCTAGGACGAGAGAACAGAGGAGCTCGTAGCTTGAAGATCGAGTCCCTAAAAACGGACAAATGTGTGGGGGGTTGACCACCCAGCAGCATCACAAATATCGGCCATGGAGACCTCTGCTAGCAGGGCCTTTGAGGCCGCCACACCGCGTGTCGAGTGCGCTCTGACTCCTAGCCTCGGCGGGAGTCCAGAGGACTCATGACTAGTTGATGGCATCCACAATCCAGCGGCTTAAAGTTTGTTTGGTCGCTGGGAACCCCTTCTTGGGGGGACCAAAACAAACGAGCAACTACTCTGACTTTCTCCACAGGGCAGCTCTGTGGACGTATGCTCGCACTGGCACCGCAGAGGAAGCGTATGACAAAGGGTTCTCTTCCACCAAGAGAGGAGTGGTAGGCTGATAGAGCCGCCAAGTAAACCTTCAGGATGGAGTGAGTGACCCCAGTCACGAACCTAGCCTGCAAGAACTCTAGTACTGTACCAACTGGGCAGTTAACTGGATCTTGCTGGCGCTCTTTACACCAT
>JAUYWG010000050.1:7764445-7774653 GCA_034779775.1 Enteromius afrohamiltoni | reverse complement strand
TGACGTCCCAACTCATCATTGGCTGATTTCACACACGATTCAGAGCCGTCACGCTGAGGGCGTTCCCATAGCGTCTCATTGACGCAGCTCGAGTTCCTGAAAAGGAACCATTGTTAACCACTTAACCAATGTCCTCTTTTGGAAGCACAAAGTAGTTTATATTTTACAATGAAAGACGACATCTCCAGAACATGGCGCTCGCAGCAACACTACAGCGAGAGTAATAGCTCCGCCTTCTGTCTTTGCGTAAACATTTGGGCGGTGTTTCAAAATAAACCCACTCCATGATGTAGAAAGGTTGGAGCATGTTTAAACGAGCCATTTTAGGTGGGTGTGGACAAGTCATAACTTTTAGAAAGAATATCTCTTTGGTTGTGAAACTTTAATCTTAGCAACTTTAGAGATCTTATCTATCTACGAGGCTCAGTCCCTACCGCCCAGTTGACAGTGCGAAAAAAAAAAGGCAGAGAAAGGGAGGAAGAAGGGATCGTGTGTAACTAGTAGGGGAGTAGCGATACGCGTAATCGTATTGAACCGTTCGTCACGAGGCTTTCGGTTTGGTACACATACGAACCGAATGATTCAGAAAAAAAAATGCTACGCTCAACAAGGCAGCACAAACGACGGGACAGGGAAGCTGCTGTCTGCTCCTCCCACCCCCAAACAGACGAGAACCAGAAACACACACATTATAAACGATTCCCACGGCATTCAGGTAATGTTAGGCAGTTCCCTTTGCCATTTCAACCCAACATCCAGCTGTTTAACCAGAGCTGCATCTTTCTGCTCTAAAAAACTAAAATAATGTTGGCGTTAACGATACTTTAGCATTAAATGTAATATAAGGGTACCTTGCTTCCTCCACCAATTTCAAAGCTCTTCACTTTTCCAAAACACTTCTTTATTCGCTGCTAAGAAGAAACCCCAGAAGATATGTGAAGTATACAAACATGTGAAGTATACAAATATGTGAAGTAACAACTCCATTGTTGTTCAAAGTAAAAGAAAATGGGGGGGGGGGACAAGGTAATATTATGTTAATAAATAAAAATGTGAGAAAAAAAATCTAATAAATTATCTTTTATTGTATTTTTGCCATATCGAAAACGTACTGAACCGTGAGACTACTGTATCGTATCGAACTGAACCGTGATTTTTGTGAACCGTTACACCCCTAGTAACTAGATATTGAGAGGAGGGAGACGATGGTATTATTCATTGGGTACAAGTGACTTATTGTTTTGATGGCAAAGCTGCATCGCTCTTCAGTGTCACATGGTGGTCAAGAAACGTTTCTTATCTTTGTAAAACTTTATAAAGAGTTTTGCTCTTAGTTTAGCTTAGTTTTTGTCACTTTTGATTAAATGTATTTTCTGAATAAAAGTATACATTTCTTACTTTTAAATTCTTACTGACCCCAAGTCCAATCAGTTCTTTACTAGTGAACCACCAGACATAATTCTTGTCATGTTAAACGTTAAATGAAACAGTAAGTAGACTAAAATTGGTAAATAGCTGAAACACATTCTAATGTGTGGCTTTGTGCTTTAGCTGTACTTCAATGTAATAAAAATAGTAGTGTTTTTGTTCTGTATGTAGTTAGGAAGGAAAGACAGAGAGCACTGTTTTTGTAAGCTTCTTTTTCTTACATTTTACTGTTACTGAATCACTTAGTTTTCCATACAGTATCTCGATGGTGGAGAATGCACCGTCAGCAGGTCCTGTGATCCCGGCGGTGATTTTCTTCTTCATTGAGGCGCTGAAGCCATGCTAACTCTGATAGAGGAGAGAGTGCTCAATGGCTGTGGTGGAGCTAGCTGAAGAAAATCCATTCCCCCAATATATTTTCTGCTGAGGCAGGTACAATGACCTTTAGCGTTCCGATAGGTCACCCACAGGCATGTGACGTGCTTGTGCATTGATTGCTAAAACTCTGGCTCCTCTATTGTAAAAGCCATCCAAGTGTGATTAGCTGAGATCAATGAGGTGCATGGATAAGCCTCTTGTCATCTCATTATGTGCTTGGCCGTTCCTTTTAAGTAATAATTACCTGAGAACTTTCACAAGTCCAGCGTTTTGGAAACTATCCAAGTCATAACAACAAATGTTTGTTAAATAGGACAATGAGCTGTTTGACACCTCACTTTGAGTAGAGTTTTTAGGGACAAATGGGGTAAATGTGTGGTGTGTTGTTAGAGCTGTAGAGCTTTTTATTTTATTTTATTTTAGGCTGAATAAGCAACTATTTTATTTTTAATACTGAATATGTGTGTATTTTATTTTATTTTAGGCTGAATAAGCAACTATTTTATTTTTAATACTGAATATGTGTGTATTTTATTTTATTTTAATTCTTATGCTGAATATGTGTCTTTAATTGAATTGAATTGAATTGAATTGAATACAATTTTTATACTGAATATGTGTGTATGTTTTATACGCAGGTGCCCACGGAGTGAGAGAGGAGCCCCAGTTTGTGACGGCCCGTGCAGGAGAGAGTGTTGTTTTGGGATGTGACGTGAGCCACCCCCTAAATGGCCAGCAGACTCCCTATGTGGTGGAGTGGTTCAAATTCGGTGTGCCTATCCCCTTCTTCATCAACTTCCGTTTCTATCCTCCTCATGTGGACCCTGAGTATGCCGGTAAGCACCGGCATCTTTGTAATGTCCAGAATTTAATCTATATAATATAGATAATTATAATAATTATGTACAGAAGATAATTATGTTATTGTTAACTAAAATTATTAAAAATGATTTTGTTTTATTTCAGCTTTTCAAATAAAGCTGAAATAAAGGGCTGGGCAATGATTAATTGTACATAATAAATATACACAGTGCACACACATATATTACATAGCCAAATAATTTTATTTAGCATGTAATTAATCACGATTAATCCTTGCCCAGAGCTAATATAAATGTAAATGATGATTTAATCACCTCCTAATAATGTCAACAACAAAAAAAGAAAAATAGAAACCTAATATGATGAGAGAGAGAAAAAAAGAGAAAAATGACCAAAGCTAAAAATAGATGTAAAACAAAACAAAACCTTTTTTAAAATACTTTTTTTGTTTACGTCTTGTGTTTCCATTTTGAGTTTAAATTAACTTTGACATTTTTTATGCTATGGCAAAAGCATGCTATACATACAAAATTAAGAAAAAATAAAATTAATACAAATTATTGAATAAAACCTTAACTAAAATTGTTATACTTGACAGACTAAGACCACTTTCCAATTTCCATTGTTTTTCCAATACAGACTGTGTTTCTAGCATCTCAACTTGAGTAAACAGTTAAATCGAGAAATCAAGATGTCTTTCAGTTTGTTTCTACTATGAAATTAGATTTTGAGTTATAGATTTTCAGAATTTTTGGTCCCATATGAAGGCCTTAAAAGTACATCACAGTGTACCAGCAAAAAAAAACACACGAAAAAACAGAATAAACCGGCATAAATCAGGATGGAAATTCACAGTGGGCTGTGCAGCAGGAAAAGTATGTGAATTTGGACTGAGCCCAGGGCTTTAGGTTGGTTTTGATTAAATTTACCTGCTCGTGACAGATTTAGAGAAAGCTGTTAACTGTAAACAAACCATTAAAAGTTCCAGTCACACCATCAGTCTTCCTTTTGAATTCAGAAGTGTTGCACTTGATCTAATGTGCTCATTTTGTGTGAGGCTGAGCGAAAGCACGTTTTTTTTCTATGTTTACTACTTAACACGAAAGCGAGCCCTTTGTCTGACCCAGAGAAAAAGAGAGTGTGAGCAGCCCTTGACATGGATTGTGAAAAGCTTTAGTAATGGCTGCCTGCTAGCATGGCACTCATTCTCTTTCAAGGTGCATTACGGAACCTTAATTACCGCAGATCTGCTGCTGGCCGTCTGGGTGAAAAATCACCTATTGTCAGCACTTCTCAAAGCACACACTCTCCACGACACAGGACGCAGAGCTGCGTGAGACACATCCATCTCTGTGATTGAGATTATTTGATCACTTAACTGCTATGACACACCTTATTAAATTGGAAACTTCTGTTGCTTTCAACGTGGAGGGGGCTCTGTTCCAGAACCTGTTTAACTGCAGTGCTGTCTGTGGTCTACATAGGCAGCTATATTCTAAGAGATACATTCTAACTGCACTGGAATCGCATTAGTTTATATATAGTAGTATATATTTACTCTAACTAACATTAAAATACATATCAAGTGCAAATATCGAGTAAAGTAGTGATTTATGTTAAACTGAAACTAATTTATATAGTGAAAACATCAGTGAAACATTTCCTGTCTGTTGCATGTAAGTGGGAGCAAAACAACAACCTTTGAAACTGACAGTGCACACAACATGGTTGCCACAATTCTCAATGTCACTCACATGCTGCAGTGCGTAGCAGGAGTAGAGCAGAAGTGCAAGTGCCACGCGCGATAGTTTTTGCGCCGAGTCTATTTTTGCTGCGCTGCTTACGCTGAATTAAAGTGACAGTGCATTGTTCTTGATCTATATTCAGGTGTAGTTGCAAATAGTGATTAAACCAGATTAATCCACTGAAAATCCTGATTCATAAAAAAAAAAAAAATTGATTAATTTAAAAAAAATCTGTTGACAGCCCTAATATATATATATATATATATATATATATATATACTCTGTTTAGTTGCAAATATTATAACTGGTCTTGGTTTGTCTTATGAACAGCTTTCAGAATCAAGAGTGCAATTATGATGCCTTTAAATATTATGTAGTTACGTAGCTCCCTAGGTTTTACAACAGAGCTATACTGTGATGGCTTATCAGTTGTGCAGATTTATTGAACCATCCCCTCTCTGAATGAGAGTTTGAAGCTCAAGAAGGCCAGCAAAGAACTGACTTGTGCTTTACATATTTATAGTGCAAAGTCTTCTTCAACCTAAAGAGAAATAATTGATTTTAGTAAGGGAGAGGAAGGGGGAAGTGAATTAACTATCATTCCACTATTTGGTTGTGGCCTCATTACATTTTAAATTAGATATGAGATCTAATGTTCAGTTCCAGGCTTCCATCGGTGTGACTGTAAATCATCGTCTCCTGTGGGTACTATAGGGTCGCAATGGCAGCTCATTTCGTATTGTTCCTTTATGCCACGAGGCTTTCATCTCACAGTTTGGCTGGACCCGCACACAATTACCATTGAACTCCAAAAGGCTATTACTGTAACTCACAATGCAATTTTCTGCTGCAGAAATTCCCAAACTCTCTCCCTGTTGGCTACTGCCAGAGCTCCGGGTCTGATTCCTCCACCAATTTAGCGCATTAGAGACTTCATTGTCTTGCAGACGGACAATCTATGCGGCAATCATTGTAGCAGTTTAGATGTGATTTACACAGGTTCTCCTAAAGTGATTCTTAGCTAGAGGCAGATTGTGTTCATTCAGGACGGGCCTGTTTACGGGCCCCTAAACCGCTGTGCACAAATCCATCCCCAGTCATTGCTGGCAAGAGGCCTGCAGGAGGATTTTGGTAATTAAGCGCCTAACGAGTTTGCTTAATGAGCGGCCCTGTGCGCTCAGAATGTAAAGTGCTGTGAATAAAATGTGATCTTTTGAGGTGAGCCCTCATAAACCTCTGCTGATATGAAGCTTGTATATATATTTAATATATATTTAAAAAATGTGGGATTAGTATTTATTTGATCAAAATGCAGTAAAAATAGTAATATAGTGAAATGATTCATATTTTAAATAATTTTCCTGTGCTAGCAAAGCTGAATTTTTAGCATCATTTGCATTCTTTTGGTGTCACATGATCCTTTGGAAATCAATATGCTGATTGACTGATCAATGCTGATAACGTTTTTATTATTAATGTTGCTTAATAATATTGTGGAAACCATGAATGATAAACAGAAAGTTAAAAAAAGAACAGCATTTATTTGGAATAAATATATTTTGTGACAATATACATATCTTTACTGTCACTTTTGATCAGTTTAAAGGGTCATGAACAGAGAAACCAAAAATTCTGAATTTTCTGAATTCAGAACGCAACACTTTTTCATTAGTCTAAAAACAGCTTATATTAAAGGCATTCTGCCAAAACGACAGCTTGTGGAATGTACTGTACTCTATGATGTAATAGTGTGGATAAGCACCGCCTCCGCAGAAGATGATAACGCCTGCATATGAATATGTATGAATACATATTTAGAATTTTAAAACAAAAACAGTAAAGTAGTCATTAAACTTGGCATATTTAATGTAAACATACATTTTAAACTTTTTATTGAGACATGTTTAACTGATATATCTTTATATTTTATCACCATATTTCTTTTGTTCTGATTTACTTTGTTTTCATGATGAAGATATCCTTGTTTCTATTTAGCATAATACTGTATGAACTGCAAGAAACGCTGTTTTGGTTCAGTGTTAATAAACAGGTATATTAATATCTGGCTACATGTGCTATGTACTAAAACGTTAAAATACAGTTAAAAATACACTGCCTAGAACATGCTAAAACATGTTCAAATACACTGGCACTGAACAACAATTAAGCCAACAGTGAGAAAGATGATGTAGTGCTGTTAATAGTGGCTTGGAGAACACCTTTTATTTGCTGTAACATTCAGTGAGAAAATGCTCTCTAACTTTGATGTCGATGCCCGATCCCATCAGTACTTTATCACCCCGCACGAAAATAGCTGGGATTTTGAAGGCCTTATTTTTTTACTGCAAGACCGCAGCCTCCTCTGCCCCATGACGTATTGATTTTCTGCTCTGGAAACCTGTCGTTTCCTCTCTCAGGTGCAGCTGTGATCCCAGGGCTATGATATCTAGTGCTCACTACACAGCTGTATAAAGCATGAAGGCCAGGAATCTGAGACATTCTCGCAGTGAACGTTTGAAAACATTAAATCCCAGCTAAAGTCCTCAAACAGGCAAATGAGAGACTGGATTTTGATTGTGACCAGCTCTGGAATGGCTTAGTTCAGATGGAGATGCGTGACTGCCCAAATTTCTCTCACTTTCCGTGAGTATTGTATTATCGGTGTTGCCAAGCCTCTTAGTACAGAACGTGTAACACTCAGATGTGAGCTGTGATGCTTTGTTCTTTTCTATTTCAAGTACAGCACACATTTCATTCAATAGTGTAGGAGGATTGAAATCAAAAGAAGATTGCTTTGATAGTAATGCTATATATACACTGCTCCACATGCTGGCTTTCTGTGTATCATTTTGCTAACTGTGAAATTGTTATTGGTGAAAAGTGTCTATATAAAGCTTTTTTTTTTTTTTTGCATATTTTGACCTTCAACATTTAGACTTTAGACTTTAAAGGGTCACAAAACCATAAAACACATTTTTTAGTTGTTTATATATGTCACTAAAAATGTTACAAAGTGGAAATTGGTCATTTTTGCGCTCTGTGCATCCGGTTTTAAAAGTTACGTTTGAGCATGTGACGTAGATGCAGGGGTTTTTTTAGCGCTCATTCGCTGCTCATTCGTCACTCCCCCTTTAATGCAGTCCCCGCCTTGTCTCCACACTCTACCCCCACCCCTTACCCTCAGTGAACAACGCCACTTTCACTTTTCAGAAAGTTTTTCAAACCAGAGGTGTGAAAAAGCACTTCTGAAACAGGGGGGTGTTGTGACCCTTTAAGCTATAATGTTCATAGAGTTACTATTTTAACATTCAATAGGCATTTTTCTTTATATGCTGGAGTGATTAACTGTAATCAACTGTAATGGCAATACTGGGCTGTATTTCATAGAGATAACAACTAATAATAATCTCCACCAACCAATATTACACAGACAGACTCACAAACAAATTGCACATGCCTCAGGGCTTCAGAGGGCAGCCCCCCGAGGAAGGTAGCAGAGTACACTGCAGTTCACGGTGCCTGTCTGCCTTAGATGCCCTCAGGAGATTACCCCGCTAACCCTGCCTGGGTTACAGGGAGTGAGCGTCTCCAGCAAGCGTCGACCTCATCCGCAGCCCAACATTATAGCGGGGGTGAGGAGTTTACTATTGGGCTCTGGCGAGGGACTAGCAACAGTTCCACTTGCAAGTGGGTCACATCATTACACCCAGCTGGTTCCTCCCTCTCCAAAGCCTGGCTCCCTTAGTAGACTATTTGGCAGCGTGGAAACTACTGCCAAATGTGTCTTGTTGGGTCCTGCACACTGTAGAAGGAGGATTTGTAGAATTTGCAGGCGTTCTGCCCCCTCTCATGGGCACGGAGCAGGCTCTGGCGTTGGATCAAGAAGTAGACACTCTTCTGAGAAAGGTGGCCATCGAGGTGGTTCCTCTTCACAAAAGAGAGTCCGGGTTCTACAGCCAGTACTTCATTGTTCCCAAGAAGGATGGATGGCTGAGGCCCATTTTAGATCTCAGGCTCCTGAACCGCTCAGTCCGAGGACTGGTTTCTCATGGTAGATGTAAAAGACGCATATTTTCACGTGTCGATCCATCCTTCTCACAAGAAGTTCCTTTCGGAGGCAAAGCATACCGATATCTCCCCGGTTCTCCCCTTTGGCCTTGCACTCACATCCTGCATGTTTACGAAGTGTGTGGATACTGCGCTATCTCCGTTGGGATTCCAGGGCATCTGCATACTCAATTATATCGATGACTGTCTGTATACCTTTTCCCCGATTGCTCTGCTCCCAGGAGTTCTGGAGAGAGTCTGTTGGGACGCGGTCAGTCTACTGCTTGTAGCGCTGTTCTGGCCGGGTCGAGAATGGTTCTTGGACCTGATGGTCCTCCTAGACGGCTTTCCTTGGGAGATTCCGGTCAGGAGGGACCTCCTCTCACCATCGTGCACCCTCGCCCAGAGCTCCATCTGTGAGAACTGTATGCCCTGAAGTGGAAACTCTTCACTTCCTGGTGTAGACACCAGCAGGATCCAGTTAACTGCCCAGTTGGTAGTACTAGAGTTCCTGCAGACTAGATTCTCCACTGGGGTCACCCACTCCACCCTGAAGGTTTACGTGACTTACCACGCCTCTCTCGGTAGACACACAGTTGGTAGAGACCCCCTGGTTACACGTTTCCTCCACAGTGCGCTGAGGTTGAGGCCTCCAGTATGCTCTCAAGTTCCAACTTGGGAGCTTGCTGTGGTGTTAGAGGCCCTCTGTGGGCCACCTTTTGAGCCCATAGAGGAGATCTCTGATCATATGCTTACAATCAAGACCACACTGCTGCTGGCGCAGTTTGCCCCTGGCATGGCAAAGGCGTTCTTGTACCCATAAGCGGGTTACAGCCCTAAGGTCCGTACGGTCACACCACAGCCAGTCGTACTGCAGGCTTTCATGTCCGGTTCTACGGACTGAACTGGACTTGCGTCACACGTCCGGCATCCCTGCCTGCGCTTGCTTCATGTCGGAAACAGAATTTCATTAATCTGATTGCACACACGATTCACAGCCATCACGCTGAAGGTGTAATGTCCTGTTTGATGCTGTGCCTCGTTCCTTCAAGGAACTAGGACTACATGCACAACCTGAGACGTTTCTTTGCACAAAAAAATATTCTGTTTGATCAATGTTTTTACTACATTTCTGGATCTGGACCATTGCCAGTTGCGCTGCTGTCTATAGAGGGACATATGGCTCTCTGATATCATCAAAAATAACTTAACCTTTTGAGTGGTATGGTCCCACGTATGGGATTTTTCGTTCCATGCCCCTGGGAGTACAGTCCCACATATGGGATTTAGAACGCATAACTGCCAAATTCAAACTGAGCTTTCGCGCGTTTGCTGGCGATGAACCAGAGAGAATGTGCACTGTGCTTGTCATCACAACTATACAGTGTTCCTAACCACATAATGCATATTTTAGGTTTCTGACATTTAAATACACATAAGCACTAGCGAAACAATATATTTAGAGCTTGTAAAATACACAAAGATGTCAATGGAAGCAACAATAACAACCCGTTCAAATTTAATTTGCAGATGTGTTTTATTCATATCAGATTAACATAGTGTAATAAGCTATACAGTTCACTCTATTCTTCACTCAGTTCACCAGCCACTTACTCGTATTTATTTCAGGAGAAATTGATGACCACCGTCAAGATCATTTATAAAGGTGTTTAAACGATGAAACACACTTATTTACATATTGTCACGCCGCCCTGCGTTCCATGTGCCTTTTGTTTTGTTTTCGTTGTGTTTCCATGTGCCGTGTCTTGTTTGTGACCCCGCCCCGCT
>JAUYWG010000050.1:7714688-7764345 GCA_034779775.1 Enteromius afrohamiltoni | reverse complement strand
GTTTTGAGCTCTGCGCAGCTCTCCGCGTTTTCCTTTATGTTTTCCGAGTTTATTAAATATTTTCGTTGCATTTAATCACGTTTCCGAGTCCTGCCTTGCCTGGTCCTGAAAGGAAGCGAGAGCGCGAGCTCTACAGCAGCCGTTAATTTACACATATATTTGTGAATCGGAATATGAGACTGTTCATGACATGGCAAGTTTGTGAATATTTGAAATAAAAAGGAAAAACGAAATAAAAGCGATCCATCTGTCTTACAGCGGTATTACGCTTGCGGTGTGTTACGTTACAAGCGAGACACGTCGCCATGGTAACAGTCTTTGTCTGCAGTGAGGAAGTCCCACTCAGCTCTCCTCTTTTCTTTGATTCATAGGTAGAGCAAGTCTCCATGGCAAAGCGTCTCTGCAAATTGACCAGGTGCGCTCAGAAGACCAGGGCTGGTACGAGTGCAGGGTCCTCATGCTGGAGCAACAATATGACACCTTCCACAATGGCAGCTGGGTTCACCTCACAGTCAATGGTGAGATCTATCTATTTATGTATCTGTCTATCTATGTATCTGTCTATCTATCTATCTATCTATCTATCTATCTATCTATCTATCTATGTAGCCTACTCAGTTTCTCGTGAGACTCTGCACACACAGACCGACATGCATATCTTCTTGTTTCTCTCTCTCTTTCTGTGCACTCTCTTCCCCTCCTCCTCATTTTTAATGGATGTCTGCTTTTGGGGGTGGAGTTGGACTAATCGCGGCTTGATTTCATATTCATTTCTAATATCAGCAGTAAATCAAAGCCGTGAGGAGTGGAGGAGGATGTGACTGTCTCTCACCACTCATGACCGGCTGCTGCTGTGACTAATATGTGTGGTAGACCCAACAAAAAACAGCCTTCATGCTCTTGCTACAGAAATGAGCAATGTTCTCCCTTGTGGTCTAGGTCTGATTGTTTCCCGCAGAAAATATTATTGCAGTCTTTCTTGTTAGAGATAATATTTTGTTCTTGTCATACACTGGGCAATAATAGGTAACAAATTTATTTTGGGTTAATTATTTAACCCATGTCTGTAATCTTTAAGGTCATCTATATGTTAGTTAATTCCTAAATGTTGATTCATTTCTAGGAAAATTAATGCTCATCCTGCGCTACACAGATGCAGTATTCCTCCAGTCAGATTCACTCCAATCCCTTCTGAAACAGAATAGCAAGTAGCAAGTTTGATTTCATGCCTGTGACGTACTGTAACAAAACCTTGGCTGTTCAGAAATAAAAGGGGCTATCGTTTGATAAGCCCTGCCAAAATGTCCTGTTTTGTGCTTGTCAAGTGATTTCACGAAGCCTACACTCAATACTATGAGCCTTTGGGTATGGGCCAGGATTCAAAAGAAACCCATTGGCCCGCTCTGAGATCTGCATGCCCTTATGTCTAACAAACAGAGTAATATTTCACCAGGCACCAGAACCCTCATCATTTCCATTACAATAATGGAGATGTCTTCCATGGTGCCAGACTACAGAGGCAAATTTGGGGTAGCTCAAGGGTTTGATCATGTCATGTTCTTCCCTCTCATTCCGTTTGAACATCACATTTTGCCTGATTTATTATTTATGGGCATGGTCCAGCGCCGCTGGAAATATATTATGTCCTCCATGGTGAGTGTTTGCATTTTATTAGATGATAAATTTAATACGATCCATTAAGTCGATATGTAAACTATCATGATTCACAGCTCAGTAATCATTGCCTGGGGGTCAATATCCAAAAGGCCCTTGGTCGCATATTAATAGTATTGCAACACCACTGTAAATCATGTGCTGACCCAGCAGATTAATTCCAATACTGGAGTCTTTTGTATTTGGCTGCACTGCATACAGATTCTCACTGTACATCACCTGCGTGTATGAGCTGCAGTGGCAGAGGAATTAAAGATAATTATGGGTGTCATTAAGGAACCAATGTGTCTTCTCATGTTGGTGAGAAATCATTAGTGTGTGCCGTGCGTTGGTACACTGGTGATAAGCAACTCTGTTGGTCCTTTATTGTGTCCATTTATTGAATCACATGCCCAAGTGAGATATGTGTCTATTCAGTAAACAGCAGCAGAGAGGAAGTGATAAAACTGTGAAGTCAATGATCGTTGTTGTCCTGGCTGAAATTGCACAGGAGGGATTGAGCACTCTACTCAAGAAGAGGTACCAGTGTATTTGGAAGAAAGACAGAGGTATGTCTCTAAAAAGCTGCTCAAGCAAAAGTAAAAAAAAAGTATTTTTTGTGAACGGTTTTTAATCCCTTAAATACAGTATAAAGGCAGGTGTAATTTTTTTTATGTATACTCATTTATACTGGGAAACAAAATAAAAAGAATAGCCTAATGGCAAATATTATCTGGAAAAGATTTCTATTTGTCACATTTTTCTACATTTCATCTAGCCACTCGACAGGGCGAAGCAGAGCAAAAAATTGCTTCTCTCCATACAGCTGCTCGCCAGCATGTATCTGTTCCTGATCCCCGTGTGCAGGCCGCGAAGTTGCTCCCAAAAATGATGGCCCATGATGACATAGAGGTGCATCTGCAGATGTTTGAGAATACAGTGACCACCGAAGGCTAAGCTCAAGCTGTTCAAAACCGCTGTGGCACCGCTGTTCAACAGGCAAAGCACAGCGAGGATTTTTCAGGGTTTTTTTCAGGATATACTGGCAAGGATGGGGCTATCATCCCCCAAAGTCCTGGCTGGCAGGCTGTAAAGGCCAAAGTCAAAATTAACGGACGGCAAGTGAAGGCTCTCTTAAACTTAGTGGTCTTAGTGCTGTAAGCCTGGTCCAGCCCCACCTCCTCCCACCCAGGCCAAAGTCAAAGACTCTCCGGCAAGTGCCAGCCCACTGTATCACCATAACAACAGCTGTGGGAACTCGGCCGGATCCAACGAGAAGATGATCACCTGCAACACTACTGGTCAAAAGTGTGCTAGCTGGAGGGCAAGGAATTTCGGCCAGGTCCCCATCCTCTCCCGCACTTCATAGTGGAGAATGGTTTGCTGTACTGTGTCACCAGAGGGGGGAGGAGTTGTTGGTGGTTATGAAGTAAAAAACTGAATCTGTGTGGGATTCAGCTCACGCCTATCCCCTAGCAGGACAACTCGGGGTGGCCAACACCGCTCAGCACTTCTGGGATAGGTTCCAATGGCCAGGCCTGGTGGCCGAGGTTAAACGGTTTTGTCCAGCATGTCCTGCTTATCAGAAGACCTCACTCAGACTGCCTTCCCCAAGTCCACTCAGTCTGCTGCCCATCATCGAGGTGCCCCTCGAGCGCATCGGGATGGATCTGTTGAGGCCACTGCCAAAGTCTGCCCGGGGGCATGAACACATCCTGGTGATCGTTGATTATGCCACCCAGTTTTTAGAAGTAGTGCCACTTCGAAAAGGCACCTCCAAGGTCATTGCCTATGAGCTGTTTCTTCTTTGCAGCTGAGTTGGCATCCCAGCAGAGATACTGACCGACCAGAAATGCCCCTTGTGAAAGAGCACCTGGTCTGAGCACAACAGGCTCAACAGTGGCATTATAATTGTGTCGACCAGCCTCGAGAGATCCAAACAGGGGATGGTCCTGGTCCCCACCTCTGCCTGCAAGTTTTTAGCCACCTGGCAGGGCCCTTACACAGCCCTAGAGAAATTGGGGTTGGTCACTTATGTGGTGCGTCAACCGGGGAGATGACGAAACTGAGGTTGTACCACATAAACTTTCTGAAGAGGTGAGTGGGGACCAGGAACCAGGGACCAGCTGGTTCTTGCCAGCTGCTTTCGCAGCTGAATAGCCACTTGTGGTGGACACCAACCCCCTCTTGTCAGCCAGATAGAAGACGGAGCTCTAACATCTGGTTGGTCAGTTCTCCGATGTGTTCTCCCCCATGCCCAGAGTGGATGAACTCTTTGACCGGCAAGGAAGGGCAAGATATATTCCTCACTTGATCTCACCAAAGGTTACTGGCAAGTACTGTTGACCGAGGAGGCTAGCCCCATCTCAGCCCCTCTGACAGATCTGACCAGGAAGGTGCAGCCTGATTGAGCGGAACCCCCGAGCGGAAGAAGCCTTCCTGGTGGTCAAGAAAGCCCTCACCACAGAACCGGTCTTGCGAGCTCTGTACTTTGGCTGCCCATTCCTGCTACAAACAGATGCTTAGGAGGCGGGATTGGGAGCCGTCTTGTCCCAAATTCAGAATAGTGAAGAACATCCCCTTCTCCACATCAGTAGGAAGCTGACTCCAGCCGAGAAGAGGTATGCCACAGTGGAACGGGAGGCCCTAGCCATCAAGTGGGCAGTCCTAGAGCTTCAGTACTACCTTCATGGCCGTAAGTTCACCCTTGTCACTGATCATACTCCATTACAGTGGATGGCCTGAGCAAAAGACACAAATGTCACGGTGACACAGTGGTTCCTGGTGCTCCAGGAATTCAGCTTTGATGCTCGTCATTGGGCTGGGGTAGCCAACGCCAATGCCGATGGACTGGAACCTTCCTGGGAAGACGTCACCACTCAGCCCTTTGCACCTTTTGTTGAGCACCTTACTTGTTAATGAATCCACTCTCCAGGGCTTTATTTTGAACTCTCCTTGTCATATGTTCATTGTCATCATTGTCATCCACAGTATATATTATATATGTACACACACACACACACACACACACACATATATATATATATGAGCTAATATTTTATTCACAATAGAACATATAGAAGATAAAATATATTTATTTTTCTATAGTTATTTTGAAGATTCAGCTGGGAGAACATCTAGCAACTGATTAAGTTAATCAACATCCGGTCTGTAACATGATTAGCTATAAAAGGGATTTCTTAGAGAGGCATAGTCTCTCAGAAGTTTTAGTTTGGTTCTGTTTTTTGACATATCGTTTTGTTTTGTGTTCTAGTTCTAGTGTCAGATTTTTTTGTTTGGTTTTTGTTTTGTTACTTTTTGTTACCTTTTGTTTTCCACTAAACCCACAATAAATATTTATACCAGTGCAAACAGATGTTTCCTTTAGTACTGTTTGATGTAAATCAAACAAGTTAGGAAAGAGAGCAGTACTAGCCGTTTTCATCTATTATATAGTAACTCATTTGTTATTCCAGATATATGGCAATGAGTACATGTTTGCTGCAGTGATGTACATAGTTTTGTTATTCGTATCTCGGCGTTCAGTTATGCTGATTATTCATTGTGAAATGAAGCAGCACCTGATATTTATTTGGCTGCTGTCAAACATTGAGGTGTCATCCACAGTAACGGTATAATTAGCACAGCGCTGTCAGCTCTCCGTAAGCATAGGCTATTTGTATATTTAACATATGCCTGTGAGGTGAGACTCATGCATATTCCTAACTTCAAACAATGACACCAGCAAGGGTAACAGTCTGCTGCACCTCGCGTCCATGTTGAAAGTCCGCAGCCGTTTGCTTGCAGAAATCACTGTGACTTATTTGGAAAGTGCACAGTAGCTGTTTCTCCATTTCAGAGAAGTGGTGGGAGAGCGAGTGAGCGAGAGGTGCAAGTGAAGGGTGTATTATTGAATGCGGGGTGCGTGTTTGTGTATGTGTGTGTTTTTGGCCCAGGGTGAATGAGTTCAGTGTCTGCCTCGTCTTTTTTCAACCGGAGAAATGTCACCTGTGCAGCTGTGGCGGGTGGCGCTTGTGCGAACATCTGTGAGGGTTTATTTCACGGCTTCCTATTTCCTCTTTACTGCCGCAGCGGACATTCATGCCCTCCTCGTTTGTATTCACGGTCAGTTCAGCGGTTCACTCAGTCACGTCCCCTTGCAAGCACACACACACACTCCTGGCCCTAAGGTGCTTTCTGAAATGTCAATATCAGTGATTGCAGCGTGTAGATGGTGTGTGGTTTTTATATGTCATCAGGACGTTTTACGATAAAGCGCGTATAATAGCCTTTGGGCTAAATGGCTCATGGTCGGATTTGCAAGCAATGCAGCTTTGAATCTAAACGACATAATGCCTGTTTGAAATTCACTACATTGCTTTGATTACGGACCAGTGAGTGACCTGCAGCCATGGTAGTCTTTGACTGAAATGAAAAAGATAGAGGTAGTTACTGCTCCTCCCAGTAGATTTGGGCATTAGTTTTTTATGGGATGCAACCAATTTATGACTTTTAATAAGCATGCATTGTCATGACTTTAAAGATGATCCTCTAAGGAGTAGTCCATTAGCTGACTTGGTCAATTTGTGATGAAATGCTTTATGTGCATTTATTATGTGGATACTTAAAAGTCTTGCTGTTGGAGATAAAAACTCTAAAATGATTTTTATAATTATCAACCTTTAGCTTGCTTTTCTTTTATGATATGCTTTTTTACCAAATTGGTTCTGATCTGTATTTTCGCTGACTGAATGATAAGGTAATGATGTGGATGTTAGCTTTTTCACTCATAAACATTTGTGTGTAGTGTGTAATAAAGTGTATAGTTTCAATTCACACGTCAAACTGAATTGCGTTTTATTCGAATTTGTCGTACTGTCATTAACTAAATTTGGTTATGCACAATTTGCAGAGTTAAAGTTTTATTTTGCGAAATCTAGTTTTGTTTTGCACGCCCCATTTTTTGTTTAATCTTCTTAGTTTTATTTTCTTTGTGGAATCTAAGTTTGTTTTTTGGCTCAGTCTAGGTTTTTTGTTTTTTTTTGCAAAATATAGCTGTGATATTGGCAGCTTAGTTTTTTGTGCAGTCCGTTTTATTTATTACAGTGTAGTTTTACAAGTATTTTATGCAAACAAATTTTGTTTTGCACATTCTATTTTTGTTTGGTCCAATGCAGTTTTGTTTTGCACTGTGTCATGTTTTTTTTTAATATATATTTGTTTTGTACAATGTTGCTTTGTGCAGTCAAATTAGTTTGCATTGGTTTGTTTTGTGGATTCTTTTTTTTTAGTTTGAAACGGTTATGTTCTTGTAACTTTCGCTCAATCTAATTTTGTTTAGCACTATTCACGTTTATTTGTGCAGCCCAATTTTGTTTTACAGCATTTTGCACCATGAGACCACCAATTTAAATTTTTGACACATCATAGCATAATTTGCTCATTACTTTCTATTTAATGTACAGATTCTTGTTACACCACAGATATGAACACCCAGTCACACTGCGTAAGCTTATCTTAAAAGTTTTGTAAGAAACACTGGTGTTCATTGGTATTCAGACTGTCCCACTTATCCAAAAGCGTCTTTGTTGGGGCAGGTGCTGTCTGGCCTCACAAGGGCAGAAAGTCTGACAGCACTGGTTTCCTGTAGCCGGCGATATTAGCATCCACTTGTGTATGGATCCTATGTGGGCAGTGGCTGTTCTTCCTTCCAGGCCGGCTGCCCGCGTGTTCCCAGCAGGTGTCAGCCGGGCAGATGTACCCGCTCAGAGAACAGTAGTGGCACTGTAGAGACGTTCAGGTCATCACACAGATCTCCTTCATCAGTACAGCCATCACACTTGTTTCTCTCAGAGCATCCTGCCCACCCCCATAGTGGCCACAGATCATTAGCTTCTGACACTAAGTACCAATCCAAACCACAATAGTGAGGCCTAGTGGTGAAAGATCTGAGCTGGTAACCTTAGGGTTGCGGGTTTGAACCCACAATGGATCAGATATCATCACTGTCCCCTTAAGCAAGAAATAATTAAGTTCTTTCAAAACAGTTATTTCATGATTTGCTCATTCAAGCCAGCATGCTTTTTTCTATGGAATACAAATAAAATATTTTTAGGTTTTACCTTAAATTCAGAGTTAAATACTGTAATTTCATTAACTGATATGATGTTTTACAAACCTATTAAAGAAATGAAATCTGTTTTGTACCTTTAAAAGAAATCAAACCAAAAAATGCAGGTCATGCTTTTATACAACGACATATATAAAAGATGCACAGTGTCATTCACACAAACACTAAACACCATAATGATGAGACACGTTAAACTGAAATATGCAAATAATATTTATTTGCAAAACAATAATTTGGCAATATTAGGTGTAACGTACAATCCTAATTAGCATAACTGAACATGAAGAAACTTACCGTAAACCAGGTTTAACAGGTTTTAACTGTAGCAGTTTTTTTACCATTAAAATCAAAGTAATTTTTTTACAGTGTCTCTAAACACTTTTAATCATGAGATGTAGCCACTATGGAGATCAACAGCAATGAGAAACTGGTTTTCTAGATCTGTGTTTCAGAGTTCCACAGGTTCATTGAAGATTTTCAAAAGCAAATGAGTTTGTAAACACTTTATAGTTCAGCATATGAAATATGTCTTTCTGAATCATTTTATTTAGGTATTATCAATTAGACATCAATCAGTATTTGAGAGCGAAGGTTATTTGCTTCCGTGAAGTTATAGTGTGAAGCACAGAGAAAAATTGAGGTGTTGAGCGTCTAGTCACTGAGCTCTATCCAGACCATCTGTTCATGTGGAAAGACCTTCAGACAAGTGCCTTCGGAAATATGTTTTCTGTTTGTCATTCGCAGTGTGAGCCCAAGATTTCCCAAAAACACATAGTGTGACGAGTCCAGAAAGTAGGGCAGGTGTGTGATGGAGTTTGTTTGTCCCTTAAAGTACCTTCAAATGTTCATCAAAAAGTATTCCTAAGAGAAAAACAGAGATGGAAAGGGTGCAAAGAAAAAAAAACTACTTTAAGTTGATATCAGGGATATGCAAAACAACATAGTGCCAGAATAGACTTGGTGGGATGCCTAAAGAACTACTGTAGTTTTTATTAATATTTGCTGACAAATAGGATGTGTTGGAATAGAAAAGAAATTGTGAATTTTTTATAACTCAAATAACAATGTTAGATATGACGTGTATGACTATAGCAGAGAGGGTTTATAGGGGATGGATCATCTTTCATCTTTCAGACTGTATTCATCTTTCAGATGTTATTTTAAAAATTGACCTGGCTCTTCCAAGCTGTGTAATGGGAGTGAATCCATCATAAAAATGGCTTCACATGGCACAGATACAGGTTAATAAAGGCCTTATGTGAATGAATGCATATTTCGAAGAAAACTATCCATATTTACAACTTTATAAACTGTAATATCTAGCTTCTGCTAACTGTTGTACATGTATTCACAGGAGATTGAAAAATGAGGAAAAGAGCCAACCAAAACACTGGTCAAGAATCAGTAATCATGGATTGTTAAGAAAATAGCTTGACCCCTATATTTGTTGCTATTATAAGGCTTGAAAAAGCCAGGAGAGTCTTAAAGAACAAAGTAATTTAAATTTTTGAGCGAACTATCCCTTTAAAATGCACAGGTTTTTATGGTTTTCTTTCAGTAAAAAATACTGTGAAAATGAATTAGCAACAACACTAAAAATATAAAACTAAAACTAAACTAAATATAAACTAAAAAGAGGTGCATGATAAAAATTCTAGTTTGTGGGTGGATTAATCAAACATTTGATTTGATGCTGATCTCAGCAAGACGTTTTGGGCTATACATTCTTCTCCCTTGTGTTTAGCCTGCAACAGATTGTAGTGTGGATGAAAAAGCTCATGGTAGGCACAGATGGACAGATGTTCAGAGGCATTAATTGCTTGCTTTGTTTGTTTTTCACCAGGTGTTTGCGCTGTTGAAAGCAAAACTGCTATAGGCTAATGGTGACCCACATGCAGAGGAAGTTTCATTGCTGAAAGTGCGCAATGCATATTCCTAGAGACTTGTGTTAGCACTTGATAGATAGGTACACTTAAGTGTGATTATGCAGAATTATGCTGAAATGGAATTATCATAATCATTTACAAAGTTTTGCATATCCATTGTAATTATATGTACAGTATTGGTAGCAATACAACACCATAGACTTTGGTTAAAAAGCAAGCCTGACTTACATCATAGAGACTTGAGATTATTAAACATGACAGATTCTGGACAAAGCTGTCTTTGTTTCTCCTCCAGCGCCCCCTACGTTCACGGACACGCCACCGCAGTACGTGGAGGCGAGGGAGGGTGGCAGCATTACTCTGACCTGCACTGCCTTCGGAAACCCCAAGCCAGTGGTCACCTGGCTGAGAGAAGGGGATCAGCTGACCAGCAACAAGAAATACACGGTAACTTGTTTGAATTATTTTTAATAATTGAAGCATTTTTTACTTGTTTTCCGCAAAAAAAATTCGGAATATCATGAAAACAAGATCAACAGTGTTAGTTCACCCCAAAATGTAAATTCAGTCATTAATTACTCCCCCTCATGTCGTTTTAAACCCATAAGAGTAAATAAGTTTGTTCATCTTCGGAACACAAATGAAGTTTTTTTTGATGAAATCAGAGAGCTATATGACCCTCCATAGACAGCAACACAACTGAAATGATCCCAGATCCAGCAACATAGTAGATACATCGGTAAAACAGTCCATGTGACATTAATGGCCCAACTTCAGTTTTGCAACGTATTGGGAATTTTTTTGTGTAAAGAAAACAAAAATCGCCTAATTTACTTAACCATTCTTCTCCCCTGAGTTACGTCTTTTGTGTATCACAACACATACGAACACAGAATACATCAAATACATTAAAGTGAGTGCATGCTTTGCGTGTCGAAGATGTAAATCGGGGTATTCTTGTAGTGTCGCAAAACTGAAAACTGAAGTTGAGCCATTGATGTCACATAATTTCAGTCATGTTGCTGTTGCTGCGTGGAATTATAGAATTTGGAATTCTGAGAAATTAATAAGAACTGTCAGTATTTCACGATGGAATGAACTGTGAAATGTAAACTGAAAAAGAATTCATGATTGCTATAAACAGATTTTCCTCGCAATTATGACTTTTCCCCCTTTTTTGAATTGCAAGTTCTGAGATAAATCACAAATATGCGTATTATGGAAATTATTTATACCATGGCTGAGACAGTCTTTCATAAGTTTTCAACATGGGTAAGAAGAAGAAACGTTTAGAGCACCAAATCAGAATATTAGAATGATTATTGAAGTGACACTGAAGTAGTGATGTTGAAAGTACAGCTTTGAAATTACAGGAATAATTTTAAAATATATTAAAATATAAAATCTAATATTTCACTATATTAATGCACATAGCATGGTGAGCATAAAAAAGTATCTATTATAGATAGATAAGGTTTGGTTTTTGGTGCTTTAACAAAGTAGAAATTGACAATGTACTTTTGTCTCCAAATACAGCCAGTATGAATTTATTCAAGCCTTGAATTTGATCCGCAGTGAATTGCACTGTCTCATTTTTCTTTTGGAAACGGAAGCATGAATCATCACTAGCTATTTGTAAGAAAAGACTCTGTCAGTCGGGGCCCGCGTCGGGGGTCTGACAGTTGAAGAGCACACGCCTGCAGTGGGAATGGAGAAAAACTGACAAGCGTGTTTCCACCTTCCACTGCATGCGGCCTGCGAGGGAGGAGGCGGTGCAGGATTTGACAGAACAGGCAGTCAGTCTGGCTCCAGTAGGCATTGCCTCTCAGCACATCAGAGAAGCGATCCCTGAGGAAACAGACAAATAAAAGACAAGAGAGACAGTATAGCCGCTTCTGTCTTACATCTGAATGTTCACTTTCATCTGTTTTAGACCAGCCACCTGCACCGCCTTTGTTAGCTGTGCTCGTCTTGTCCCGCGTTTCCTAGCAGGCTTTTGGTCACAGCTAGTATTTACGCGAGATGTGTTTGAGTGCCATTTGCCGTATTCTGCCTGCCACTCCCGCTCACCGGCGATTGATGAACAGGAAGTGATGGCTGGCTGCTGTTTTTCCTTCGTGACCGCTCTTAGCAAGGTTATTCTTCAGCCCCGTGGCTGCTCTTCTCCTCCTTCACTCCACGGCACTGCAGTGTATTCCCTAAAGGTCACGTTTGTGATGTCTTGCAAGCTGTTTGACGGCTGAGGCGTGGAGATGGTACAGAGCCTGTGAACTCCCACATAAAAGTATGTGCATGTCCTTAGCGGGTGCTTGCATTATATAACAAAGCAGCAAACACACTAGTGTTTAATTGAAATACATTTTTAACTTTTACAAGCAAAACATTCTAGGAAATCTCTATATTTCTTTAGAGAATTAAGATATAAATTATTAGAAAGCTATATAAAATAGCTTTCTAATAATTCATATCTGATATTAATAGAAATATAATTTATAATCATTTATTAAATATAACAAAATTCATGTTAATTAGTATTTTGTTTTTATTTAATCGTTACATTTATCTTAAAAATCTTAAAACATTTTTTAATTGAAGTGTTACGAAATGATTATTAATTAGCATTTTATTTTAATTATTATCAATTACCATTTTCTACACACACACACACACACACACACATACATATACATGAATTTATAATTTATACAAGAAGTTATAATTAATGAATATTAAAATTCATATTTTAATTAAAATGTTTTAAAATATTTTTCATATATAAGTCATTTTCATATATAACTTAATGCTAAATTTTTATTTAATTTTTTTATTACAATAATTAATAATAATAATTATAATAATTTTAATTATTATTTGTTTTTGTTGTCAAATAAATTTTGCTAATTAGAATGCCTTTGCATTTACAGTTATGGCCAAAATTGTTAGAACAGCTGACAGATCTGACCTGAACTTTTTTTGCCTCCAAAACATGATTTTATGTCATAATGTTCATGAAACATGCATTTGGTTGCTCTAAACACAGTAAATATCACATAAAGTCAGTCATACCGTTTTTTTTTTCACTTTTAACTTAATATTTAGTATGTCCACCTTCTGCAGCCACTTTAAGTGTACAAACAATGCTTTTTTTGGAAGCTGTGTTACATTTAATCCATGACTTTCTCAATCCCACTTGATTTTTATGTCAGTGAATGTGAATGCTCGCAGAAGGCTAGGAATGAATCTTGATTCGGCTGCAATTAGATTGTATCAAATCTATATTTAATTATTTCTTCTTCAGGGAGAAAGCACTCAGCTTCGGCTCGTAAAAGCCATTCCCACTGCTGAGCAGCCACAGTCCCAGTCAGACATTTACTCAAAAGAAGTGTGTCGTGACCTCACCTTTGAGAACAGTGGTATAGAGGCCGGTGGTCCTCCATTATTTTCCCTGCTTCCATGGCTAGAAGTCAGAGAAATGGAGGAATGCGGCGAAGGAATACACACGCTAAAGAGCAAGAGGCACAGAAGTCTGGTCTCAATGCGCAGAGCTTGTTTCTCACCCTGCCCTCCTCCACAGCAGTGTGTGTTTAAATAAAGCTCTCCGCACACACACAATGTTTGAGAGAGTTTATTACCTGCTCTCGTCTGGGTCATCAGAGCGATGTGTCTGTCAGTGACAGGATGGTGATGGAACTGGCCAGGAGGATTGTGTCAGCCATCCAGCGGGACTTGACACACCTTGGGATATTGTGTGGGAGGAACAATAAGGCCAGTCTCCTCTGGCTAAAGCTATCAACGTGCAGGGAATAAGACTCGACCCGCTCTTCTTCCAAAACATGCTGTCAGGGACCTGTGCAGGATTTCATGTCATCCGTGTTGTTTGTAAAGATGCAGTTGTACTTTTAGGCTCAGCTGGGGATGCAGATGTTTTTTAAGCACAAGCAAAACAATGCATCATTTATTTAACAATAATCTGATTTTAGAAAATGTCTAAAAGTCTTAATTTCATTTGAAATCTATGGAAGCCTGTTTCCATCACTATATAAAAAATAAAAAAGGTTATTGCGAATTTTCTATCTCGTAATTTTAAAGTTGTGAGATATAAACTCGCAATTGCAAAAATACAAAAAACGACTGATATGTTCTCAGAATTGCGACTTTATATCTCACAATTATGACTTTATAACTCCCAACTGCAAGTTTATATCTCACAGTTCTCAGAATTGTAAGATGAAAAGTCACAATAAGTTCGGATGAGATCTGATGTGCTTTAAAGTTAAATGATAACATTAATTTTAAAACTGTTTTGTATTCTAATTATTTTTTATATTATTTGCAACACTTTTTAGTATTGAATGAAAACACACTGGCACACACAAACACAAAAATCTAAGTTTCCAAATATCTGACATTTTCAAACCAGCATTACGTTATATTATATAATGTATTTAATTTTAATCATACTTTTCACTGAATTAAAAAAAAAAAATACTGTACATATATATATATATGCAGGAATAAATGCAAAATAAATTACTATTTTTGTTTATTATTTTAATTTAGGGGTTTTAAACCTTAAAATAGTTAATTTCACATCCAAACAGACCCATTTATGCTGTGTAGAAAAATATTACTATTGGCATTAAATATAGATACAATCGCTATGTAGGAAGCACAAAATGAAAAAATAAATATATATAAATAAATAAAACTTAATTTAATGTATTGAAAATATATATTATATTATCAAAATCGTCTTCTTTTAAAGATGTTTTGATGTTTTATTGGTAGCTTAATATCTAAAATTGACAGTCCCATACAATATACTTAAAAAAAATTGAGTAATTTTAGTTCCTTATGTCCTCATGGGGTGAAAATGTAAAGAACTCAATGCATATTCGCAACATTCTAAATCAATTAGTTATCACACTGATTTTTACCCATTTTGTCCATTTTGTGTAAGCCATGTATAAGACATATACTGTTTGTACAGGTGAGTGACGGCAGTCTGACGGTGCAGGCCATCACGCGGGAGGACCGGGGGGCCTACAGCTGCCGAGCCCACAGTGACCAAGGAGAGGTGCTACACACCACCCGCCTTCTGGTGCAAGGTGAGCATCTGCTGATTGCAATATCTACGTTGCAACATCCATTGATTTTCCTTCTCCAGCATTAGTTTAGTGATTCACAGGAAAGCTAAATCTTAAAGTTTTTTCAGTTTATGAAGTAAAAATTTGAGTTTGTTTAGAAAAAGGCGGACACTGAGTAATTTTCTTTAAAGTAATTAAAATATTGATAGTTTTTCTTCATGTTTTGATGTAAAAATATAATGTGCAGTGTTCCCAATAAATGGAAATACAAATACTTTACTCACTTTTTAAAAAAACACTGCTATTATTTTGAATACAACTGTACATATACAACAAACAAGCACAAAAAGAACACTTCTGGTACTAATAGTCAGGGAAGCAAGGAAGCGTCCTTCAATGTCAATATTTGTCCGTTCCTCGCTACTGTGGTCATTGTGTCCCATCGATACTAGGTGCAAAGATGCAAAGCCCTCTGTGCTCCCTGGTTAATTAGTCTCTTTTAGTGAATCTGTATATGGACACATCAGTGTTGTCAAAGTCTGGTCTTTCCGTCTCGTCACTCTAAGCACATCTGCCGCAGTCAATATGCTCAGTCCGCTCCATCTGCATAGATCACTTCCTGTCACTCAGCTCCTAATGGAGCCTTCCAGTAGAAGCTGTTTACAGCTCTGCTCGGAGGGATGGAGGTGATTTACTGCAGGTTTACAGTTACCGCCTTGTACACACTCACTCACCTTCAGAGTGGCTTGTTTATTTTTTAACCTGTGGTTCACATGAGTATCTTATATACCTTTCTCATAACTGATGATTTACACCCTTGCTGAAAAGATCAGCTTGCATTCATCTCTAAGCTGGTCAGTCTAATCTGTGCCTGGATGGCACTGGTCTAGCTGGTGGCCAATAGGAAAGGTTCAGAGTTGAGATCTCTTTAACATTTCAGATATTTCTATACTGTAATGAGAATAAAAAGAGAAAAGGACCATACTCTCTCTCAATTTAGGAATACTCTTTAGGACATAAAAAGACAAAATGTAAAACATATAATTTAAATAATAATTATAACATTTTGTCTCAGTTTTGGCTTTCATGACATAAAAATTCATAAACTTGTTTTGACTAATGTTAATGTTGTAGTTAGGAAAAATTCATATCAGGTTCAAATTTTTGCATTTATAATTAGCATTTGGATAGGAAGGAATGATGAATATGCAAAAAAACTAAATAAAATAAAAAATATTTTAATTTTTTATTAAAAAAATTAATCTTCAAATTTCCAAAAACACTTCCACAGTGTGATATATTTCATGCGTCCTTACATTATCTCACAAGTTCTGTAGGATTTGTAAATACAAAGAAATTCCAGGTTTAAATAATGAACCGTCCCTGTTCATTGTCGCCTATCAATGAGGCAATATCTGCACTATGCTCAGTTTCCGCTTATGAATGCTACGGCAACACACGTAGGCAAATGCGGAAGTGGTAGTTATTTACTGTGCGATTTCATATCATGGATCATGTTTACACTCTCCACAATCTCAAAGAATGTAGATGTACACCAACCGAATTGGATTATGGAACAGTCAACGAAATAAAGCAAGAACAAATTTCTGCGTGCCGTTTCCGAAATAGAGAGAGCTTTGTGAAAACCTCGGACTGCACAGAGACTGATTTGATTTTTCAACTTAACCATGACTCATTATCTCATAATTTATATATTTAATCTCATAATTATGACATAATGATTTACCAAAGCATTTTGTTTTCTTACATGGCAGAAATGGGCCTCCATACCTTCTGAGAACAAGATAAAATAATGATTTTAAAGGCATTGTTCACCCCAAAAATGTAAAAATTGCATTTCAATCATTTACTTAAGTTCAAGTTACTCAAGTTTTTTCTTCAGTTGAACACAAAGGATGATATTTATACCAGAATGCTGGTAATAAAACAATTGATAATATTTCTTTCCCAATATGGAAATCAGTGGGGACCAACAACTGTTTTCTTCAAAATATCTTCTTTTGTGTTCAACATTTGCAACGTTGGTTGAGTAAATTATGGCAAAATTCTAATATTTGGGTGAACTATCCCTTTAAAGAGAAAACAAATCTGTCAACAACACACTGGTCCATTTAAGCCATGGATCAAACGTCACCTGGAAAAAGATCTGGCTTTCTTGTCTCCTTCATGATGGTTATGAGGGGATCTGTTTGATAAGCGTGTGAGTTTCATGCGCATGCAAACAGAATAACGGTTGTTCGTTCTGAGTCAGCACCTGGTACTGGTACCACAGTCTCTCCCCATATGGCCTCCGCGTTAGTACAGAATGATGAAGTGGTTCAGTTTATTATCCATGGGCGGTGTACAGTATGACAGCAAACATGAGCAAGCTGCCTGTCACTGGCTTTGGCAATATATTTGTGATGATTTGCATGGTCACTATAATTTTAGTGCAGAGCTTTCAAATCAATTTTAGTATTTTCCGCTTAATTAGTGAAAGCTATTTAATTTGTTGTAAAATTATATAAAGACATTTTGTTTATAAAACAATTGGCTTTTTGATACAGTTTTGAAGGCAACGCAAACTATTATTTAAAATGATCTATAGATAAAATATCATTTGCATAACATTGACATCTTTTTTTCTGATCATTCACATCACAACTAATTTCTTTAAATATGAAAAACAAGACTGTCAATAGATTTAAATAATAGTGATACATTTTAATCTAATAAAATAAATGAGTTTGGATCATCACTTAAAAAAAAATAGCATTAGCATATATTACATTTTGTGTGTGAATATATTTACGCACACATTATTCATTTGAATTGTTGTATTAGATTTTAATTGCATTAAACTTTTTGAATCCACTTGGCAACAAGGGTTGCTTTATGGAATTAATAGATTAAATCTTCCCAATTTAAGCCATTTCATGTACATAAACACTGAAACAAAACTGATCATATTCAGATATTATATATATATATATATATATAAGCAATATGATCCGTCCTACCTGGACTTTAGAGCTTTAGTTGGAGTGATTCAGAAGAGGATCGTCTGCTCTCGTCTGAGTACCAACGAGTCAGATGGAGACACATATGAACTGTGCCGAGCCAAAATTGCCTTGGCCATGGGCTGTTTTGTTTAGTAAACTAGCAATATTGTTTTTACAAAAAGCAATATTCTCATGAAGCCTCTGGAGAGGCACTCTAGTTAAAACCTGCTTCAATAACATGAGCGCGAGCAACGCCAGGGATATTTTTAGACGCTTTCAAGTGATGCCTTTTGCGATTTCATTTTAATAAGCAAAGCTGCGCTACTGTCAATAATCCCCTTAGATGCAGTGTCATTTACTGCACATTAAGGAAACATCCAGGAAGCTCTCAGCATAGTCCACACATTAAGATTAGAAGATATTTTACAGCTAGTCATAGGTTTGTTTGTGCGAAGAGCAGCACTCACGCTGGATCTTTCTGCAGAGCACCCACAAATCTCACAGCGGCCCGAGTGTCACGACAGTATTCCTGCCTACCCACACGTCTAATTAAAAGTCTATTGGCAATTTCAGTGACAGCCTCGTGTGGGAAGGATAATATTCTCTGTGGGAAGGTCTGACAGTAGTATCCTTGCTGTCTTTATTAGACAGGTTTATATACATGCATAAACATGGAGGAAAATTAGGATAATTGCAAGGAATACCACATCTGTGGCATGCAGTTGATTACCACAGACAGTAATTCTTTCCCCTGTGTGTATAAACAAAAATTAAATGTGTTTGCACTTGCAGTAAATACGCGAAGAAACAGAAGGTTAGCAGGCGAATGGCTGGCACACTGTCACACTGTTTTGAAAGTATAACTGCAATGTTAGCATGCTAGTTTGTTAGCATTTGAGATCACAGGTTGTCTTTTAGGCTACCTGTTTGTTTTTGTTTTTTGTTTGATTATAAATATAATGTGAATACTAAAGAGGTTTTGGGTGTTTTTCGGTCTTGTCACTGGTTTACTGTTTTGTTTAATTAGTCTTATTGTAATTGGTTGTTCTTAATTAGTCTTGTTATCTTGTTTGGCTTAGAACCAGAGAACAAATGGAAGGGGAAGCAGGAACTTAAAAAAAAAACTAAAACGACTAGCTTTACATTTCTGATTTAAAAAAAAAAAAACACAGTATGCTGGTTAGGTATGTTTCGGTGCTGGGATGCTGTTTCAAGCTGGTCCTTTGCTGGTTCATGTTGGTCCTTTGGCTGCACGTGACCAGCATAAACCAGCAAAATGACTGGAACTAAATTGTTGTTTATTTCAGTTCCTCCAAACTGACATCATCAGAGAAGGAATGCCTAGAGTGGAAGCAAGTGATCAGATTTTATTAACCTGCACAGATACATTTTTTTACCCAAAGATTAGCAATGTGTGGTAACAAAATTAATACTGTGCATTTTTATTTTTTATTTGATTTATTTCGTTTTACAGTAAAATGCTGTTAATTGTAGTGTTCAGAAGTAAAAAAAGAAAATCAGTGTATAATTTACAGTCAAAAACTGCAAAGTGATATTCCCAGAATTCATTTGAAAGGGTTTTTTGTTTAAAATAATCATGTTAATAGTTTTAACATCTCCTGTTGTTTATTAAATGTTTATTGGATTAATGTGTGTTACCATGATGATGTGTTGTGTATGCATGAATGACTTTACGCATCTTCTATATATTATTTTATACTTTAGCATGTGGAAAAGCTACTTGTGATGAACTTTGATTTTTCTGTATTTCTTGCAAAATTATTCTGGCAACCACAGCTTACTAAATTATTTAGTAAAAACTACAGGTTTTTATAACCGTGTTATAACTGTATATATCATAATTGCAACTTTCCTTAAAGCTCACATTAGTCTAAACAGTAACCAAATTTTTCTGTTTTATTTTTCTGTCTATAACCCTCTGTTTGCCTCCACTAGGTCCTCCGTACATCGTGTCACCACCCGAGAACATCACTGTTAACATATCCCAGAATGCCCAATTTACGTGCCAAGCAGAGGCATATCCTGGCAACCTGACCTATACCTGGTACTGGGAAGAGGACAACGTCTACTTTAAGAAGTAAAGTTATGATCGAGTTCACTACTGTGCCAAGTTTCAGAGTCTTGAACACAGAAGCTGCTGTGTGTGTGTGTGTGTGTCTGTCGGTTTTAGATTAGAGCCACATATATTTTTAGCCCCAGAATCCCTGAATCTCAAGCACTCTACAGCTGCATTAAGGCAAATGCTAGCGCAGTGACGCGGAGGCGCACACAGCAGGTTTTTATGCCGGGATGGGAACATCTTGTGACACTGTGCTTGTGTCATCACATGCCTAAAAAAACATGCTGATCATCTGAAGCTGAGCCAGAAGCTGTTCTGACTCCCCCAAGCGTGGCCGTATTGACCCTCTATATGCAGGGCTGTAGTCTGTTCCTCTCTGTGGAAACTGGCCAGAATAATGTTTCGAAATAACGGTTTCCGGTACTATTGAACTGCAAGGGGCGGACGGATGTTCATGGGAATATTCAGACTGCTGGCCAACCCACCACTTTGTGTAGAAACACTTTAGTAGACACTGATTTTTGTAAAATTAGCCGTAAGAATCAACATTTTATTTGCTTAGAAACATTTTTTTATTTTGTTTTCAGACATACATTCATCCTCAGGGTAGTAGATAATGAAGTCTTTAACAGGGCTCTAAAGCCGTACGTCAGGGGGTTGAGTTTGCCAAATATTATCCAATCTCAAATGATTTTATCACATAATTTCATTTATTTTTTAATTTTACTTCATTTTGTTCATTTTTTTTTTATTTATGTGAAAATATCAAAGTTTGTTGATAACATAAAAAATAAAAAAGGCCATTTAAGAAGCTAAAATTAAACTAAATGCCAATGTCTTTATTTTTCAAAACTGTGACTTTAAATCTCATAATTGTGACTATATATAAATTTGTCTATATAAATGCCTATATGTAACTCTCATAACTTTGATATTGTGTCTCACAATTACAATATTTATGTTTATTTTATATTTGTATTTTTATTTTATAATTGTGACTTGCACTCAGTTTTGACAGTTTCAAGATTTCAATCTCATATTTGTGACTCTTAAATTGCTACGTTTTCTCAAAATAATTCATTATATCATATTTGTGACTTGTAATCCTGCTTTTTTATATCAAAATGATTCATTTCCTGTAACAGTGAGTTTATATATCACAATGGCTTTATAGCAAATGTATCAAAATGCCATACTTCTGACTTTCCTTTTATTGCTGTTTATTTTTTTGTTTATTTTCAGAAACAGACTGCCATAATAATGAGACATTGTAATAGCATCAGTTCTTCTCAGTGTACAAACAGGTTTAATAATATTTTCAAACGGATCATCTCTCTTCTCTTCCCTGCAGTGATCTGAAGCTCCGCGTTCGCATCTTTATTGACGGAACCCTCATTATCTACAGAGTCAAGCCAGAGGATGCTGGGAAATACACCTGCAGCCCAAGTAACAGCCTGGGCATCTCCCCCTCTGCTTCAGCTTACCTGACCGTGCAATGTGAGTTTCACCATCAACCTCTTGAAGAGCCTGCAGCACCAGGCCTGCATTTAAAATCTCAGTCTGTGTCCTGTGTGCCTATGAGGTGTTTTATGTCAAGTGTACTATCATCAGAGCGGGAAAATTGGTGTCTGTCACGTACAGGGACAGAGCTATTTACACCCTTTGAGATGCCGTGGTGGCTGCCAGGCATCTGAGATGTTCTAGTTGCCGCCTGTCTCTGGAGGGTTTGAGAGCTCACTTCCATCTGCACCAGGACTCTTGTGGTGCTGCAGGAAGTGGTGGAGTCTGAGCTGCCTCTGCGTCTGTCTGTCTGTCTCTCTTGGATAGAAAAGACAGATTGGAGAAGCCTCACTTTCTGCGGTCACCATGAAAAATTGGAATCATGACAGTTATAAATGACAGCCAAGAGTTGTCACTGAAGCGACTTCAATTCGTTATTAGAATACAAATAGTTCCAGCTCTGAATTATAAATTATGACAAAATACATATATGTGAATGCAAATCAGTGTTCCAAACCAATATCACCTGCAGTTTAGTTAACTATATATATATATATATATATATATATATATATAAATATATACATCATGGTCCAGTTCCTCCTGTAGCAGCTCAATTGGGTTGATTGGGGTAATCAAAATTAAGATTATTGCTGGTCTTCAGTGATAATGTCAAGTTACTTTTATGTACAGTAATTGCACCAAAAAATGATAACAATTTATGCTGACATCCAAATGCTGATATTCAAAACCAAAATGATAATGAGAATGCTGATATCCAAACTTTTTTACATAAAATTGAACACACACAAATAAATTCTAAGTTCATTATTTAAGTTTTTGCATGTTTTTTTTTGTCATTATATTATATTATATCATATTATATTACAGTTTTTCTTGATTGCTTAAACACATTTCTTGAAACTATGCCTCATATTCTCACAACAGTAAACACAAATCCATAACATCTCACCCAATTTCCCAAACATCCTATTTTCAGGACAAAATGAAGCTCTTCACTCAAAACCATTAACTTTTACTGAAAAACCAAACTTTGCCCTCAGACATCAAACACAAGCCCTCGAAAACACAAACAATACAACATAGTCTTACACACTGGTGCAATTAATTCAAGACAATATTTCCAAAACAGTTATGTTGCTCATGGATCTCCTCCTCAAAAGCCTTTTTACATGAACACAAAAAAAACAACTAATGTGTACACTGACACATTTTTATTCATTCATGTACTACACAGTAAAACAGAAAAAAAAAAAATACAAAATGTAATCTTCTGCCTCAGCATCCTGTCTTTGTTCTGGGTCAGGCCAAAAAAATCTGGTGCACATCACAAGTGTTGTTTATGTATGCCATATATTCATTTCAAAAGTACAAATGTACACATTTCTGTATGTGGGATGTTGATTGAAAAAGACTGTATGTGAAAAGAAATGTGGTTGAAATTTGGTTGACAGTTTATGACAGTTAGATCAACCAATTTGTGTTTACCGTAATGACTTACAGTAAACAATGCATTACAGTAATGACTAGGTGTCATTGTGTACATAAGCAGATCAAAATCAAATATACCTAATCGGCTGCATGATTGTACCAGAGCAATGGCGACTTGATCAAAAGAATGAGAAATGTTTTATGATTTACACAAGAGACTAAATTATGTGGAGGTTGAACGAGTAGTTCTGAGAATTTCATTTCTGATCCGATAAATGAACCAAAGCCCCCGAGAATAACTGTAAACGGACTTTGGCCCTTTTATCTCCATGAAATGTTGTGATCGGTGTGTGATAAATTTTGACTCCTAGTGTTTCCACCTGGGTAATTGTGTGCTAACTGAGCTCAAGCTGTGCAGAACTGAGTTAAACATTACTGAATGCTAGTGTTTTCTAAATGACCACAAGGAGTAAGCACTGAAAATGTAGGGATTTGTGTGTAGAGTTTTGCACTAATAGTTCACCAAATTTGACTCATGTGTTAAAGCAGTGAATAGTGTTTCTAGTTTAGGGAAATGGGTGTGCTTTTAGAAAAATAGCGTTATGGTTTTGAAATTTTAGTTTAAGTAAAAGCTTGGTTATATTTTTTTTTTGCAATCGAGAAAAACTTTAATTAGAAATGCAATTATTTGTACTAACAACATTGTCACTGCATAGTAAACATGTTCTGTTTTTGTGCTTTTAAAACACACACACACACACACACACACACACACATATATATATATATATATATATATATATATATAATTGTATGTTCATTATAATAAATTTATAATAATATAATCTAAGATATTTTGTCTTTATATTATATTATATTGGTAGCATTTTAGGTTTTCTTAACTAGTTACTTATTAGTGTGCATATTAGCCATTTATTAGTTGTAATTAAGCACATATTAATGCCTTATTCTACATTCCTAATCTTACCCAATGCCTAAAACAATTACTGTACTAACTATTAATAAGCAGCACGTTAGGAATTTATTGAGGAAAAAGTTGTAGTTAAAGGGATACTCCACCCCTAAATGAAATATTTTTATTCAATAATCAATCTCCTCTGTGTCTTGAGCAAAATGGTGCATCCATGTGTTGCGGCTGTCACAGAACAGCGCACGTATTTTGCGTCCATCAGATACTCTCCAAAATGTGGGGTGGAGTATCCGTTTAATAGTGAATAAATGTTCATTATTCTAAAGTGTTACCATTATATTATATGAAAATTTTATGCATGTAACCCCTAGCACCCTGTTCTGTATGTAGATGTAGTTGGGCATCTGCCATTAAAAAAAAACATTAACATAGTTGACAGCTAATGAAAATATTTGAAGTCCGTAATGATTGTTACAACAGGAAGGAAGTGTAATGAGAAAATGTGTATTGTCTTGAACAAAAAGTTTCATCAGGCACAGGGGCATACTGAATTCAAAAGATGGCTTGTTTCTTTCATTTTACCACCCAGAACATAATGTCATGATGACCCACTATATCATCACTGCTGAAAAGAGGTCAGGGGTGACAAGGGGGCCTTAATGAATTGACTGAGGGGAAATATAGCCTGGCAGTTTAAAGAGAGAAGAGATTAGCTGTGGAAAAGCATGTTATATTGTGTCATATGCCGAACAGTGGCTGACTGTCTAATTAGCAGCCAGTCCTCTGTGCCGCTGGGGTTGTGCTACATCAGTCAACGACACCCCAGGGCTGCTGCAGGTGAGACAACTTCACAGGAAGGGCTTTAAATAACACTTACATGTTCCGTTACCACACATCACTTACACAGGCTCCCGAACACTGCGATTTTGCAGTGAAAATATGGGAGATGTGTTGATTTAGATTTTAAATATCTATAACTAACTGATAGGAACCATATTATGATAAATACTTGGAAAGCATAGCAAGACTGACCTGATTATGTCATGTGTTGTATCTGCTTTAGTACAACTAACATTATAACCTATGTCCTTCTTGTTATCCCATATCCTGCCCTCAGACCCTGCCCGTGTTGTGAACATGCCACCTGTCATCTACGTCCCAAGAAAGTTGCCAGGAATTATTCGCTGTCCAGTGGACGCCAACCCCCCAGTTACGTCAGTCCGTTGGGAGAAAGATGGCTACCCCCTCAGAATCGAGAAGGTCTGTAATGCATGGACGTCTGATGTCTAAAATGTCTCTTGACTCTTTAACAACACTCCGGTTCTGATTTCACTTCTCCGTTCCTCTCACAGTATCCTGGATGGAGCCAGATGGCAGACGGAAGCATTCGGGTGGCAGAGGTCACTGAAGACTCCCTTGGCACCTACACCTGTGTGCCTTACAATGTCCTAGGTACCATGGGACAGTCCCCTCCAGCCACTCTGGTGCTAAAGGTGAGTCAGTGCATCTTAGTTAAAAAGAATCACATTTTCCTTGAATTTTGGTTTGTGAGGTAAACATCACTATGTGACCCCAGGACCCCCCTTACTTCAACGTGAGGCCCGGGGGGGAGTACCGTCAGGAGGCGGGGAGAGAGCTGGTCATCCCCTGCGCTGCTTCTGGAGACCCTGAGATTCCAACCATCGTCTGGAGAAAGGTAACATGATTTCAATATAAGCCAGGAAGAAAGTGGTTTTTCTTTACTAATGTAAGTAAATTTGTTTTGTTTTTTACACTCCCCAGCCATTTGAGGCACGTTTTAATACTTTATTTGACTACATTTGGACGGTTAAACAAAAACACCCACCTACTCCTATTCAAGTGCTAGGATAATTTTTAAAATAACTTTGATCAGACTCATCTGAAAGAAGAAAGTCATATACAACTTGGATGCTTTGAGGTTGATTTTCAAAGGTCCCTTTTCATTTTTGGTGAACTAAACCTTTAATTTTGAATTATTTATCATTGTGTCCTTTGTGAAGGTTGGGAAACCCAGCAGAAGCAAACATAACATCTTACCAAGTGGTAGCTTGCAATTTGTGTCTCTGAGCAAAGAGGATCATGGGGAGTGGGAATGTGTTGCCACCAACGTAGTAACAAGCATCACTGCCAGCACACGCCTTTTTGTAATAGGTAAATTACCTTTATCTTAATTTCTGTTTCTTATCTATCTATCTATCTATCTATCTATCTATCTATCTATCTATCTATCTATCTATCTATCTATAGCCTTGTTTCCATCCAGTTTTTACGCTGTTTTGTTAGCGACAAAGAGAATTTGCGGAAAAAAATATTAGCAAAATCTGCTGTCCACAATTTGCCTGTTTCCATTCAACTGGCCTTTTACCGATAAAATGGTGTGTGTGATGATGTCATCCTTAAAAAAAAACAAATTGTCGCATCAGACGAAGTTTTGTTGTATTGCAAAAAAAATTGCCCTTAAGCTGTTTCCATACATAATTTCACCTATTGCGCAAATCATATGCAAATAGTCTGTTCTTAATCTATTTGATAATAAAAAAACTTTTTATTAACTTTTTTTAACTGTTATTAAATTATATAGGCCTACATAAAAATAACAAGTTTTCATGTTTTTGTACTTTATATACTATTTAGATACTCCAGCTTCAAGCAAAATGCTATTCATTAGCAGATGCACTTGTATTATTGTTTTTTTGTTGTTGTTTGTTTGTGTAGTTTTTTTTTATTTACTTTTATTAGACTGAATTGAAAATAGGAATGTTAAACTACAAGTAGCAGCCTATATGCAGAATTTCAGATTATTTTTGTGATGTGCTTTTGAAAGCGGCATCTAATTATTTACAAAAGCACAATTTTTTTTATTGTGAATGTACACATATAAAATAAATATTTGAAATAGTTTCAGATAAGGTCTTAATCTTGAACGAGTATAGTAAGCCGTTTCCACTTTTATAAGAAGAAAAAATCAAGTGGGCCTGCCGGCGCGGCGTGCAGTTACGCATTAAACTACTAACCGTACACCTATAAAATCCTGAACAAAATTAGGCCTAATAAATGTAACTTTCAAAGTATTAAAAGAAACATCAAATTAAGATTTTATGTTTGAGAGGTAACTCATATTTTTACCATATTTAAAATTTCAGCTGCAATAATATTATGATTTAATGTGTTTTGGACATGGAATCATATGTGTAGCAAAGTTCACTTTGTAATTGCAATATTCAAAATGGCAATGTATTTCTTATGCAAATTTACATTTCCATTACTCCACGTGCAAAATTTTTTGCAGAAGGAAAATTTTCAAATTTTGATGCTGTATAAGCAAAATGAACATGTATAACCTAAATTGATCTGATATGTGTAACATGTCCAAGCACAAATAGTAGCAAAAGTAGCATTTAAATGTTATTTGTCCGAAATGCATTTAAAGTAACAATTAGGACACTTATGATTGCATTTTCATCAAGACCACACCCACCCTCCGTCAATCATTGCTTCAAGGCGGGGATTAAGTTTAGGAAGCGTGTTAAGTTTAGATCGTACGAAATATAACTGTATCTTTTATAGTGTCAAATATTAATATGCTTGTTAATAGTTTTTCCACTGTTTTGGGGCACATTCAATTCATAGCCGCTGAAAGATATGTCTTCGTCAGCTTTTTGTTCGCTTCATGTATCCGTACCGTAATACCACAAATAGACGTACACAGAATGTGGCGGCTCACGTGACTGCAGTCTGTTCAGGCTGACAATTCTGCAAAACGCTCCAATATTAATCTAGTTCTGTCACCTACATACACGTACAAATCTTCTCAAACACCACTATTTCTCTATATGCTCCACTTCATATCTCCAGCCGCTATGTTTCGAACAATCTAAGCATAACACGCTTCCGCCAGTCCCCGCCTTGAAGCAATGATTGACGCATCATTGATTGATGCATTTTCAAAGACGTATTGAATTTTGCTACAAATATCCCACGGCGTCTTGATGAAAATGCAATCGTAAGGGTCCTAACTGTTAGTTAAATGCATTTCGGACAAATAACATTTAAATGATTATTTTGCTACTATTTCTGCTTGGACATATCAGATCAATTTGGGTTAGACATTTTCATTTTGCAACTTTGCATTAAAAATAGTATGCAATTTACATATTAAGATTACTGTTGTAAATGGCAAATGTAAATAATATTATTTCATTTTCATGTTCATTTTCCTTCTGCACCAAACTTTGCACATGTGGGTTAATGGAAAATGTAAATTTAAATAAGAAATACATTGCCATTTTGAATATTGCATTGCAAATTGAATTTTGCTAGACATATGCTTCCATACATGGATGCTGCCAATAGATTAATTCTGCCATGTGAAAAATAAATACTGTGTCAACATTTACAAAATTGTATCGATAATTAGCATTTCCATCAGCTATACCGGTAAAAAAATTTTGAAGCTCTAAATATTTTTCCCTAAAAACTCCTTGGATTGAAACCTGGTTTATGAATGCTGTAGCACAGCACTGTGTAAGTACCTTTTTAATTACAATTTTTATTCATTTATTTACATTTTTGTACTGTACATTTTTTTTGGACCAGGTCAGCACACCATGTTAAATTTTGAAAGGTTCTTAAGGACACAAAATACTTTTTAGATATGTGATTTCTCAAAATGTGCCAGATAGGAAGTGTTAATGTAGGACATTACGATTCCCAGCCAATCGGCACAAGTGAGTCATTGCAGTAGGGGGGCCGTGTAGCTTGTGGGAGCTCTAACTCAGCTGTCACATCTGAGAGTTCGCCCTCGGATGACAAGTGATGTGTCAGCGGGCACACAACCCCACACACACACGTTATTTGTTTGGTGATGGACTGGTGTCATGGCAGTCTAAAGATTATGCTTAATGAGGGAGCAATTAACAGATCCTCCGCAGCTGCTAGGTGCCGATAAGAGATGTGGTGGAACTCCTGAATCCATCTTCCACTTCAGCGTTTCCATCGCCATGTGCTCTCCTGCTATTATCAGACTGGGTCAGTCTGTGCACAGAGTTAGTTTATTGTCTAGTCAGAAAACATAAGTGAGTGGAGGTTCAGGTCAGACAAATGGATCTCCTGTTCTTCAGTTTGTCATAAATCTTTCTAGCTGTGTCTGAGAAGGCTAAACCCATCTTGGAAAGGAGTTGTTTTGTGATGAACCTTCTGGCCTCGACCTTAAAGATTTTGGATTAATCACTAAGAATGAATTGCGGCCACTAATAGACAATGTTCCCGAATGTCTCCCCTAACAATGACCCCGCTGCTTGCAAATGTTTAGTGAATTTGTTCCTTCACATTATATTCAGCATGGCATGTTTTGCTATTTTGGTAATGGGTTTTGGTAAAAAATTCATTTAATCTTTTTATTAATCAAAAATCTTTGTTTTTCACGAGTTTCACAAAAAAATTAATCAGCGAAACTATATTTCATAATATTACAGTTTTTGCTATGTTTTGATCAAATAAATGTAGCATTGGCGAGCATAAGATGCTTACTTAAACACTTACTAAAACATGTAAATCCTACCAACCCTAGACTTTTGAACGGTAATGTAAAATTTTGTTTTTTTTGTAATTGAGAGTTCCTATCTAAGTTGCATAAATAAAAATGGTAAAAAAATGCATAAAGTGAAAAGATTCTACCCTGTGCAAACCTTATTAAGGTGCTTGCTTACTTATTGGCCCAGTTCGATCAAGCCCATCCCCAAGTCACTATGATATTCTGGCTAGAAATATTTCAGCTCCACAAGCCACGTGATCTCACGTGTCATTTATCAAATGTATCATTTAGGAGGAGCTATGTGCCAAAGTTAAATGCTAAGGGTTAGTGGTTAATTCAAATCCACTATATTTAGTATGAGCTATAGTGCTAGCATTTGCAGACACTACTAATTAAAAATAACCATTTCAGGCACTAGTCCACATGCGCCAACTAATGTCCACGTGTCAGCATCCACAAGCTCCGCTAATGTTTCCTGGGAACCTGGATATGACGGAGGCTTTGAACAGACGTTCTCGGTCTGGTACGGCCCGGTGTAAGTCCTGCCAGAATCCCCACTAATTATAGCTCCTTCCTCACTTTTTTCCTAAATGTACTTGTGACTTTGGTCTAGTCTTTAAAAAAAAAAAAAAGCTATGTATTATATTCATATGTAAATGCAATGAATTAACCAATGTAATGTTTAATGTCAATGTATTTGTTTTTCAAGACATATATATTATGCAATATTCTTGTTTTTCATTGTATTCAGTTGAAGTTTTATAATAGAACTCTTTGGTATAATCCAATAGAAAGGTGAAGAATGATTTAGGGCCACATGACTGGCTCTCCATACCTGTGCCCGGCTCTCAGACGTGGTTGGTGGTCCAGGGGTTGGAGCCAAAGACTGCCTATCAATTTAGTGTGCTGGCCCAGAACAAGCTGGGCACCGGCCCCTTCAGTGAGGTAGTCACTGTGACTACAGGAGGTAGGGTGACACTTCTACACAAACTAGATCTTGTAATGGACCTGTGAATGATTATCAAAACGAGATGCGTGTGCAACCTCCCTTTATTTTTCCTAGGGTATCCCATAAGTACCCCTGAACCACTGGTGCTTCTAACTCCACCACGGTGCCTCACAGCCAACCGGACACAGCAGGGTGTATTGTTGACATGGCTTCCTCCAGCCAATCACTCTTCACCAATTGACCGTTACATCATCGAGTTCCGCCTTGGAGAAAGGTGGGAGGTTCTGGATGACTTGATTCCTGCCACTGAGACTGAGATCATAGCAAGAGATCTTATTCAGGTAAAACTTACTCCTTCATTATCTTTTGTATAGTACTTTAAGTTTACGTAATTATTTAAGTTCCATAAATAATAGAGTCAGGGTAATTTACAAAAATTAAATTTGTTTACTTGCGTTTGTTTCAAAAAATGGCAGTTCTGTGACTATTTAGAGAAACACAGTGAGGGAATGCATTTCCGCTAAAAAGCTCAGAAGATTTCATTTTAATTCAGTCTGACATACAGCGGAGTCTGCTACAAATGTTCTTGTTACAAATCTGTTGGTAGATCTGACACTTCAACCTGTTGGCCTCACAGGATTTGTGACCCACTGACCTGTTTCTCTGTCTCCCAGGACTCTTGGTATGAATTCCGAGCGCTAGCTGTAATGGATGATCTTGTCAGTGAGAGCAGTAATGTGGTGGGAGTGTCAAGTACAGGTGAGAATAAGGGGCGAAACTAAAATGCACCAATTCATTGCTTTAGCCACCTAGAGCTTCACTGCCCTCTGCTGCTCATTGTAGTTAATGCCCTACATGTTTTTTTTGCTGTGATAATAGGGTGTCATGCACCTATTTTTTTGGAGGGGGGATTAGTGGCCGGCTTGTCTTATTTAATTTGCTTTTGGAAGTTAGATTCAAAATCCACTTGGCTCAAAAATCTGAATGCCGCATGCCCTCTCCATCTAAATAGTAAAGGTGCTTCTGATCTGATATGCTGCAGTTGTGTTAACACTATGCTATAGTCTGCTTTGTAATGCACACTAACTAAATCACTGTCAGCAATCATGTTAACGTGCTTTGTGAATACATGCTTGCTGCATTCTCCCATTCTAATTTCATGTTTTGGAGTGTGTCTCCTCTCTCAGACCCCTTCCCTCCCACAGAGATCACAGATGAGGGGCTGGCCAAGCCAGTGGTGGCCGGCATCGTGGCCACCATCTGTTTCTTGGCAGCTGCTATTCTCTTCAGCACGCTTGCTGCATGTTTTGTCAACAAGCAGCATCGTCGTAAGCTTAAACGCAAACGAGGTAAGTCCTTCTTAACTTCAAGACACAGTTAACAATCTTGGTAATGGGTAATTTTTGCACAGATCACAACTATATCAGATTTGCAAGAAAAAAAATACATCTCTTCAGTTGTATTGCATTTGACCAACTTCGGCATTGCAGTGGTTGAGATAAAGATCTGAACATATTTTCATGCTGATGTGGCATTGTGTGATTTGTCCTTAGACCCTCCACTATCAATTACGCACACAAGGAAAAGCATCGAATCTCCGTAAGTACCAGTGCATGGTAACATCCATCATACTTTGCACTTCTGCAAATCTTTTAACTATCAGGCACATGGCTTGAGAGAGAGAGAAAGAGAGAGAGAGCATGTACAGTTTGGGAAGTCAAACAGCTGACCCTAGCAGCTGCTGTGTTACCGTGAGGGATGCATGGAGGAGGATTTGAGTGGTCACTAAAGTGGCTGCTATAAATGCATCTGTGCTTACCTCTGCTTTTTAGCAGTGAGATGCATTGATTTGCCATTATAAACAATCTTCTCAGGCTCTTTCTTTTCTTTTTTTTTTGCTGTCCAGTCAGGTTGTGATAGAAACTTCAATAGTATTAGAATATATTATACACATGAAGCTTATCCCCCAGCTCCTGTGAATTGAACAGTGCAGGCATGGCAGCATGTCACTCTCCCATTTATAACTAGAGCTAAAGGAAGGAGAACATTAAGGGTAGCACCTCCAACCCAGTTCGAACTGGGACTCACGCTCTTATTCGATTCCATTGTGGTCTTCATAGAGCTGCAGTCTCATGCTCCCATCCCACCCATTTCCACATAGCAGTGGGGAACCAAAGTCTGGTTGACGGCCGACTCTGCCCCGTCTCTATTGTGTTTTTGTCATCGCAGGCCTCCTCTTACCCCCTTGCCTGGCATTGAGCCCTACTGGGAAGAGCCAGACAGGAGCAGCTACAGGCCCCCATCCACCAGCCCTCAGTGAGTGCTTGCACCTGTATCTCTCTCTGCAGCAGGCGCTAGTATGCGCCTGTCTGCCGTAGCTGCATGATGTCAATAAGGGGTGCAGAGCTAAACTGCTGCTTTGGGGGAATAGACAACTTCAGCCCTCAGCTGCTCCAAATTCTTATACTTGTTTGACCACTTATAGCCAGCAAGATAAAAAATATAGTTTAGCTGATATTATGTTAGCTCACTGGTGCCTGTACTGACTTATCTGTTTCTGTGTCCTGTCCCCATTCTGTTGTTCTCCGTTATCTCTCACCCTGACATAATCTTTCATTTTTTTTCAAGATGACCTTTAAATAAAGATCAGTGTTTACTGTTATGAAAAGACATGTTGATTAAGGCTAATTACCCTGAATTTTGTTAATTTTAAAACAAGTGCACTAGAAAGTGTAATACCATGTCATTTCATTTCAATGTGATCAGTGATTCAGTGATTCTTGTTTCCATAGTGATGATTTTAAGTTCTGGTATTCCCCAGGGCTCAGTCCTAAGCCCCATGTCTTTTTTTGATTGATAGGCTGTCCTCTGGGAAGATCAGTCCTGAGAGCATTGCTTCCTCCCGGCCCTCATCTCTGGCCAGCGTGGGTGGCCATGGTCTTTACGTTAAGAAGTTGCCGAGCCCTAGGAAAGAGAAAGAGCTTTCCCTCTATAAGAAAACCAAGAGAGCAATAACCAGTAAGAAGTACAGCGTGTCCAAGCATGAGGCTGAGGTCACCACGCCCATCGAGCTAATCAGCCGTGGACCTGATGGCCGATTCGTCATGGACCCCAATGACATCGACACGTCCCTCAAGCCACGCCGCATTGAGGGTTTTCCTTTTGTGGAGGAATCAGACTTGTATCCTGAGTTCCGCCAATCAGATGAGGAGAACGATGACCCAGGGCCCCTACCCCCAGTCATGGCCACCCTCAGGCCCCAGATATCCCCTGTGTCCTCCAGCCAGGAGTCCTACATGCAGCCCCCAGCCTACAGCCCCCGGTTCCAGAGGCCTATGGAAGGTATGAGCATCTCGGAGGGTAGTCGGCTTCAGGCCACAGGGCAGAGCCGGGTCTCCCATTTTCACAGGGTCTTCCCTCCAGGCCCCTTCTATGGCTATCTAGGTAGTGGTGCTGAGGTGGAGCTTCACCCTCCTTTTTACATGCCTGATGTTAGTCCACGTAGCTCTGCCATGTCCTCCTCACCTTCATACCCCCCTGAGGGGCCGTTCCGCCATCCCACCATCCCAGAGGAGAGGGAGGAGCTGAGGATCCATCAGTATGGCGCCTCCGGCCATGCTCTCCCACTGGTGCATAGCCCTCCCTCCTCTCGCTCGACCGAGATCTGGCAGCCTCCTGACTTCCCCTTTCTAGGTCAGGAGGGTCCCCGTCTCGCTCTTCCACCACGTCATTCTTCATATCTCCACCGGGACCTCCCCGAGCCCCCGCCATACCCCTCCCATAGTCGTACTCTTAGCACCACCTCTCAGCTCCCTTCAAGCTCTGCTTTCCTCCAGCTGGAGGCCCCTAGAGCCCACCTGAGCAGATCTCCCGGCAGGTTTCCGCCTCAGGGCCCTTCAGCCAAGCATATAACTATGCAACAGGCCCAGACTCTGGGGCAGTTGAGACACACTGCCCACGGTATGGGCGTACCAGTGTTGCCTTACTCAGGCGCCACGGCCCGCATGGGGAGCCCAAGCACACTGCACAGTGAGAGCTCGGACGGCTGGAGGTCTGAGGCCCAGCCTTGGCTGAGCCCCAGGGCGGCACGAAGGATGGATCTCGGCCTGCAGCAGGTGGTCCTACAGCCGTCACGACTCTCCCCTCTTACCCAGACCCCTCCCAGCTCACACGCCGGCTCTCCAGACATTCTCGTCCGCCCTCCTCCCCGCCCCAGCATCCTGCGGTCTTCCCGCTCTCAAGAGATGCCCGAGAGTGCCCGCCACCCTGCCAGTGTCTCCTTCTCCCGAAGGTCTCTCTCCTCTTCCCCTGCCACTTCACCTACCCAAGGCCAGAGCGGCCAGCGGCCCAGCCTCAGCTACCGTGCCCACATGGCCTTTGCCACAGCCGCGGCCAGCTACCCCTCCCAGTCCCCTTCACCCCCTGCGGAGAGCAGTGATGCTTTCGGCCAGATGCCATCTCAGAGAAGGACAGATGAGGAGATGCTCCCCTCAGAACCCTCTCCAGGGTAGGTGAACTGTACCATTGGAGGCTCCAAAATTAAAACAAGGAGATTGTTATTCATCATCTGTATCGCAAAAGCAATGCTTTCATGCTTTTGCGTTTTTCGGTTAAAATATTTTTACATGTACATCTTACTATAAACTATTTACATATGCACAAATGTCCATGTCCTCCAGTATAACTCCTTATTAGGTTCACAGGATAAATTTCCATACTTTTATTTATTTTCTTTAAAGCCTATTCTCCTTTAACCTTTAAACAGTGTAATTTTGATAATAGGAAATAATCGTAGTGTATAACATTTTTCATGATTAAGGATTTTCTAGTGCATCCATGACGATCCCATGGCTCTTCCTTCTTTGTCCTCTTTTGTGGGCTGATCACATCACTCACCCTCTCCAGCTCATTTCCTTCCATTTCTCTCACTTCCTCTAACTCAGGGCTTTGACCATCACGGTGGCCTTCTTAGGCGGCCTTCGTTGCCAGGGATGAGTGTGCGCTCATCTCTTGCAACACTCATCCTCATCTAGAGTAGAGACGGCGCTTTTCTCTGGAGACTCTGGTAGTCTTACCCTCTTTGTTTTTGATTGATCTCAGCTATCTGGGCAGCATTGTTGTGACCAGGTCCTCTACACCACAATAGGTAAGGGTCGAATCCATGTCTGAAAGGGGAGGGGTTTGCAGGCGGGGCCTTAAATCATTCTCATTTAAAGGGGAATGACTTTTTTGACTATTTTTTTATTACATGATACCAGTAATACATTGTCTTTTTTGGCAGATAACCTGAAAAGTTTTAGTTCTGCAATATAAACAAAGGCATTTTTTTCCACTATTGCTTATTTACTATTATTAAATGCAGGTCATTTCTTTTTTCAAGAGATTTTGAATTTGCGCCCTTTTAGAGGCAAACTTGGATATTCCCCTTTAAAATTTTGTTTCCATGTACAAAAATATCATGCATGCCTTTTCTAAATACTCTTCTCCTCGATGCCGAATCAGTAACAGCAGTTCTCAAACTAAAATTTCGTGTCACATTTTGTCGTCCTAGTAGTGGTTTGGTTCCTTTCTTTTATGTGACTGTTCTTTACTGGCCATTCTCCCCTCCCTGCCATCTCTTCTCCTGTCAGCATGGTGAAGCCACTGTACAGTGTATTCATGGTAACCAGAGTGTGTTTGATGTGGCGGACTTTAGTGCTCGGTCATGTCTACCACCCCCTTCTATTAATCACTTTCACTTTCTCTTTCCACAGCCTCAGCAGCAGGGGAGACTGTCTGTAAACGCTTTGTGTTTCTGTGCCTTGTGAACCCATGAGTTGTTGGCTGACTCTTCAGTATGGACGTTTCAGTGTCATGACCTCTGCCATGACAGAGGAATGGCATGTGCGATAAAAGACAACACTTTACAAGAAACGTGACCTATGTGGTCAGTTTTATAGGAAACCAATGAGCTTACTGGGAGACAGGAGATTTTGGCTAGTTGTAATTTGATTGGACAGTGCTGGCAGCATGGCAGCAGTGTACAACATGAGGTAAAGGTTTATTCATGTTAATTTAGGTGTATCCCGTATTAAATGAGTGGGGAAAGTGCTAAATTCAACTCACCAGACTAACTCAACTAATACAATGTGCTTTTAATTTGCAGAGTACCCAACTAATGAGGAAGAGTCTTTTTTTTTTCTTTAAAAATAAATGATTTGGTATTTAATGTTTATTCTGATGACTGATCAAATGTGGCCACTTAAAATGAATGTGATTTAATTTTGATAAACAGTATTTTCCAAACAACATCTAACAAGACAAGTTGATTAATTGCTAAATTGCACAGTACATGTTGATGAATGGTAATTTTGTCGTGAAGGTTTTGCACTTGGCATTGGGGCAGCCAAAGTGCTCCCTGTCTGGGGCTAAATCTCAATTTGATCTGGCCGGTGGAGGGCAGTGCACCCTGGTGGCGGTGTGAAGTAACACATCGTTGTGTTTGTCTCTCACAGGGAGCATCTAGGTGCAGTGAGAGTCCCTGCAGGGTCTGAGAGCTTTGAAGCACTGATTTATTATTGTATTAATAAAGCCAAGAAATCAACAGCCAACAAGAACAACAACTCCAGATTCAAGAAAAGGACAGGTTAGTTTCACCCGTACATTACATACTGGGAGAAATGGACACGTTGTCTCTCCTAATGTCCTGACTACATGCCTATTTGCTTATTAAGAAACCACCTAAAAACCCACAACTCCTTAACACTGTAGCATTGAGGTTTGCATGCACAGGCAACGCTCACATTTTCTTCTGAAAATGTAAAAATCTGTTCTGTTGCTGTGTCTCATTTGCTCTGCTGTCTCTAGATGTGTCCACCTCTCAGACCCAGCAGCCGCATGCATCTCAGGCCTCTGAGCAAAGAGAACATCTCAGCTCTCCCTCAAAGAAAAAGTGGGAAAGTACACTTAGAAAGTCCCCCTGTCTTCATCTGTCCTCTCTGCTGCGCTGGCTTCACCCCAGAGAAGACAGAAAATCCCTCCTGGCCAGTATGGACCCTGCCCCCTCAAACTATGGTTCTCTGCTTTGAGAGCCACCCCTGCCCCCCCCAAACTCACTAAAACTTATCCTGTGGGGCGGATCGTCTCTTTGTCCCTTAGCAAAAATGTACAATGGACAAGCTCTCAGTACTGTTTTGTAAATCAGTCTAAACTAGATACGATTTATTATGTTCTTCGGTTGGCACAATATACTACACATATCTGTATTTTCTGTAAATTTACACAAACGGTAAAACGTACAGAGGGTGCTCTTTTGGAAGAAACAGAAAAGGACAGGACAAAAGCTTTTCATTTGATAATAAAAAAGAAAGTAATAGCATTTCATTACATGCTAGGAAAAATCTTGCTGGCCACTTTCGGTTTTGGTCATAACGTTGTCAGAACTGTGTATATTGTGAAGGGTCGAGTTAAACGCTCTGTACAAATATGTCTCTCAAGACGTGATAGTTACTACAGGGTTACTTTTCTTCCTTCTACAAAATATACCTCAAAAAAGAGAATAGAAAAAAAAGGAATAAATGACCTGAAACATATTTCAGCACTTCTACCATATTTTGTGCAAGCTAGCATATTTCATTTTGGATGAGGTATGCTGTCTGTTTGTTGCAAAGCTTTGACAGCATTACAGAATATGAGGGATTAAGCCCAGAAATTACAATGTATTTATTTATAAAATATTGAACGTGAAATACAAAGCACAGAATATCATAGAAATTGTAAGCTTGAAAAGAATGACTGCAGTACTAGACTGGTGCTGCAACAATGTTTGAAGAGTTAAGGCAGGTGGAATTGAAATTTGCTTTCTTATTATTATATATATATTTTTTATGATTGACATTATATTTGACTAACATCATTGGACAGCTTTAAGGCATTTTTAATCTGTGGTTGGAGGAAGATTAATATTAGCCCCCTGCTGAAAAAAAAATCAGGTTCACATTAAATTTTAGAAATATCCTTTTTGAACATGCTCAGATGGCATAAGCGCAAATGTAATATTTAAACTGATGTAGACTTACTTGGTCCTTGTCTTGCACAAATATAGTTAGAAGTGATGAAATGCATAATTATTTTTTTCGTCACTTCCTTGAAGTAAATAATTTGTTATATGTTTGCTTTGAACATACAATACACCAAGGAAGTACAGTAGATATTGTGCAGACTAATGAAGTCATCAATATAACATAGAAAAGTGAAATAGTCCTTATTCTAATCAGTTAAAAAAAAAAAGAAAAAAAAAAAAAAGACCAGTCTTCTTGGTTACTTTCTATGTACCTGCAAAAGCGGACCTCCAAAATAGCTTGACTCTTTAAAAAAAAAAAAGAAATTAAACTGTATTGTAATCTTTACTATTTGCCATCCATCACAGCTCATCCGATGACATAGCAAAGTTTGTGTTATTTGAATTAATGATGACTTTAGTAGCCTATTTCCGAAGGATGTTAACTGTCTCTAGAGTTCACTAACAGCTGCTGATCTGCTACCTAAAGTGAAAGCTACTCGAGCGTGTGCTAGTGTAGTTTAACCGATGGTGAATGTATGATTTGTTCTTAGAATTCAGATTTATCTGAATATTTTCAGTGTGATGTTTCTCTCTTTTAGCTTTTTTACACGCCAATGTGATCAACTCCAAAATGAATATTTTCTTTCTGCGAATGGAGGTACAACTTAATAGGAAACTGAATAAAATCCCATGCAGTACTTGAATAAGGCTGAATATATAAGCGGGAAACCCTGGGATGAATTTCTGTGCGTATTGATTCGTAGTAGCCATTTTTAGTTTCGAAAATTTGGCTTAAGCGCCCGAAGGGCTGTTTAATTTGTCTTTCCTTTCTCTCTTTTGTATTCAGCTGTTTTACTCGACGTGAAAACGAATGCTCAGACATCTCGCAGTGTATTTGAGCTATTCAGTATTAGGTCAGCAGACTACATTGCTTATTTCTATGTATGTCTTTTTCCACCCCGCGTGGTGCGATTCGTAAGGCTGCTTTTATTGTGTAGTTTCTGAGAGGAGAAGGGCAGTGTTTATTTTTTAGATATTCCTGATTACCTGCCTTTAGCTGTCGGGAGAGAAATGTTCAACTTAGACTTTAACTTTTTTGCTACGTGTTTTGTCAGGTTCTGTCAAGAACTCATTGCTAACAAGTCCTACAACAACCACATAATGTTTACATGATCTAGAAATATAAAGTGCAAGGATGTAGGCACATTGTACACATTATGACTTGGTGCTATGTCTTTTTGAACTCGTGGTGCTGTGGTTCAGAGGTTAACACACAAACTCACGCACAGTCCTCTGTCTTAAACTAACTAAACTAGCTCTGTTGTGATATCCGTTGTCGAGTTCTCCTGGTGAGTAGGACCGCAAGCAATAAAACCTCTCTCACAGGGCAGGTCCTGTGCGCTCACTATCTTTCGGTATGAAAACGGTTAAATAAAGTTTGGCTTTGACATTCAGTATGTGCTTACGTTATCGCGTGAACGTTCGCTGTCACCATGAATAAAAGCCCGCGCATTTAGACAGATCGCCAGTCTTAAAGAAGGTAGTATTTCAATGTATAATCCACAAAATGTACCCACGGTATGAAAGTAAATTTTCCATTTAGCATGGGAAGAACCTGGTAACTCGAGCAGGTGGTGGTCTGACGCGTCAAGTGTATAGCGTTTTTTTCTTGGACACAATGGAGCAATGCATCCTCGCATAAAGCTTTCAGCTTATTTAAGATGAAGGTGCGGTGTCTCTATATATCTGTGGATGGTGATTGACGGCATTTTTTTCAGCTCCTCTGGTCTTTGAAGGGAGAATCTATGGAGCCCCTTAAGGGTCATGGTGGAGGAAAAAAATCGGGGTGGTGAAAAAAAAAAAAAAAGGTGGAAATCATTTTTTTTTTTTTACTTTTGCGTGCTCTCGGAAAGATATTTGCGTTCTCTGGCGTAACCAGTTGAGGTCTGATAAACACATTAGGTGAGTTCGACTTCATGTGGTGCTGCAAGAAATCAGCTGCTGCCTTTCACACCAGATGCGAATGAAGCGTTTAGCGCAAGTGATTTACCTCAAAGACACGATTAGACATCGCACGAATCGCTTAAGTTGAAAAATCTGAACTTTCAAAATTCACGCCACGTTAGCCAATCAGGAGCTTGCTCTAGTAGTAAAGTGATTACTACGTAGCAAGTGGATGCAGAATTCCGAAACTCAATGTAGGATACATCTTTGTATTTTCATAGAAACAGGAATAAAAAGGAAATAAATAATAAATCAATCAAACCAAAGTTTGCCTATAAGATATACCCGAAACGAATTTTGCCTCCTGATTAACCACTAAAGACATCAGGAGACAGCGGCAAGTGAATTACTAGCCACAGTGAGGCTGCACTCAGCGGACACATGAGCACTGAGCACCCGGGGTTCGTGTGGTGCTTACGGCTCCGAAATCTGCGATTTTAAATAGGCACTCTCTTTTTTAATAAACTGCAGATTTTTGTTTTAAACACCTACATTCTCACCTGAAATACTCTTAAAACTATTTCATCGCACAATAACAGCAAAATTTAGAAAATAAAAAAACAGCTTTTTTCACCTCCACCAACCCACAAGACGCAAATTCGTGTCTGTTGTTAAGTTAATTTTTTTTACGCACAAATGAAGCGAGTAAACTCAAAATGTTAAAGTTCGAATAGTCGCGTCTGGTTTGAACGCACCTGATGTCTGCACAGATGCCAACAAAAGCTTGAAGCACTATACAGATGCCTCGCGAGAGAACAACAGGTGTGTGAACAACAGCGGCACTACAGCCATCCGATGCGTGTGACAGCTGATACTTCCATATGAGCGTTATGATCGCTCTCCCTTTGATGTCATACACCAATCGGTCGCTGCAGGGCCGCTGCAAGTCGAACACATCCAATCCTTTTCCGCGTAATATTCTTTTCAGGTGTCTTTTGCTGACGTCAAAACTGTGCCTTGAACTAAGCACTGACCATATTTTTTTATACTTCAGTCCAAATTTAAATTAAAACTCTATTAATTTGCTCCGTCATGAATGTACAGATCTGTCTGAACCACTGGAAGTGTTTATCTGAGCTCAACTGGTTACGCCAGAGAACGCAGTTTTGCGAGAGAACGCAAAAGATTTGAAAACCATTTTTTCCTTTCAGGCTGATTTTTTTTTTTTTTTTACCCACCCCGATTTTTTTCCTCCACCATGTCCCTTAAGGGACTCCGTACGATTCTCTTGAATATATATATGATACTGTACAGGTAGATACACGCCCCCTTTTTGCTTCTGTAAGAGGGCTCGTTTGCAGGAAGCGTCATATCAACTCTTTGATTGCCTGTATTCAGTTTTGTGCTTCTTATGGTGCTTCGTGAAACTTTATTTTCCTTTTTCTGTCAACAGAACTAACCTTGCATAACCAAGCTATTTCACTGGTTCGGACCTGTCTCGTTCCATCTTTTTGTTCTAAATTCTTTTGCTGTTCATATTAACCAGCACTGAAAACTTAGAATGTAATACTGCATTATGCACTAATTTACGACTGTTTTAACATTAAACCTCATTTTTAGAGCTTATTTGGAAGCATATTTCAAATTGCATTGTGCTTTCTAACTGCTTTTGAATTTGTGTTGTACATTGTTTACAGATTATCTAAAGATGTGTTCTGGGCGAACATGTTTTTCATCCTGATCACCCTACATGTATAAGAGACTGTTCTTACGTGAAGAAAAAGATCATAAAAGAATAATAGTTTTGTTTTTCTTTCATTTATAATTTTAATTGAATGACTTGATCAAAGGCTTCTTTTGTTAATTAATCTCATTTGTTTCAGGTATTATTCTAAAACAGTATGGTGCTGTACCAAAGCCTTATGTACAATATTATTATGATGCGTTGTTTGATTCTTCTGCCACTGCTAAGGAATTCTCCAAATTGCTAGACGACTCTGATTATGAAACAAGGTGCCGTGCGCCTCTATCTTCTCGTCCTTGATTAGTACTTTGCAGTATTTTTCTTGGGCATTCGGTGTACTCAGATGTTAAGATATGGTGCCTGGTGTGTCATCATGCTGCTAGGAGTAAATGTTAAAGATGTTTTGTATCTGTACGACCAACTTCTGAAATATGACATTGACCTCCACAATAACTCAGCTGGACACCCTTGATATTAAAAGGGAACAACCCTGCAGTAAGCAATGGCATTTTTAGAGAATAAAAGGAAATCCCATTGTTATTTTACTTTTATTAAATTGCTTTCATCATTTATTTTATTTATTTATTTTTTTTTTACATTTATTAAGAAGTTTTGCTCTAGAATAAGACCCAAATCAAAAAGAATATGTAATCCTGACAAATGAATTATCCTTGAGATTTACATCAATAACAGACCTGGGAATGAAACATTCGGAGTGTTAAGTGTGTGTGTGTGCGCGTGTGCGCTGTCTTTAACAGCCCAACTGAAGTTCTGTATAGTGGAGCCGTTCAATTTGCATTGTTTACATCACCAGATGCCCAGATATGCACATTTTGGCAAGCTCTATTAGGTTGACATTTTCCAACGCTTTGGTCCATGTAATAACCCCGTGAAACTTTTTGTATTTTGATATAATAAAAAAAAATATAAGAATGTGTTTATTTCTTGAAGAGTGATTTTTGACTGTTCATATATGCAGTGACCACCAGAGGCCACTATTGCATAATGTTAAATCTGAATGATTTTTGGTTCTACATATCAAGCAAACTGCCTTAGAGGGAAGGTGTTTTCCAAAAGTTTGACTGATGATGATGTCATATAGTAAATTAAGTGTTCATCCAGGTGCAAAGTCAACCAACACAACTCCCTCTCACACACCTATGTATCTAAAGTGAGTGACTAACACAAAACAGATAACACTGGGGCCCTGGCACAGCTCTCAAAGCCAACGCCTTGGCATTGGCCAAATCATTGAATAATGATTATGATGATGATTTCCCAAGGGAGAGTTAAAATGGTCAGTCAAAATTGTCTTAATTAAATAGTAGTATCCGTTCAAGCTTTGAACATTCAACATGCTATGAAGCTGTAGATGGTTAGTTTGCCAAATTAGACCTGACAACTATGAAATAGTATACATTCAATAGTATAATTTCATAGTTTTTTTTTTTTTGGTCATCATTTACTAATCTTCCTGTTCCAAAAGAGTATAACTCGCTTTCTTCTCTGAAACATGAAAGAAGAACATTAAACAATGAAGGGATATATGTGTGTGTTCTTAAAATTATTCTCAATACATAATTTATATATTTTACATGTATGTAAAGCTGTTCTCCAGAATTCTTTGTATTTGTAGTTGTATTTCTCCATCGGTATTTTACGAACCTGCATCAACACATATTCTTTGAGAGAAAGTAGCCTATTTAGACTCACTGTACAATAATAAATGGTTAAATATTTAAATATTGTTGAATATTCAAGGTTTTCAATGCTGGCCAATTTTGACTCCAAATCTCAGGTGTTCTATGGACAAAGAGTTAAATGGATCCTACTGATATGCACCTTGCTCCTGGCCACGCCTCCAAACACACGCAGTCAGTTTATCAGGTGATGCGCGAGAGCGAACTTTTCCTATGTCCTGCGTCGAGACCGAGCTCATTCATTCACTCACGTTCACGCGCAATGGATGATGCTTTGGTTTGCCTCTTTTTCACGCGCATTTACAATAATGGATCTGTTCTAGAGGAAAACTAAGCTGGATTTGGGGGAGTAACGTCTGAAAAAAAATCGCAGGCAGGTGAGTGACTCTTACCTCTGTTTTCTGGCGGGTTAGGAAGCGTCGGCGCTTGTAAATATTACACTATTTTATCCACAAATAACATTGCGTTTTTTGCTAGTGGTCAAACAGCTGCGCAGTTACAAATTCCATAAATACTTAAATTTAATTGACTTCTCGTGGCTAAAAACAAGCTCCCTAAAACTGTTCAGTCCTAATTACTAAACGTACACCGAGTTTTCATAAGACATAGGGGGGAAAAAGCCTCTGAAGACCCTAACCGGAAGTCACATGCCGTTTCCCATGACAACAGTGTTTATTTTATTATTACCACTGATCTACCAGTCAAAAGCAATATTTCAACATCGTTATAGAATAAGGTTTGCTCCTTAGTCACATAAAAATAAACCCATACCTGTGCATGAATATTGTTTCCTTTATGTAAACATTCCACGTCAGATATTCAGGATTCAAGACTGAGCGATTCCTAAAGGATTTCAAGACAGTCTGTCTCTTAGCAACCACATCAATGTACAGCTTCCACACAGTCTCTTACGAGTTGTGTAATGATGTCTTAAAAACGTGTTGAAATGAATATCAGTCGGGCCAAAGGTGTGGAACCATGAGTGAAAATACTATTACTAATGTATGTGCTGTATGTTTCAATATTGCATCATAAATTTGCAAAAATATCAAATAAAATTGGCCACACACACACACACACTCACACATACATACATTTGAAATGGATCAAAACCTTTCTTTAAAGTATTCCTATAAAACCAAAATGTGTTCTTGTCTTTGGACAAGTGTGATTAACTTTTTGTGTGTGTGTATTTATATAACATTCGAAGTGGATCAAAACCTTGCATCAAAGTTGTCCTAAGACAAGAATATTGTTTTTGATTTTAGGACAACTTTGATTAAAGGTTTTGATCCACTTTGAAAGTTGACTACTGTATATATATATATATATATATATATATACTTCGAATCCAGTTTGATAATCAGTGTTGGTGTCACGAGAGTGGAGTGGAGGAGGGATTTGGATTTATAGGCAAGCTGTTCATTTAAACACGGAGAAGAAACAGATGATCATGAATGAGAAACCATGACAACATATTGGATGGGCGGAGACATGAGTTCATTGAAATGAGTCCGGGAATGAAAACAGACACAAAACACACAGAGTTCATGGGAAGCTGGAGTGCCATCCTAAAGACCTGAGCTGGCACATCCAGCCTGATCGTTACAGTTGGAAACAGTTGAGCTGCTTAATAGTTGTTTTTTTTGGATTCTTTGATCATTAAAAAATTAAAAAGAGAAGCATTTATTTAAAATGGATAATAATGTTATTATTACAGTAGTTTACTGTTCCACTACTGTTTAAAAGTTAGAGATCAGTACATTTTTATTCTTCCTTCTTTGAAATAAAATGAATACTTTTATTAATCAAGGATCTATTAAATGCATAGAAAAGTCATAGCATTATTTACATTTTAGAAATGTTTTATATTTGGTACAAAATTATGTTTTTTTTTAACTTGTTATTCATCAAAGAATCCTGAAAAAAAAAATTAAATAAAATCACAGGTTCCAAAAAATATATTTGGCTGCACAACTATTTCCAACATTGACAATTCTAGTAAAAAATCTGCATATTAGAATGATTTCTGAAAGGATCATGTGACACTGAAGATTGGAGTAATGATGCTATGTTTTACAGGAAAAAAATAATATTTTACAATATGACATTTTTTCTGGATTTTTTATCTAATAAAAATAATAAAAATCAGTAAATTTCTTACTGACCAAAAAAAAAAAGAAAAATATATATATATATATATATATATTGTTATAGTTATAGTATTCTCAATAATGTCATTGTAAAATAATGAATTGGAATAAAAGAGCAATATTATTATTATTATTATTATGTTTTTTGTTATTATTAAAAGTAAATCATATGAAAAATTAATAAAAATAAAGTAATTATAAAAAATAATAAAATTAAAATAAAATAAATTTTTAGGCTAATTATATTTTTTTATATTTCTATTTAATTGTAAATAATATTTAAGATACATTTTAAATCCCATTTTAAGGTTTTCAGACATTAAAACTCAATTGTATTCTGTTGCAAATCGCAGAGTACAGACACTGAATTCCAAAGTGCCCTCTCAAAACTGGTTGAAAGGAGATAAATAATCATACAGACTGTAAATTGGTTTGGATGAATCACCAGAGCTACTGTGTTCTTATGTATGTAAGGTAAGTCAACTCTCTCAGGTGCCTGCATGCTCACATGGAGCTGTCTTTCCTGTCAGGAAGGGTTCATTCTGCTGAGTCAACATCAAGCTTCTCCCTCTCAGCACCTCTGATAGTAGAGCTGGAGTGTGAGACGGGTATTTTGTAGTTTTCTTTCTTGTTACTCTATCAGAACCAAAAGATCGTAAATTCTGTCCATGACAGTCGTGGTTAAACCGTCACTGTGGGTGTGTCTCAGTATTCCAGGATTTCTTTTGTTTATATCCTTCACACTTGAATTATTGATGGCGTAGCGTATCGTTGCTTATACAAGTCTTGTGTAAGTCCTGTATTCATCACGGTCATGCATCACTGAACATGCCACAAACTGTTCTCTTTAGTAAATGTTTCTTTAGGTTCATTTGCATTTCAAGGTCCACAGTCTCCATTTAGCCAACTTATTTTTGCAGGAGTTCAAGGGGTTTCTTTATCAATATGACTGATTTAATAGCTGTATTAATAATCATTCACCATGTGCAAATAGATGTTTTTAAAACTATTTTAGCTGTGTCATTTATTCATTCATTCACTGCGATACATATCAATTATTTATGGCAATAAAGTACCATTAATTTGCCACCTGCATGCTTTGCATTTATTCATTCAGTATGTGGTCAACCTGGCGCCTGTGCCATGATGGTGACTAAAGAAACTCAGAGTTACAGAATTAGTTTTGAGTTGACAAAACCAAACCACTCCAATCTGGGTTTGTTGGTACCATGAAGCTGTTCATCAACTTTCTCTGTCAATTCAGGCTAGAGTGCGGAGCGGGCCGCATTTTTCTGTCCGAGCTTGGCGCGCGTCTGACAGAAAAGTAAACTGTGACTCATTCCTCGTGAGAGAGTCAGTGCAATTCATACCAAAGATTAAAGATTGAACAATATGAAGAATTTAAACATTCACACAGAAAGATGAAACGATCTATCAATGAAAGTGGAAAACTTCACTATGCAGCGTCCTTTAATTTGTAGTAAGAGAAGCTGGGGGAGTGGCTTTATTGCATCAGACATGTGTCACCTTGCTGGAAGCTGATTGGTCAAATTTTATAACTTGCCCCGAAGCAGGTTAGCAGTGTAGTGTACGTTACTATGGCGATGAACACTGCTAAAAGCCAAACCAATTTCATGGTACCCAAAACCTAGAAATGGTGCAAACTAAACTGAAACTTAGCTGGCTAAGCAAAACCAGCTTCATGGTACAGACCGACGATGTAGTCTTTGAAACTTTGATGCTTTTATGGAAATAAAAACCAAGCAATCCGCCACACAACCTTCATCTATTTATCTGTGTGTTAATTTTATTGAAACGAATACAGCATTTATTACTATTATAGCATTATAAAGTAAGTTTCACCATGTCCATGCATAACATTTATTTGTCTGATAACATAGTTTAGTTCAGTTTAATTTAGTTTTTAATATAATTTAATACATCATTTGGTGCTGTTATGGCAATAAAAATAAGGTAATAAAATGTACTTTGTTCATGTACACACACACACGTTGGTTTTTGTGATTTATGGGGACTCTCCATAGGCGTAATGGTTTCTATACCGTACAAACTGTATGTGGTATTGCCCTACACTGACTCTACACCTAAACCTACCCCTTACAGGAAAATCTGTGCATTTTTAGATTTTCAAAAAAACACAAATTTAGTAAGTTTTTTAATCCCTTTGAATTACGGGGACACTGAAAATGTCCTCATAAAACACCTACATATTGTAATACCTATGTCATACCCATGTCATTATACAAATTTGTGTCCTCATAAACCACATATATATGCACACACACACACACACACACACACACACCTGTGTGTATCTTTGGATATGGCAATATAAAGCATTTGGGTCCACCATTTTTACGTCATAACATAGATAATTTTCATTTAGGCTATATATTGGAATAAATGGTAACACTTGATTCATGAATAACATGCTTAACAGATCATTATTTAATGTACATTCACATAGCCAGAAATATTAGATAGTGTGCTTGTTAATTTTTTCATGGTTCGTAAATGTTTACACATGTTTGCTAAGCACTTAAAGACCTTATGGATGCTGGACTTTTAGCTATTGTGTAAAAGGTAGTTAGTTAAGTTGATCTAAATGCTTACTAAAACACAACACACATTATCATGGGTGTAAAACATGCTTTTATTGCCTCAACACTTGTTCTGTATACCATTAAACAGGAGTTTAAATCCTGCATCAACAGGAAAAAACAAATGCATTTTCCATGAAAATCCCATGTTTGTTTATTCTGAAATGATTTGAAGATTTTTGTGCCACAGGCCTGGGTGTTGGATGTTTCTGCTGAAGTCCGGTCTCCTCCCTCCCCTCACAGACGGGCAGCTGTTGCAGTGACTCAGTATCATGGAGGCGTGCAGTGGGACTGCAGCAGCGACACACGGTAGAGCTCCAACACCCCTGAGAGACGCATGTAGTCATGATCCCTGCGAAGGGTGAGTAACAGCCTGCATACTTCTCCTCTCAGTGTGCTTTGGCTGCTACCTATTATGGTTAGATATGCCTTATACATCTGCCTGTGTGTGTGTGTGTGTGTTTCTCTCGCAAGGTTAGATGAGGCTTTTTCTATACATTCGCCTGAATCTCTGCATAATCAGGTGCAGTGCACGGTTTTTGCACACACAGGCGTTTTATGCATCATGTGACCGGTCACCTTTTTCTATTTCCGAGACAGCATTTTTCAGCAGCACTCTGCATGCAGCAGATGAGAATTTGTCCCCTGAGGAGTAAATTATAGTGGAGATTTGTGTGCAACTGGTGCCCTACAGAGATGATAACAAAGACAGTAGAGTCGTCAATGAACGTGTTGTACCACCCCAACGAAGCAGGCATGGTTGAATATAATAGTCAGTGACATGGCACATCTTTTATACAGTCTGTTAACTTATTTATTTAATATATAGTTCATATGTAGTTTTTTTTTATATATTTGTTTTGAGACAAAAATCATGTTTTGCAACCAATATGCAGAAACATGCTGGGGAAAGAAAAACTACAAACAAAACAAAAACCCAGGGAATGATATTAAGACCATTGCAGACCTTCATTAAGTTAAAAATATCAGATCATTTGATATTTTTATGGCAATGCTAGTTATATAGTGATATGTATACATTAATAATCTATTATTTGTAAAACAACAAACTTTTAATTTTTTTTTTTTATTTTGTAAAACCTTTTTTGAAGTTTACATATATAAAAATTATTACACTGTTAAGAGTCATTATTTTATATCTATATCTATATCTATATCTATATCTATATATATATATATATATATATAGTACTTTTAACAGTAAGCAAA
>JAUYWG010000050.1:7685838-7714334 GCA_034779775.1 Enteromius afrohamiltoni | reverse complement strand
TATATATATATATAATTATGAGTATCCTGTTAATTGGATGTCATCAGCAGCAGTTTTTCAAGTGACAACAATCGTGATAACTGTAATTGTCTAAATATTGACTAAATATGATAAAGACTGCCTCATTGTGAACACTCTCATTAATCATTGATCCATAGTTAGTCGTTTAAAACTCGTCATGCTGCCCCTGTGACTTTAAAATGGCAGTAAACTTTTGCCTCATTGTTCCATGAACAGGATCAGGCATTATTGTTCAATCTCACGGTGTTCTAATCTTTTGGAGGAAGTGGGAGTGTGGGATGTCCGTGAACAAAATCACTGACTCTGTCTTTTGTCTACCGAATGAATCGTCTAAACTCTAGGCTTTTATTCCTGTTCTAAAGGCTTTCCAATCCTTAAAGCTGTTCCAGCTCACCTTTCCTTACCCCAGGAGCGCATCATATTTCAAGTTACACTTTAGCCCTGTTCTTTGTTATTAAGGATGGATTCATTTGTGACTGGCTGAGTGACTGGTTGAAGCGATATCCTTGTGCGATGCAAAACGTACAATAGTGTGCTTTTTACCGCCACTGATCCGATCTTCTATAATGTCTCCTTGTTTCGACCCTCCCGGCCATGTTCTCAGCTGCAGGGTGAACTGGGTAATGCTCTGGAGAATTTCTGACATGGACAGATCATTTCATGATGTGTACTGTATGTGAAATGGGAGCTTGTACTTTTGAAGATAATAAATGAATGTAACTTTTGAGTATAATTCATGATGATTGGCTTATAAAGTGTTATTTTCTCACATAATAGGTTTGTGTAATTTGATAGTTTTAACTACTACACATCTTAAACGGTTTTACTAACTGATTAAAGACATTTATATAAGGTTCATACCCTCATTAACAAAGCAGATTGTGTAATTTTCCTACGTAGAAGATCCTATCAGACTAAAATGCATTAGGGCTAGTGTGTGTTTGTTGAGCAGCTTTACTCCTGTGTTATTGACACAGTTCGGCCTTGGTGAACATATAGCTCGTTGTTTGGTTATTTCCTCACCCGAGTCATGAGTTCAGTGTAAGGAGTGGTGCCTCTCATCTTGGTTAGTTTATTGTCTGCATGTCCTGCTTGATTAGGTAGCCAAAAGTGGGGAAAAGAGAGAGACCAGAAGGAATGTATCTGAAAAAGCAGTGGACTTTGTACATATAAGAGCTGTTGGATTGTGGAGGTCTAAGTTTGGGTACACAAATGTAGGCATAAAAAAAAATAATAAAAAAAAATAAAAATGTGCTGGGCAATGATTAATCATATGTATTATGCAGCCTATATATAAATATACACACATGCGCATATATATATATATATATATATATATATAATGTTTATATATTAAATATATTTATATGTAATATACATTATATTTATATACATAAATGCATATATACTGATATATATTATGAGTTTTTTTATATACATAATACAATTAATTTTTTTATTAATATATATATATTTTTTTTATAAAATTACACAACACAACAGTCTCAAGAAACTTGATTTGTTGTTAAGGGATGCAAGAGATAAAAATAATCAAATTATGTAAATATCCTCCTTGATATCCTTAAGATTTTTGATATCCTCCAATAGGATACAATTTAGTCTAAAGATTTTGACTTTCTGTTAAATCTGTCATCTCCACCTACCCGAAATTAGCATAGACTCCTCCATACCGCAAATCAGGGCAAGCATGTTTTTTTTTGGCATGTTCCCTGTTGAATGGCTTCAGAAGACCTTTTTAAGGAGCAGAAAACCCTTAGTCACAAACTAAGGGTTACATTGGTTTGAAAGGAGCAGCTTGAACATTCTACGAAACATCTCATTTCATGTTCTACAGAACAGTTAAACAGATTCAAAACATTTTAGGTAAACTATTACTTTAAAACAATCCTAGCTCAGCAAATTTCATCAGTGTAATTGCTTTTTGTCGAGTGGTGCGATGCAGAGGTATTTATGTATGTCATAGCATAAGCTTATTTCAACATACCCCTCTCTGAATCTCTTTTCTTTAAGGCCCCACCCAGAAGAGGATGAGGGGGAGGAAGATAGGAGCTTGCAGCCAGCTGAGACTGCAGGCTGGGAGGACGCCATTGCTGTTATGGTGCGTGTTTGTGTGCTTGCTTTCTGTATGTCCCGTTTCATGCGTTTAGAGCGCTGCGTAATCGTTTGTTTACATGTGCGTATTGCTATGTGCAGGCACGAGGAGCGCCGATGGTCTCTGAGCTGCCTGCCGAATCTTCTCTGCGCTCATGTGCCAGCACGGCCAGCATGAAGGTCAAGAACGTCAAAAAGTAGGTGTTCATATGTTCAAGGGAAGAGTTCTTTCTCTGTTTGGTCTCTTCCAGACTCATGGAGCAGAATACTGATGAACTCTTTTTGTTTTGCAGACTGTCCCTCACCAAAGGCCATTTTCCCAGGCTGGCAGAATGTGCCCACTTCCACTATGAGAATGTTGACTTTGGCTCTGTGCAGGTGAGGGTTTAATGGTAAATGCAGGCCTGCTGAAGGCCATAATGAGTCAGGGTTGACGGGAATGTGTCAGTTGGGCTCTTGGTTTCACTGGTGACAGATTATTTATCATATTGAAATTAGGGCTGTGGTTTAAGTTAGAAGCAATACACACAGGTTTCTGTCAGGTTACATGCTATCCTGAAAGATCGCAGTCTGTGGAAAACATCTCGACTAGCTGTTTGGATTTCATTGTCATTATTTCTCCCTAAACTGCTGTATTCATACTAACATCTTTAACATTAACATGTTAACATGTCCATTTCATCAGAAAATGGCAATATTTGTTAACCGATGACTCTATATTAGATTTTTTGTTTGTTTGTGTTTGAAGGAATTTCTTTATGCTCACCAGAATTAATTTGATCAAGAATACAGTTATAATGTTAAATATTTGTGCATAAAAAAAAAACAATTCTATTTAATTATAAATGTTAATATTTAATTCCTTTGATGGTGAAGCTGTTATGAAGCAATTATTCCAGTGTTATTTATTTTTTTCTAAAAACATTATAATATGCAGATTTGATGCTCAGGAATATATATATATATATATATAATTTATATTGAAAACGTTTGTGCTAATATATTTTTGTTTTATGGGGATGGCAACTTTCTTTTTCAAACAATGTTCAAGTATTTATTTATTTACTCTTCAGTATTTATGATAACAAATATTTCTGACATGAATAAAAATCCACGTATTCTCAAACTTTAATTAAGAAACGTTATTATTAATTATCCCTTACATTTTTTATTTATCGACGTATACCTTAAATCAAGGTATCATGCTTCAAAATAGCCCAATTGATGTAGTTTGTCTAGTTATTCTTTAATCAGGTTGTTTTTGCTATTGCACCTTTAAGACTTGATAGGCAGTAGGCTAATGTGCTGATATGTAAATGTAACATTTTAATATGTTCATGGCCATAGTTGTTCTGATTAATGCCGAGATGGACTGGACAGGAAGATTTGCTTTGGTTCTCTGCAGACAAACTGTAACATACACCAAGTCTTTTTAAGGAAGTTTAATCAGTAGCCATTTTCCCCCCAAATTAAATTTGGTCCAGTTAATGTGCACATGCATTCTAGAGTAAACAAACAAACAAATCAGAAAAGGCAGTTGGTGCTTCAATTGAAAGATGTGATTTCTGTTTACGATTATTTACGACTGTTTTTCTTTTTTCTATGATTGATCAGTTTCCTCTCAGTATTCTTGTACTGCCGTTGATTTGACATCATACTAAGCTTCTTTATTTTTATTTGAACTAATCTGCCCCAATACGTTCTTGTCCAGCCAGATTTTGTTGTTATGCCGATGGCTTTCAGCAGAGAGCAGTAAATAGCACTGAGCCCCCCTCCTCAGTCTTTGATGTATGTACAGTATACTGTTCTGAGAAGCAAGGGTGTTGTTTCCATGCATCATGAGCAGGGTATGGCGTCATAGCTGAGGAACAGGAAGTTTGCCCTCATGTCCTACAGCTCTGTGCTCTGCGCCTCCATCATCCTGTGTGTTTCAGCTCTCAAGGTCACGCAGGCTCCTGTTCTATTAGATCACATACAGTCTCCTGAGTGCATTACACTGACACACTGTGGCCGGGGGCTGGAGGAGTCCAGAGTCATGCGTATATCAGAATACAGATACTCTCTTAATCCAAACTTGGCAGTTAAATAAGAAATTTGAAGTTTCAGGAGGAATGTCCTTTAGTTCTGTTTATCTTTTGTTGCTTTTAAAGCTCAAGTGCACAGCTGGACGATACTATATCACTGAATGCATATCAGATAACAGCAGTTTCATGCCATGGTGCCTTTTGTCTGCCTGATGTAAATTATTTATAAAAAAAATCATACAGTATGAACACTATATCAACAAAACGGTGTGAACAAAAAATGAATGAATCTTTTCTGTACTGAGGACAATTTAACAAAACAAACAAAAAAGTTATTATATAAAGTCTTGATCATAATTATTGACACCCAGATTTAGAATATCTTCAGAAATAAATGCAAATTAACAATATAATCAGAGTGTGTCGATTACACACATGTTTTTGCTTGTAATGTTTTTTGTCTAACTTCATAAATTTATTTTTGTTGTTGTTCAATAATTTTGGACATGTTATTAAAATATTCATATTAATAAAAATAGGCTTTACATTTTGTACAGATGCACCACATATAGTTTTGTAAATGTTACATTAAAATGATATCAATGATAATTCAGGTTATTTTAATGCAAAACAATACCTTTTATTTATTTTCTTTTTTTTTATTAAGATTTATTTTATGTAAACATGATTGTTTGAACGTGCGTGTCGGGGTTAATAAAGTCAAAGTAAATTAATACTAAAACCATAAACTTGTTTCTTAAAATAAATGTAAATAAAACTTCTTTTATTTCAGTTTCCAATGCTGCAGTCTCATTTAGTTTAACTTGATGTAAATAACTAAAACTAAAACTGAAATAATAATACAAATTCTACATATACGCACAACACAAACAAACTACAATGTCAACCTGAATTAAAGTAAAATGAGAAAATTCTGCAAATAAATTGCAATTGAACATATTAACAAAAAATGACAATAGTATGATACTAAAATAATGTTTTTTTGTTTTGTTTTGTTTTGTTTTGTTGACATAATGAAATGTAAGACAGATGTTTATTTTACCCTCTGGTCATTTACTCAGATATCGCACCACACACAAAGTCTTGTTTTAGTTTCAGCAATGTTAAATGCAAATTTCTATTTTAATTGGTGAAACATGAATAACTCTTCTAAACCAAGTACAGTATTTGTTTGCAGCTGACTCTGGTTTCATATTTTGAATACAGTGCCTTTAAATAATTTTGAATTGTAGTTGTTTTACAATCACCATGTCTGTGTTTAGTCCTAGAATAGGGTATTGAGTTAACATCCCTTCTGTATGTAGACCTTTGTTGCATTCCCAGAGGTGGTGTGCATGTTCCACATTCCTCAGCTCAGGTTTACATAGAAGCTTTCAGGATCCCTGCCTCCACCCTACTAGTGCAGCGAAAGATGGAGACGGAGCAGGAACTGGGCCAGGTTTACTGATGCTGTAATGCGCTTTTACTGATCTGAGAACAGTCACCTCCATCTCCGTATGAGAAGCTGGTTGGAGCATTGATTAAATCTATGTGTTTTCTGTTATAAATCGTCTCGGACAGAAAGGAGGAAGCCTTCAATCACCACAATTTCATTAGAATGGACCCAAACCAAGAAAGAGAAAGTCCTTTTTTTTTTTAATCTTTAAATGTTGATACTTTGAGGTTGAGCAACGGCAATGCATCAAAACAGTTTTACTGAAAACACATGATCAGGAAGTCTTGTAGAATATGATATATGGATCCAGATTCAGGATTTACGTTTATGGAGTAGGTCAGTGCTGGATTACGATTTATCATAAACTCCATGAAATGGAGTCTGATTAACTTTTGCTCTCTAAGATGTTGGGCTCATCTGAAATACAAGCAATAAACCTGGGTGGTATGCATCTTTAAGAGAAGATGCATGACGAGATTGAATTGCTGTCAACCCTTGTTTAATTTATGGCACTGTAGATTAGCCGTGACTCCAGATGGAGAAAGGTCAACTCATGATCACTGGGTTACTCTTTCTAGCTTTTATGTAACCTGAAGAATTTCCTTGTGGATTATTGCCTCGGAAAAAGCTTTTGGTGCAATTTATTATACAAGTGGAATTTTAATCCACAGATTGTGTGACATAAAGCTGTGACCGTTGACCTTTGGTGTCTGCTTTTTACCCATTTTCATCAACCGTTGCAAATACCAGACCAGGTGCTATAATCTTAAATGCGCTTATGTCTTTTATTCAGCATTGCAAGACATTTAGAGCTGATCTGGGGTTTTCGTAGATTCAGCTAAAGGAAAAAAATCAGCATGCTTTTTACAGAGGAATTTTCCAAACCAGTGGCTTAGAAAGGCCTGTCATGGTAAGGTTACAAAGTGGCATTTTCACCACAGCATTCAGTGTTTTGAGGTGATCTGTATTGTATGTGAGTGTACTCCTTAAAGTTGTCAAAATAATATACACAGTTTACAAATGCATCTTTCACTTCTGGGAATATGAACCATGAATATTGATGAGTCACGAGAAGTTCCTAGAAGCAAAATCATAATTACAATGTGTGTTTAAGTGGTTTTGGTCAGAAAAAACACAAGTTCATTGGGCAATTTGTATTTTTCCTTTTAGTTTGTTTATCACGAACAGACAAAGACAGGAAGTTTTTAGGGCCGTTAAATTAAAACGGCAATTTGTAGCCTTTTATTTAGCTTTTATTTTAAAGTTATGGTATTACTTAAATTAAGATTAATATTTAATTTGTATTAGTTATTATATATAATGAACATATACACTGGTAATCATGGAATTGTGTAGATGTTCCTATATTTGACTAATTTAAAGATGACAAAGGCACCTTGTGGTCAAATGAATTAAATTACATAAAAAAAAAAAAAAATCTAATGAGTATTCCAACATAATTTAACTTTTTTTTTCTTTGATAAATCATAATAACTAATTAATGTTCTCAGGATAAATCCTTTTTTTAGGCAAGTAAGTGTTTAATACGACGGGAATTGTATCAACAGAGCTTTTTGAAACGATTTGAAGCGCTCCAATCTGATCACGTATCGCAAATCATTTTATTCAAAACTGGGCTTCATAGCACGTCTCCCGTTTGCACGCTACATACAAACGCACACTATTATGTGGGGTCAGTAAGATATGTAATGGTTTTTAAAGATGTTTCTTATGCTCATCAAGGCTGCATTTATTAGATTAAAAATCCAGATATTATTTCAATTTAAAATAACTGTTTTCCGTGTGAATATATTTTAAAATGTAATTTATTCCTGTGATACAAAGCATCATTACTCCAGTCTTTAGTGCCACATGATCCTTTTAGAAACCATTCTAATATGTTGATTTATTACTAGAATTGTCAATGTTAACAATAACATCAGTAGTAATAATAATAGCTAGATATGCGCATGTGTAGCATGTTGGAGCTCTCTCTTGCTGGCATGTGTCAAAAGATGTTCTGGCACAGAGATAGCGTATAGGTTTTGCTAAACGGTTGCTAGGGTACTCTGTTCGGTTGCTAGGGAGTGGTTGGCAGCTGCCAATTACTGTAAGACATTCCATAGACTGCTTGTCAGTATGAATGAACTAAACCAACCACAGATATACACTGAAAGAAAATTCTACTAAAATTAAACTAATAATAAGGTAAGCAAAAGTTAGGCAACTAAATTAGTTTAAATGTAGCTAAAATAAATTGATTGCGATTAAAGTTTTTTAGCAAATTTTATGAATCATTTTTTTCACTGTACCTCTCAGCTTTTTTTAAATTAAAGTCTATGAGCTGGTTGCTAAGGTGCTGTAACTGGTTGCTAGGGCATGGCTAGGATGTTGAAATATAAGCATTTATTGTCTGCTTTCTAGGCCGAGTGAAATGGGCCCACCCTCTGACCACCTTGCTTTATGGTAATTTTTCACCCCCTGTGTGAGCATCATAGACCAGATTGCTTATAAAAGCCACACCTCTTCTCAATCTATTTTAACATCTTATTTGTGGGTCTGTGACAAGTGGTGCTGAACAAGTTACCTTATTATATTTCTTCCATATTTCACAATATGGTAAAAATATTGTAATATTTATAATAATAATGCTAGTGTTTGATTTTTAAGTATGTTTTTGGAAATAAAAAATGAAAATGTTGGTATTAAATTGTCACTATTGGATGCCTGATGTTAAAATCCCAACCGTTATAAGAGCCGCTGCACTGAAATCCAAACAACATCAGAAATCGATGCACATGTCCTGTTCTGAGGTCGGTATCTGAGAGCGCAGCTCCGTTCTGCATGGATTCAGAGGGAGGACCAACATCCAGCGCAGGGAGGGGCTAAGATGGTGGAGCGAAGGGGGGCTCTGTTTCTATATTTGTCCTCTTCCTCGGTTGTAATTAGACACAGCATCATGCACATCCCTCTACTGCAGGAAATGAAGATTGGAAAAGGTCTGCGTCTCAGACAGGATGTGTTTTGACTGCAGCGCGTTGCTGATTGTCGTTCTGCTGTGAATCGGGGCCGTTCGTTTTTGATGAGCTGGGCTGACTGAGCACAGTCTGCTGGTCTGTGGGGGTGTGTGTGACGGGTTACTGCGTCTGCGTGCAGCAGCCATGCACAACATCAGCAGAGAGGCTGAATAAGGAAAGGCTCAGGTGCAAGACTAGAGGGAACTATCGGCTTGGATCTGTCAGAATGGGCCTGAGTGTGCTGATAAGACGAGACAGACGGCGTATCTGTGAGTATTTATCGTATTTCATTAGGAGAGGAACAAATATACCCTCTTTGAAGAAATGGAAATCCTTGGCTGCTTTGTCATGGGGTTCTATACAGTGCAGTGTTAAAAACAAATGTATGTATTAAAACATCTCAAAGAAAAATCTATGTGTTCTATACTGCATGTCATATTTTGTGTGGTGTTCTGTAGTCAAAATATTTGTCTTTTTCTCTACAGTACTTTAGAAATTGGTACTATAAACAGTAGTTTATATACATATAAACATATATATTTAATTGATTTATTTTATTAAAAAAAAAATATATATATATATATATATATATACTGTATATATATATATATATATTCTTTTGTTCATTTATTTTTCATTTTTGTGTTTTGTACCCAGTAAAATATTAATGTCCAGTCCATTTATGTTGCCAGATCTACTTTATCAAGTGCTTATCCTGCAGTTACTCTACTAAACTGCAGTGCTCATTAAGTAGGTCATTAAAACTTGTGTGAGTTTCTGTTAAGTTTTATCTATAAATAATCAATGCTTTCATTTGTTTAATGCATCTTTGAAGTGGCTCAGCATTTTCTATCAATTAAAGGGAATCGGTTCTTGTCTTTGATGTGGAGGCTGATGTGTGTGTGTGTGTGTGTGTGTGTGTTGAATGATGCATGGGGAGTCTGCATTACTGAAATGATGCGGAGAAGTAAATTACAGCAGACGCTACAAAGGAGTTTGCCTTACTGGATGTTTAATTTGCACATCGAAATCCCTGAATCACATCAGTTTTGGGGCTCACGGGTTGGCTTACATTTACAGGGACACATAGATGTTGTGCTGTTTTTATTGAGGAGGATAATATGATGTCAGGCTAAACCAGCAGCTGTCGGAACTTCTGAGTAAAATCCTTTCTAAAGTTGCACTGGAAAGGCTGCTCTACTAGTGTTTTGGGAATATTCTTTGTGGAATATGGCTTTGTGAATCCGGAAAGCATCAGACACCGTTGAAGGGTGGTGTACCTGCTGCAGCCATTTCTTCTTTCTGTCGTGCGTAGATGTCTTGTTGTCTGTGTGTCAGTCACCAGGGCCTGCTGTTTTTGCAGCCTTTAAAAATCCATTGTCATGTGTGAGCTGTGCTACAATGCATTTTTTTTATTTTCAGCGGCAGGAGTGTGTGCATATATTTCTCTCATTCTCCCTCTCTCAAGGTTTTTATTTGCCACTATTCATTTCAATAACTTTTTTTTACAGCACGATGTCAGCTATTTTCTTCTACAGTTTTCATGTTTCTGTCTTAGCCTTGAATGTTTTACACAATAGTTACATTTTGATGAAAGTTAATGTTAACTTTAATGCTAATTATTTGTTTTAACTTTTGCATATTTCATACTTATTCATTTTTTTCAACTCTTTTCTTCTATTGTTTTCACGTTTCTATGTCTTAGCCTTGAATGTTTAAAACAATCTTTGCATTTTAATGAAAGTTAATGTTAACGTTGATGCCAATCATTTGTTTTAACTTTATCATATTTCATATTTTTTTTTATATTTTTTTTCTTTTTTCTTTACATTTAAATGGCCTTATATAGTGGCCAAACAAGTATTTGAAAACTTTTTGAACGTGTTTGAATTTTGTGTATGTATGTATATATATATATATATATAATGTGTGTATGTATATATGCTGCTACAGTTTTTTTTTTTTTTTGCAATGATTTTTAATAGATGTAGGAACTCACTGATGCATGAAATGTCACAATGCTTTTTTTAACTACATTTTAAGCAATATCTATTATTTATAACTTGAAACCCAAGCTGCCTTTTTATAAAATATTTAGCTGTTTGATTCTGTTGTATTGTGTTACTTGTTATTTTAAAAATTCATTAAAAATGTTACAATCAAAACACTTTTGTTGCCACATGGAGCATTATGATGTGTGATTTATGAATTTGTGGTATAGTTTTTATAGTTTCCCTTTGACATTATATTATTTATTGTTGAATATATTGTAATAGGAGAATGAAAGGATACTGAACATTCAGACTCACTCTCTGTGTGTCTCTCCACAGCTGTCTTTATGTGAGGATCAGAAGGACCTCACACACAATGGCCTGGACTCAAAGGAGTCTGTATATCTGGTCCAGATCTGTTGCCAGGTAAGCTTTTTAAATATTGAATAATTTTCACATAGAAAATTTGTGACTCTGTGTGACAGAGCAGAAGAAATATCATCCCGGGATCACTGATTTGTTATGGCAACAGAGCGAAAGCTAAGCCTAGGAAAAATGGTGAAGTTATAAAAAGACCTTAAAGAGCTTCGGATCAAACAGGCCGGCCAACCGCATGCAGTTTGCACAGCAATTTATCTGTCCATGGAATGCGTCTGGGTTTAGGAAAAGACAAGATTTTAAAAGAGGATTTCGAGGCCAAGATGAAGACAAAGCTGAAAGTAAAAAATACTCTTGGACCTGCGTCTTCTTACCATACTAAAACAATGGGATTTTACACTCGTTCCCAGAACTCTAAAAATATGAATTTAAAGAGTGTTTCTTTGCTGGGAAGTGTAAGAGCTGGAAGGATTTAGAAGAGACCCGCTCTGCTGTTTCTGAGCCGTTTGTTCCATCACTGGAACAAATCTCATTGTTTTACAGTTGTATGAAATCTACAAACCACAGACATACTGTATAAGCTATGAATTAGCTCCTTAACCCAACACTGGGTGCTACGATGCTACCATGCAATAATAGAAACGTCTGAACCAAAAGAGAGTTTATGATTCTTCTGTAGGCCACAGTAATTCTGAGACTACAGTAGAAATATTCAACAAACAAACATAAAATATTACAATTATTTCTCATACTTTTTTATGACATAGAAATTGTTATTTAATTAGAATTTTAAGAATATTCTTCTGTATTTCTGTTATGTATTACAGTGTATTACAGAGCTGAATTTTCAGCATCATTACTTCAGTCTTCAGTGTCCTTCAGAAATCACTCTTATGTGCTGATTTGATTTAACTTATCTGTATTGTTATTTATTTCCTATGTTTTCTGTGTCGATCTAACTCTCTCCACTTTATTCTTCCTACAGTACATTCACTCTTATTGTTTTTTATGTGTCTTAGGGTCGTAAGTGGTCAGTGAGGCGTTCATACGAAGAGTTTCGTGTCCTTGACAAGCATCTCCACCTCTGTATCTATGATAGAAGATTCTCTCAGCTTCCTGAGCTGCCCCGATTAGACAGCCTGAAGGACAAACCCGAGGTTGGTTCACCACGCACACATAAGTATATTGACTACACTGTCTACATGCACTGTATCTATGGTGAAGACGATACCAGGGAAAATTCTAAATGATGGCTGAAAATTGAAATTCATTCAGTATTGAAAAAGTATTGCTCAATGTAAAAGTAAAATGTAATCACTACTGATCTACTTAATAAAAAAAATCACTATTTTCTCGACGGAGCGCAACACTGCCCACCCACTACTTCGGGAATTCAATAAAATAAGAAATAAAAGTCTTTGTTAAGAAGTCATGACTGCAACAATACAAATTTTGATTTAAAGCAAAACCAGTAAGTAGAACTCAATTACATTATTTGCAACACTTCGTGGGAGTCATTTGGGACAGTTTGCTTGTTTAGATTCTCTGATTGGTGGCGATTTCTTTGCAGAATCATGGGTAATGTAGTTTTTCCACCATGTGTTGTTAAACATGATTGAAATTTAAAATAATGCAGGCTGATGGCTTCGACAAAAGCGCATACCAACGATTAACAACTTCATAGTTCACAGAAGGGCTTTAGCCTATAGCATCGCCACTGAAGAGTAATTAGTTATAGAGTTACTGTACTTATTGTAGAGCTCGTGAGAGTTATCAGAAGCATTGTGACATTTGAAGAAGATTCCATATCAGTAGACCAGTAGAATTCATTCATACATTTGTAATCTTACCTTCACACTGTGTTTTCTGTCTTCCAGTTTATATTTCCAGTGATAGAAAAGAGGTAGAGCTACTTAAGTTCTTTTAGACTTTTAGTATTTTAAGTTAGCTTAGCAACATGCTAACATCAAACTCATAAATCCTCCAGTACAGAGATCAATTTATGTGTCACACCATGTTGGTGCCCATGTAAATCATATTAAATTAGTATTTTGAGGGTCATGTCAGTTATAGGAAGCTCCTTTGGAAGGTACAGTGGATAGCTTTAGCAGACAACAAGGCCCGTCACTAGGATTTGGAACCAAGCTATTGTGTTGGATCAAAAGCTTATATCTCAAAAGGGAGCACAACGAGAGTGTTGAAAATTGTCTCTTTGTTTATTATCCCTGCTCAGTTTCTGTTCTTTCTCCACAGACACTTTCCCAGATGCTCACTGCGTATATTTCCCGTCTTTCAGCCATTGCTGATAACAAGATCAACTGCGGGCCAGCCCTCACATGGATGGAGGTATTAATGTCACTCCTGATTTTTAACCTACACTACACCTGAATGCTTCCTGTGGCTGCCTGCCCAAATCCTGCCTTTTAAATATAGATGCGATTGGCAGCGAATTAACCGTGGCACGGTGTGTATAACAAAAGAGGTGTGTTTAACACCTTTGCTTTAACAACAGTAAACTGCTCGCATTGTCTCATAAAACACAATCCCATTTTGGGACAGACTTCAGACTTAGTGTATAAAGCAACAGTTCACACCCATTTTTTATATGTGGTTAGTCATTAACACGGATAAGAGACACCTGACTTGTCTCAACGTGCTCACTCACATGAGCTTGCACTTTCCCAGCATATTGTGCATGCTTCACACTGATGTTGCACCTTTTGAGTCATCGTAGAAGGAAATATGAAATCATTACATAAGGTGATGTTTTATTGGTAGCTGATTATATGCATGTGTTCATATATTTGATTCATCTTTCTTCACTCTCCTAGATTGATAACAAAGGGAATCACCTGCTGGTTCATGACGAATCCTCTATTAATGTTCCTGCTGTAGCTGCGGCCCATGTCATAAAGCGCTACATTGCCCAAGCAGCAGATGAACTCTCTTTTGAGGTATTTATATATATAGGTATTTTTATATGTAAGTGTATTCTATAATATTTTTGGATTTGGTATTAGTAACTGTAGCATAATTTCTCTTCAAAAGGTTGGAGACATTGTATCAGTGATTGATATGCCTCCTAAAGAAGACACTGGCTGGTGGAGAGGCAAACATGGATTTCAAGTATGCTTTTTATTTATTTATTTTTTATGAAATTATTTAATTTAATTAAATTTTAATTAAATTAAATTAAATAAAATTTTTGCTTTTTTAAGTTTCAAAACTTGTTTGAAACTTGTTTTTGCAGCTTTTATGTCACATCTGAGTCAAAACATCGACTCATTACAGTCATATTTCTTTATTGGTGATAAGGGAGGAATTTTAGTGGTGATAAATGTCGTAAAGTAATTGCTACTGATATGCAGGTATATAAATAATCTATTCATATTGTGCTACAGCAAGATTGTAAATTTTATGCACAGGGGTTTCACAGACTTATTCACAGCTGTGTCTTTAAGAGATTTAAAGAGTAGGCCTAATTATGATAATTGTACCCTTATTGGAATGAAGTGAGCTATGAAGCATTTAGTTTTATTCATTGTATAATTTTTCCATTCACAGGTGGGATTTTTTCCTTCTGAATGTGTGGAAATTATTAGTGAGAAAATCCCCTCAAATGTGACCAACTCTTTGGCCAAACCAGGTATACACTTTTTCATTTTAGTTAAAAAAATATATATATATAATTATAACACATTTCATCAATTAAAGTGACGACACTTGATTATTATTTTATTAGTTCATTAAGGAACATTAACTCATCAATTGATCAGTGTAATTAAATAAAATGTACATACATTTTTATTTTTGAAATACTGAGACTGATTTGAAGGCAGAAGAAAAAAATATCACTTTTCTATTATAGGTGCATACTTTATTCAATTTCCAATAAAATTTTAAATCAGCCGTAGCATATTTAGAGGTACAGTGTGTTACTAGCTGGCAGCGTTGATTTAAAAGTTTGTTTTCTTTTTCTGTAGTGTCTAAGAAGCACGGCAAGCTGATCACATTTCTGCGCACTTTCATGAAGTCACGTCCCACCAAACAGAAGCTGAAACAGCGAGGTATCCTGAAAGAGAGAGTGTTCGGCTGTGACCTCGGAGAGCATTTGCTTAACTCGGGCCATGACGGTGAGAGAGAGACATTAGAGGATGTTTATTGCATCTAAATATATGATATATAATTCATATTTAAAGTGCAGATTTAATGTGCTGCTCCAACAGTTCCTCAGGTCATCAGAAGCTGCACTGAGTTCATAGAGAGACATGGAGTCGTGGATGGAATTTACCGCTTATCAGGGATTTCATCTAACATTCAGAAACTGAGGTGAGGATTTTTTTTTTTCATGCCTGGAAAATTCATACAAATTAAAACACGCTACTGTTCAACGGTTGGGGGTCGGTCTTATAAATATAAGTGTGTTCAGTTCACCAAAGCTGCATTTATTTGAAAATATTTAATATTGCATTTAATTATAAAATTGAAAATATTAAACAAATTTAAAATAACTGATTTCTGATTTAATATATTTTTAAATGTAATTTTTTAAATGTATTACTCCAGTCTTGTGTCACATGATCCTTCACAAACCATTCTAATATGCAGATTTGCTGCTTGAGAAACATTTCTTGTTATTATCAATGTTGAAAACAGTTGTGAATGTAGATATAAAATGACCAGTCTAAAGAGAAAGCATTACCCCCTTGTGTCTGTAGGCACGAGTTTGACTCCGAGCATGTTCCAGATCTCACTAAGGACAGCTACGTCCAGGACATTCATTCAGTGGGATCGCTGTGCAAACTCTACTTCCGGGAGCTGCCCAACCCACTGCTGACCTACCAGCTATATGAGAAATTTTCTGTAAGCATCGAACCGCTTCTACACGGACACACCAGTGTTCTGTAGCTGTGTAGTACCAGTATCGTAGCACAGAGGTGATGCTTTGGCGTATTTTCCCAGGATGCTGTATCAGCAGCCACTGATGAGGAGAGGCTGGTCAAAGTCCATGACGTCATCCAGCAGCTGCCTCCACCACACTACAGGTTAGATGAGCGCACAGCATCCTCTACTGATGAAAACAAGAAGTGCAGTTTTCTATTTATTGGACGATTACATCATTCTTTTGTGCTCTTGTGTCGGGTTAATTTAATTATTATTTCTTTTTAGATTTAAAGTGATCGTTATTATAGATAGTTATAGAAGCGATAGTTACTAATTTCATTTCGGATCTGTCTGACTTGCGTTTTTCTGTGGAGCACATACAGTATTTTGAAGAACGATATTAAGTCAGTGGATACCAGTGGTTGTTTTGGATAAAAAGTTTCTTTTACAAAATAATTTCAGTCATAAAGATTTAGAATGACACGAGGGAGAGTAAAAAATCACACTTTTTGTATTTGGGTGAACTGCGCCTTTTAATATGTAATCATATTAATGGAAATGCTTTGTTTCCAGGACTCTTGAGTTCCTCATGAGACATTTATCGCGTATGGGAACATACAGTGCTGTCACCAACATGCACTGCAAAAATCTTGCAATTGTCTGGGCTCCAAATCTACTCAGGTAATGTTCTTTTTTTTGCTAAATTTGTCTATAAATATGCGTGTCAAAAATGTTGCGTTCATTTCTTGTTCCTCAATCGTTGCAGGTCTAAACAGATTGAGTCAGCTTGTTTTAGCGGCACCTCTGCTTTCATGGAAGTGCGTGTTCAGTCGGTTGTTGTAGAGTTCATACTTAATCACGTCGACGTTCTGTTCAGTTCCAAACTCAGCACTCTGATCCGCCACAGCACAGGTGAGAAATGAGCCTCTCCTCCCGCCAGGATAGATTTTTAGATGAGACTCTACTAATAAGGATCTTAAATGAGCTCATAACTCTAACCTGAATCCACAGGCCACACTACTTTAGCTCGACCCAAGTCTCTACTGGTGAGCTCTCCATCCACCAAGCTGCTTTCTCTAGAGGAAGCTCAGGCCCGGACTCAAGCCCAGCTCATCTCTCCTGTGTCTCCGGACAGCAAGTATATTGACGTGGGAGAGGGGCCTGCTGCCCTGCAGGGCAAGTTCCACACAGTCATCGACTTCCCTTCTGAGAGGTCTGTCAGTTTGGACTGGTTTTAGTATTGTAATATTTTCATAATTTTGAGAAAAATGCATATGTGAAGCAGTAACCACTGTTGCTGGTAAATGTAGGAAAAAAGGCTCAACCAAGGCGAAGAAGTCTCCTGTGGGAAACTTGTTTTCCTTCTTTAATATGGGAAAGTCTTCTGCTACTGACAAGCCCAAACTTCACCGTCATCCCAGTGAACCCAATGAGATGAAAACCACTCCCCTTCCAGGTACAGCTTTGACTCTCCTTTTGAAATCACCCTGTATTTGTTGTAAATCCTAGTGAGCTGCCTAAACCTAGAGGGCATTTTAGTCATGGTTTTTACACTGTAACTAATACTCAAAAAGCAATGAGGATTTGATGAGCAATATAATTGTATAGTAATGTGAGATATAATTTATTCCTGTGATGGAAAAGTAGAATTTTCAGCATAATTACTTTGGTCTTCAGTGTTACGTTATTCTTCAGAAATCATTCTAAAATGCTGATTTGGTCCTCAGTTAACATTTCTTCAAGGTTGAAAACTTTGCTTAAAAAGATGAAAAAAATGACATTTCTGTCGTTAATTACTCACCCTCATGTCACTCAAAACTCATAAGACCTTTGTTCATCTTCAGAACACAAATTAAGAAATTTTGATGAAATCCAAAAGCTTTCTGACTCTTCATATACGGCAATGTAACTGAAATGTTCAAAGCTCAGAAACGTAGTAAAGACATTGTTTAAATAGTCCATGTGACATCAGGGGTTTAACCGTAATTTTGCAAAACTATGAGAATACTTTTTATGCTCAAAGAAAGTGAAAGTAACAGTTTAATTCAAAAATACCTCTTCAAATCACATCAAAGTATTCTCATAGCTTTGTAAAATTACTATTGGACCCTTGAAGTCACATGGACTGTTTTTTTGATGTCCTGACTGTGTTCCTGGACCTGAGAACATTTCAGTTGTGTTGCTCTCTATAAAGGGTCAGAAAGCTTTTGGATGTCATCAAAAATATCATCATTTGTGCTCCGAAGATGAACAAAGAACTTATGCATTTGGAATTTGGTAAGTAATTAAAGAAAGAATTTTCATTTTTGGAATATATTTTTATAATGAAATATAATTTTCCCAATATCCTTGATGAACAGAAATTCAAAAGAACAGCATCTTGCCTTAATGAAAATGTTAATTGCCTAAAAAAGTTAAAATCTTACTTGATAGGTGGCAGAGGAGACAGTGGAACACTACGATCTGCTAAAAGTGAAGAATCTCTGTCCTCTTCGCATAACTTTGAGGGTAAAAATGAATTTTTTATTTCCATAATTACATTCGTTATAAGCTTTTTTTTAATACAACTCTCTACTGCCACATAACGCTGAAGTATGCTTACTGAGATATTGCATCAGTTTCTGTGACTTGATGTGTCTCTGGTTTCTGCTCACATGCTATTGTTATGTGTGGTTTAAGAGAAAGGCCAATTTCACAGAACATTTCATATAATTTTAATACAAGCTGTTTTACAGTTGTTACTCATCCATAGGCTGATCTCTGATGTTTTTTCTCAGGTGAATCAAATATATATCGTCCACGTCGACCTCTCTCCACCAGTGATGCTTTATCAATCTCCTTTAATGAGGAGCTGCTGGACAGCAGATTGACAGGACACTCTCGCTGCAGTCTCAAAGACCATAAAAAGGACACTGTTTCTTCTTCCTCTTGTGTGCCAGCTCTTATATCTCCACCTCATCCCGCAGAAGATGCTGAGTTCATAGGTATATCCTCCTTAGACACTGACCCATTGGCCTTTCAGCCCACACAGCTGGTTGGTCCCACTGTACCTGAAAATAAGAAAAAAAGCAGTCGCAAGAAGGCGGGAGGCTGCCACACAGAGTCAGAGTCTTCAGACAAAGTCACAAGTCCCTCCCAGCCACCTGATCTTATCCCACTGCACTCTGAAGATGCAAATCACAAACCCTCTGAACTGCCAGTCACCTTAAAAAATCTGGAACTGGGCACCTCTAAAACTGGCCATGAGAGCACTGCAAAGAGCTCAGTTGCAAAGAGTAGTACTGTGTCCTGCCCTTCCGACATTATGTCCCTCGTGAAAAAGCCCAGTGTGTCCACGAAAGTTGGTGAAGGCCATCAGCGTTCTGCAAGCTTTTGCAAAGCAGAAAGTAGATCTACAGAAATCAAAGAGCACAGAAGAGCAGACTCAGGTCAGCACCATTCTTGTATTCATACTTTTAATGAAGTTATTAATATATATTATATGAAAGAGCATATGTTCCACTGCAAATGTCATCCACATAAAAATGTCAAACACTCATTATTTTGTTTACTGTCCTTAAAACAGTAACTGAACGTGTTAGGCTGTTAATTACAAAAGAAAATAAATGATTAAGGGAATCAAATATTTTTACATCCATAATATTTTTCAGTTTTTAATTTTAGTAGTTTAGCAAAACAAAATCTAAACTCCCTCCTGGAACCATCTTAAGGATATAAATTCCCCTTGTCAGGGATGTTTGCTAGAGAAAACATTTTAACAATAGCCATGTTTTCCTTACAAATTTTCACTGTACTTTTGCTATACTTTATAAATGTAGAAAACCTATTGTGAATTGATGACGTTTCCATTAACCAATGTTAATAACTAGAATATAATTTTTTCCCCCTCTTGCGATAAGTCATGGTGGCAGATGTCAGGGTTTAAGGTATATTACCAATGCAGGTTTGCAAAATATTTATTTTTTCGAATGGCTTGAAAAACCATCACGTGACCATAAAAAAGTTTTAACGATATATGGGTGGTTTGCAAAATTGATGTGTTTCGATTAAGCGTATTTTCATTTCGCAATTTCCGCTTGTGCAGTTTGGGTAATGGAAACATGGCTAACATTAATTAAACTAGCGTTTTTCTTAAAGGAATATGCTGGGATACAGACAACTAAGGATGTCAAGAAGATAAAACTAACAATGGTAGCTAAGCTAGTATTTTACCTGAAGGAATAGTATTAGGGTATTTAGCACAGGGTATTTGCCAGAAAGTTAACCAAGCTAGTTGTAAGTTGTGTTCCTCTGTTTAAAAGTGTTTTGGTTTGTTTTTATTCATCTAGGTGCGGTGACATTTGAATGCACGCCTGGGTTGGTGAGGTCTGTGTCTCTCATAACTCCACAGCCTGCAGTAAAGAGTGCTGCTCGTATGCTAGCACTAGCGCTAGCTGAATCTGCCCAACAGGCCACTCGACTCAGCAAACGTGGGAGCTCTGAACCTCCCACACCTATTTCTCCAGTTCATCATCAGAACCCACTCTTCACACTTCAATTTCCTCCTCATCTACAGATGTCCTCTGATAGAGAGGAACGGTATGTGTCTAGCAGGACCTTCCCAGATCCATCAAGCACCATGTCTACTGAGAGCCACACCGATGCAGGCAGCCTACGCAGCACCTGCGCCTGCCATGGCAGTGAGAGCGGACTCAGCTTCTCTGATGGTTGTGATGCACCAGCTGGTGGTCAGTGCACCCATGTGACCTCTCAGGATTTCTCTCCTTGCAGAGATCCAGAGATTCAGCGGGCTTCGGAGAGCCACAAAACGATGAGAGAGAACATCCGCCATGTTGGAGTTGGTACAGATGGAGGTGGATCAAGTCTTGATGCCGAGATGGAGGTACGTGGAAGCTTACAGCCAACTCCTTCAGAGAGATTCTCTTCATTGGATAGACATTCAGCCATTGAAGCGCTGCATAACAAGCAGGCTGCTAATGCTGCCAACTTTCGAGCCATTTTGGCAGAAACGTCCATGCCTGCCTCAGTGCATGAAGTTCTTCCACAATCTTCAAGTACTCCAGCCAGTGTGGTGTATCAGTACAAACCCAAAGACCAAAGGTCTGCTTATTCCCAACAGTGGTCAAGTCCAGTTGGGCAGAGCACCCCTTATTATCAGCCTGATGATGGGCATCCCCATCCCAGAGTTCTCTCAAGAACTTACTGTAATACCCTTGCGCCAAGATCCCTGCACCAGTCCATTAAATATAAGGGTCAACGGGACGACTACTCCTCAGTTGGCCTCTGTAAACATGGTGGACCAAGGTATCCACCGTTGGATGGAGCCTCCGTCTACCCCACTATTCGCAGGGTGCGTTCAGTGCATACTCCACCAGAGGACAAGTTTTTCTTCCTCCAGCGTCAAGGCAGCCAGGGCAAACCTTACCAAAAACCACCGCCGACGGACATCCAGCAAGTGCGACCCTACTTTGAAGACGGGAAGGTTCGGTATAGGTACAGCCCCTATTCAGAGGCTCGATACAATCAGTACCGAGATAACAGTCATGGATATACTCTTTCTTACACGCTCAACAAACTGCCTTCTCGCTCTTCAAAGGTGATGGGTAGCACCGAGAACTACCACAAACCTCTACGAAACCTCCCCGTGAACAATGAGTCTGATTTCATGATCAGAGATGCCGGTCTCCAGCCAAGAATGAAGAATCCTTCTCTCTACGAGGCTTTTAATTCTGGTTTATCTGATCGTCATTTAAGTCGGTCCATTAGGCAAGAAAATGCAGCCAAAGAAAGGCTGTTGGGTCCAGTTGTGTCCCAGCCCCATCTTGTAAGAGGCGACCACCATTGTCATGAAACAGTGCACACTAGGAGCAGGTCAAACTCTGGGAAGGAGATGCTGATTTCAACTGAAGGGGCTGATGGGAAGTACAGGGTGACCATGGTGTCACATTACTCCCCAGAGCACCCCCTGTCTGAGTCTGATATGCCTGTGCCCTCAAAGTCAGACAGGCATTGCAGTGGGCAGGGAGCCAAATCGGCTTTTATGATGAAGCAGAGTCGATCCATGCACAACTATCCTCAACACAGGATCGAGTCAGCAGCACTGCCACGCAACCTGACCCTACATAAGGAATACAGCTGCCCTGACTTCAAACACACCGGGTCCAGCGATAGTTTCAGTTTTGCAAACCGCAACCAGGACAGGTTGATGTATAAGACTCTCAGCAACTCTAAAGAAGACTACCAGTATATTCGTGCAATAAGCAGGGACCCTCAGAGGTCTAAGAGATCCCAGAGTGTCAAAACGCGCCATCCATCTGGTCATTCAAAAATGACTCTGGAGCGAGACCACAGACTGTCATTCTCCTCCCAAAGCAGGACAAGAACTCGTAGTATGTATGTGCCATCTCGCTCGGACTATCCTGAAAGCTATGTATCCATACATCCGAAAGTCCCTAAGGCCAGCCGAGCTGGTTCGGGTGTTTTCCCAAACTACGGTTGCATGCCGCTTCATAGTAACAGACTTTACACCACAGCTGTGGGGCACACAGGTTTTCATCAGACAGAGCTCAGACCCGAGATGCAGATTTATGCCGAATAAAAGATTTTTAATAAATAAATACCTAAAATAAATTAACCAGAAAAATACGACCTCTGCAGGGCAGTGGTTTTCTATTGTCAATCAGATAATATAATATTTAAAAAGATGCTTTAATTGTTCACTGAAGGGTGTCTTTTACTGTATGCACTGCATAATCTATAATCTAGGAAGACACTGCGTAAATTTGGAAATTCACTCAGACAGTATGGTAATTGGTTACTATGGCTACTCTTTGTTAAAGTGTGTTGTTGTAGTTGTGTCATTTTGTTACAAGAGGACAGAGGTTGCAAAAATACTCAAATTATGATGTGAGAAATATTAACAATTTCTTTTTTTTTAAATAGATGCAATATATAGGAGCCACTGCCTTGTGTTTTTGATGTATTACCATGACTGTTGAATCAAGCAGTTATACATGTCAATGACATCAGCGTCGTATATGGTCTAAATAATTATGAAAGGTCATAATCTTCCCCCCTCTCCCCGAGACGCGTTTTTCCCTCTGCATTTTTAAATCATGCACTTTAAAGTTGGTCTCTGTTTTATGTAACAACGGGCACTTTAGATATGACTTTTTAGATTATTTCATCACATTCATTGTGTCAAAGATGTGGGTGAGCTGTCATCTAGCGTTCATTTGAGCGACAGTAATCATTATATGGTTACATGTTACATGTGCTGTTCTGATCAACCACTGTTTTAGTTTTAAACAAGCATATTGTTCTCTACTTTAGCTGATTTTGTGCATTTTTTATGTGTTTACTTTGCTTTACTCTCATTAAAGTTATTTATTCAAAATCATGAAATGTACCCTTGTTGCATCTAATGCCTAATCAGTGCAAAGACCGTTTTTTTTTTTTTACAAACGCCTGGCAAAGAGAATCACAAGGATATGATGACCAATTGCTTTCTTTTATTGGCTAGACTAGCCTACTGTTTTTCTAAGGTTTATTGGGAAGTATTGCCATCATACCAAGCACCCTAAAGCATTTTAATCTGAATCTTCAAGTCAGGAAGTTATATTATTAACTCACAGTCCTGTTATTGTTCCGTTTTAATGAATTTTTTATTAATCATTAATATTAAAAGCTCCGACACTGGTTAGCCTACTATATTTGACCGTCCCCTGCAGGTGTTGCACAGTGAACAGCAGAGGGCACTGTAGCACTGGGGGACATCTCTAATGAAGCTTCTGCATTGACGTTTCCTCCATACGTACTAACGTGAGGGCACATCAAAAGTTCAGAGGCGCTAGGTTTCTGATGCAATACAATTATTATTTCTGCAAGACGACGTTTACTGTATATTATCCCAGGCATTTTGGTTTTAAGGTTTTGAACTGTCAGGATGGTGGCATGAATGAAAGCAAGGTGTTGACTCGTGGGACACGATGCGTGGCGGATGCTATATTAGACGTTAATTGTTTTCACTTTGTGTGTCACTCAGAGAGAAGCGAACTGAACAGAAACCGAGTTGTCTTGCTTTAAAAACCCTTTGCATCCAAACCATATTTTTCATCTACTTGGCTGCTCGTTTATAAAATAACAGCTATCTGGTCTACAGTGGAATAAAACATAGAGTCCTAAGAGAATTGGATTCTCTTGCATGAGGAGCTCAAGATCCGTTCTTTACATTCAACATACACTTCCATTCAGCTACCAGCTGCATTTTTTGATGCTTCTGAAGGCTGAATCCAAATAATTTATAAGATTTTGAAATTGAAGAAAGCTGATCACCAGCAGTATGGTGTGGAACACATAATGGACCACGTTGTGTTTCACAGAAGTTGGCTGAGGGGAATTTATATTATTCCATGTTGTTTTCGTTCTGTCTAAAGTCTGAATTAGAACTGAAGTAAACCACAAAACACTTGTTACAGTGGCTGTGATTCAGCCCATAGGCTCTCCTCTGTCATTTTCAGCTTGTTGCATGGGCTAAAACACCATCAACGCACTCTTCAAAATCCAGTTCCGTTGTTTGTGCGTCAAAGTGATGATAAAAAAGACACTATTTAGGAGCAGGAATGTACCATATAACACTAAAGCATCGCTACATTATACGAGCGCCACTAACCGCTGCAGAAATCTGTTATTTGAGGAGATTCAGAGCCAACAGCAGATCAGATGCCTAAATTAGAGAACCCACTGACATACTCTCATACTCGGTGTGCGAGAGCTCTGTGTGCAGGTACTAGTCTGGACATACTGGGGCCATGACTAGCAAACATGCATTCTGGGAAGAAAATGGAGGTAAATCACAGATCAAAGGAAGTGCGTCTGTCAAATAAAGAGCAATGCCCTTGGGGTGTGCTTAGGTTAGCTTAACATATAGAGTAAATCGTATACAGTGGAGTGTGGGTAGTATGAGCCCAGACCCGTGAAAGAGTCTCCACAAATAAATGCAGCAGAATTTTCTTCTGAATTCATGCTTTTAGGAGTCTTTCAAAAACAAATCGGGCACTAGTAAAACATCTATCATAAGAAACTGTATTCCATCAGTATACATGGCTTCTTTTTTTAATGGCTGCCTATAGAGAAATATGCTATTTGCCAGCATAATGAGTTACTATCCAAGGCCAAAGGGAACAAATGGTGGCTCTTTGTGCTTATTTTTGGGCAATATCATTATTGTGCTAGAGAAAATAATTGAATGATTGTTAATGACTTTTATGTGTCCTTATTGTCAAGGACAAGCTTAACAATGATTAGCTTTATTATTACAGTTGTCAACCTCTGAGGAAGTACTGCAAGGTATAAAAAGGTACGTAGAGCCCAGTATATCTTACCATAATACAAGACTGTAATGGTCCTCAATTCGTTTTAGCTGTGATGAATTGCACACAGCTGCACAACCCAAACATCCATAATTTGACAAACATTTTCTTTATGAGACAGCTAACTGAATAAGGCGACACTCAATAACTTATTTTAGTCACAACATCGACAATTACTCTTCGCCATTATTGAAAATAGTTATTGCATTTTGAAATGAATGAGTTTAAATGAATTGGCTGAGCGAATGACTCAAACGTCACACTTCTAAATACATTGTTATCCTGTAGGAAAAATCCCGTACCACTAATGCAGACTGACACAACTGGAATGTCACTCAAAAATGGATTGATTCGTTCATTTAAAAATAGTAATACAGATGGGAATTTTTTTATTTTTAATATTAAAATAGGCTCGGAATTCAAAAAAAACTAGCTTGTTTAATGTTTAATAATAGTGTATATTATTCATAAAGAAATAAAATGCATCTAACGCATGCATCTTTCCAGTAGAAAATCACCTCATTTTCAGTTTTGGAATCATCAGATTCATCAAATAATTAAAATAGTGAATAATTCTTATCTAATGCACTGGTGTATAAGATAACTGACAGACATTAAATTTTTAAGAGATTTATTTGTTATGTGAAGATCCAGATACACATAGACATTGTAGGCTGCTTTGGTTATTCAGTGTGTGGGCAAACTGATTCATCTCATTACTTGAGAAACCTTGAGATACCAGAAACTGAATTTAATTGTGCTAATCTGTGATGAATGTCAAATTTACATGCATCTGGCCTGAACCTTGTTTACTTTGTCAACTCTCCCTTCACTTTATATCATAAATTATCTCATTATGCATTCTTAATGATCAAAACATAGTAAAACTTGGTGATTTAGAAGTTGTCCCTCTGCCAGCATCAGTTAGAGTAAATTGAGCCTTGGGAAGTATATACGGGGGGGAAATTGTCATATCAAGGACTTGGGGAAAATGTATGGCCTCGGTTTTCCAGTGCGTTGATGATTTTGTAATGCTTTAGGTCGTGGTTAGCACAAACATGCTCTGCAGAGAGATGAATGTAGGGACTTGTGTATGCTGTGCTGTTTTCACAATGCTTGCTGAAGTGCACTTGGTAAATCTCCAAAACTTGCATTTTATCATCTTATCTGGCTAATTCTGAAGGCAAACAAAGGATCTTGTGTTTGTGCCTTTGTTAAAACCAAACTCCACAACGATGAATCAACCAAAACTTTGCACATATGAGAGAATCAACAAATAAGACGGGGAATCTTTTGAAACCTGTCGTTTTCAGCTCTGCCCAAAAAAAGCTTACTGGTCAAATGATTTGAGTAATTACTAGTTTTAATGTTTTTGAAAGACATCCTTATATGCTCACCACGGCTGCACTTATTAGATCAAAATAGCAATATTGTGAAATATTATCACAATTTAATATATGCTTGAAGGAATAAATGTAATGTATTCATGTGATGGCAAAGCTATTTTAAGTGATACTTTAAAAAGCATGCGAATATCCTGATTTTCTTCTCTGTGAGTTTTTTGTATTAATATTATCAATGTTGTTATTATAATCAAAGCAGCTGTTTTCAATCTTGATAATAACTAAGCAGACTGATTTCTGAAGGATCGTGTGACACTGAAGACTGGAGATTCTGAGGACTGAAAATTCAGCTATGCGATGCAATAAATCGCATTTTGAAATATATTATGTTATTTTTAATAGCAATAATATTTCTCAGTATTACGGTTTTCCCCTTTGAGTTTGGGCTGAAATATGAACCTGTTTTGGTTTTTTTTACATTTAATTGTATTTTGATTTTTTTACACAACAATTAAAATAGCAAAAGAAGAGATAATTACAATAATAAAATATCGATTGAAATGTAATAACCTATGACAGAACAGACAGAACACTGAGGGACAAATGCATAAAAAGGCAAATTACAACTTAACTGGACAGGTAATGCATATAGGATACAAATTCTTACATATTGTCACTTGTGTGTGTATTTAAATGATGGTATTGATGATAATATTGGATTCAAAAAAGTCAGCATTATATTGACTTATTGGCTGTCAACTAATTCTTAATTAAATACTATATTAAACTATATTAAATACATTATTAATGAATACAGCTCACAATCTATTACTAACTACAATCTATTACTGTCATTAACAAGGGTCATTGGCTCTGAATGAATTACATCAGTTACATTGAGAAATTCTAAAATCTGTCTCATGGTATGTCAAATACCTCAGACTTTTGATGGATCTCAACCTCTTCAATACAAGCATACTTACCTCTCCATATTTTGAACTTTTCTCATTCTTAAAATCACCCTCTTGGCAATTATCCTACCAAATAATATGGCTTGTCTTTCATGTACAGTATGTTAACAATCTCTAAATTACTAAATATCCCTATTATTGCTGGTTTTAAATTATTTTTGAATGCTTTAGAAAAACAATCAAAATATCTTTATATTCCTTTATTTTAGGCTGAACCTGTTTTCGACCAGATTTTATGAAATTCATTCAGATATATTCCTTTAAATACACACTGTAAAAAATAAAAATGTATTTTTACAGAGAAAAAAACTGTAGAATTTTACAGTCAAATCACAGTTTGATCAGACCTGTGAATTTCCATAAAAATGCATGCATTGACACCAAATGTACATTTTACCTGTTGTTTAACTGATTATGTGTGTTACTGAAAAAAATGCAATTTGGGGAAAAAAATTCCAAAATGGGAAAAAATCCTTTAACTAAAAGCAGTTGTTATGTATTAGTAAACTTACATGTACTTAAAAAACGTTTATATATAGTATTTTTCACGAATTGGGAATAATGTATTTTTATCATGAAAAAAAAAGTTGGAAGGTGCTGAACTTACAAGCACCTTATAGCACCTCATAGCAAGTACGAAGATTCAGCCACCAGCCCACTGAAAAGCTCATAGATTAAAAAAAAAAAAAAAAATTCTGCAATCAATATTGCATATATTTCATATAATAGCTTCTTGGCAGAGGCCATTTACACTAGCTCAACCCTCTTCTAGTTAGTGTAGCCAAAAAAATACAACAAGCTACAGTAGCTAAAGTCTCGGCTGGCGTTGGATGTACGGCGTAAGCCTTTGATACACCACCGTTGTTCAAATCTTCTGTACGCTGAAGTCCTCTCTGTTCCCATCACATATCAAATAAAAAGATATATA
>JAUYWG010000050.1:7670798-7685738 GCA_034779775.1 Enteromius afrohamiltoni | reverse complement strand
GACAGACACCTGCTTCCTGCTTAAATACCTGCGTGAGGTTACTTCCGGGTCCTCGTGACCTCACGTGATCCGGTGCACATTTAAATCACCAACAAATATCTTCAAAATGAATAAAGTAAATCACAGTATTTAGTACAACAAGAGCAACAAAATTACCTTTTAAAGTATTCAAATATCTTGGATGAAACATAAAAACAAATTCAATAATTTTAGTGCAAGTAAAGCAACAAAAGTGCCTTTAAGTCCAAGTATCTCTTCTTACTGGCATTAGTTCACCTGCGTGCTTGTAAATCACATAATCTGACCAATGAGAATAAAGTGTGTCGTCATCAAAGCTTTCACAGCCGATTTTGAGCAACTGCAGCGCCTGACCTGTGCGACTGCTCTCGCGGTACTTTGATGTGATCGAAAGGCAGCTGCAGCGCCGCTCAAAGTCGGACAAATGATCTTACCAGAATGCATTGTTTTGTAGGACGGCAGCCGATTTGTTGCGGCGCCGCATGAAGTCCAACACACCTTTTGACTGAACTGATAACTTCAGTACACGAAAAAAGAAATAAAAGCCCGCCCACACTAAAAGCTAATTGGCTTATTTTTCTTAGTCGACCAATCAGGATGTTCTCTGTCTAGCACGCGCTAGACAGAGAACAGTTCACATGCACGCACACTGTCTCTCTCTCTCTGTCCTTCACTCCGTCACATGCGCGCATTATAAGATGCAAGATGCAGACATTAATTCCAGGATATTTGTACAATTTGCGGGCATCAGGGAGCCACCATCAATATACTGGACACTAGTGCTGGGGTGACAAATGGGGTGGCAAGGCTTTTTCGTGCCACCCTTGTAGATCCGCCCCTGTATATATATATGGAATTTTTGTGGAACTATAATAAAGGCAAGTACTACAAATACATATACAGTGATGTAAAGCTTGAAAGATAATTGCCCAAGCCTTTATTTTTCATATCATGAACATAAATAAATAAATAACTTAATTAATTTTGTTTAGGATATAATTGTCGAGTTAGTGTTTAGTTGTGAGCGGCACGGACAGGGACACTTGATTTATTTCCCCTTATAAAAGTGGAAACAGCTTACAATACTCGTTCAAGAATAAGACATTACTCGAAACTATTCTAAATATTTATCTTGTTTGTGTATATTCACAATAAAAAAAGTTGTTGTTTTTGTAAACAATTGGATGCTGCTTTCAAAAGCACATCCAATAAATAACAGAAATTCTGCATATAGGCTGCTACTTGTTTTGTATTTACAAAAAATATATATTTGGTGTATGGGCCTTTTTTTCATTTATAGCTTATTTTCTCTGTTCGCACAAGCTCTGCGCGTGATGTGAATCCTCATGTTCTGTTTATGCTGCTTTTTCATGTATAAAAACAATCTCTGGAAACAAATTAAGCTATTTTTAATGGGTCACAGCCACATATCAATTCAAATTTAATTTATTTGTAATTTAGCATAATCTTGTTGGTTAATAATAAAATAACGTAAATTAACATTCCTATTTCCAATACCGTCTAATAAAATTTAATCAGAAAACAACAAAAACAAACAAAAAAAAACAATAATAGACCTGCTTATGAAGAGCCTATTGCTTGATGCTGGAGTATCTAAATAATCTAAGAAACAAAGTGCAAAATGAAACATGAAAACTCATTAAACTTGTTATTTTTATGTATGCCTCCATAATTTAATAATGTTTTTTTTTTTTTCAAATGGATAAAGAACAGACTATTTGCATATAACTTGCGCAATGAAATTATGTATGGAAAAAGCTTAAGGGCAATTTCTTTTGCAATACACCAAAACTTATGCGACAATTCGTTTTTTAAGGATGACGTCATTACGCACACCATTTTCTCGGTAAAAGGCCAGTTGGATGCAAATTCTCTTTGTTGATAACAAAACAAAGTAAAAACTGGATGGAAACTAGGCTTGTGACGTGAGCAAATTAGGTCCTGCAAAGACCTTGTGTGCGTTGCCTGATGTAGCCAGCATGTGGTGTCAATAACTCTCTGTACGACTACAGTCATTTTTATGCCAGTTTGGGAATAAAGGCTGCATTTCCATCTCCACTGGCAGAGTAATATCTTGATGAACTTCATAATGATGACAAACTTAATGATGAACTTGTCGCTTGTAGCTGTTTTCTTACAGCATGGCGGCGGCCTTCATTTACATCAAAGACAGGACAATAACAATCCACAGCACGTAGAGGTACACAATTACCGGGAAGTATTTTGTATTTTTGATTTTTAAATTAAAAAACGAGGTCTGTGTCACACTGTCTAAATTTATTTGTAGCAACCCAAATTTACCTACCCTCTAATTGTGCAAAGCTTTTTTCATTTTAAAAAGTAGCACATCTCTCAAGGACACATGGAGTAATGCGTGAAAATTAGTCATTAAACGGAAAAGAGGAGGACATGCTTGGAAATAGTATGCATGTTTAACCTCACTTTTACTTCAAATTGAAATTTTTACAATTGAGATGTGTCTCTCTCTCTATCTCTCTCTATATATATCTTTCGATTTCTTTTTTAAGGGATCAAGATGCAGAATAAATTGGAGTTGAACCCATTGGTTTGTCCAAACCATTGTGTGGAAGACTTCAAATGCAATGATGATATTAATTGGATTTGTTGATGCTGTGTTTTATACAAAGAGTTTGCATAACGTTTTGAGTGTTTTTTATTTATTTATTTATTTATTTATTTTTTTATTTTATTTACTTACTATGTGTTAAAACCTAGTGATCGTTTAAATTTTTTATTGTACAAATGTTGGTTTTGTTGTTTTGAGATATAAGATTGTTGTTATTTACAAAATAAACATTATTGCGTTGCATGAAAATACAAGGGGACCAACTAACATTGATTGTCTGTAATAAATTCATTAGTGTGACATTTGTGCTGAACTTTAACAGCCTTAAAATGTCACAGATAAATAAAATTGTAATAGCTTCATGTAAAATAACAGCCATAATCATAATACCATATGTATATTATATTTACAAGTCATTTATTTGGGGGGACCATAATTCAATAATTCAAAATTATGGTCAATTTGAGTTCAAACATCGGATGACACAAGTTATTTCAATTTACAGTCAAAATCTCTTAAACAACAATTTAAACAGATAAAACATGACATTTCAGATTACAATTTAAACATGGTTTTACCTTGTGTAGTCAGTACCATTTCTCATATTGCTGTGTAAACACGTTACTTCAGTTAATGGTGTATCACCGTTATTCCTGTTAATGGCAAACGTTTGGCACCCTGTGCTGCCATGCAATGCACCTTTTTTTTTTTTTTTCACAGTGCAGGTCAGGTTTCTTTCCTTCCAATTTAAATCCATTTAATACATTTAGACAGTTATCAAAAACCTAGAACCAACGGCCTCAGAGTTCAGAGTCTTTTTATTAATGTGCCCTTGAGCGACCAAACCAATGCAGAAGGACAGTTAAAGACACAGAGGCTCACCTTTGGCCTTTGCTGCTGTGTTCCGTCATTAGTGTTAAACGCTGCAATTCGAGAGTAGAATAAAATCCATCTGAACGGAGCAGGGCTAACATTTGACCAACATCTCTAAGAAGTGCGTATGACAATGGGACTAAAAGCACAGCATGTAAAAAGCAAGTTCTAGCAGGGAAGTTCAGATATGCCGTATCACAGTCTGCACTGATCAGTTCCTGCTTGAACACACACACACGCTCGCGTTTCATCCTGATTATACATTTGAGATTGTACCTCTGGCTTTGGCATCTGCATGCTGATGGCTTGATTATCTATGACGAGCCTAGCTCTGATTCGCATTTTTACCCTCAGTGGAATAACTCAGTTGCAAATGCAGGGGTCTGATTTGCCTTGACACCAGGAGTGAAAATCTATCGAGCAAAATGGATTTAAGTTGACAAACCTCTGAAAACTATCCATCTGCATTGTCTATGTAGTTTGTGGTAATATACAATAGAGTAGACCTGAATATTTATAACTCTTCACTGCTGTCCATTTTAGCCATTCAGCCAGATGTCCACTGATATCTCTGTATGCCAGAGCTGAGCACTGCCTGCCAAAAGGTTAAGGGATAATGGATAAATTATGGCTGTTTCTACCAGAGGTTTAATATATGTCCGGCACATAAAACCAAAAATATGATGTACCTCAGTGTCCAATTATTATTTTTCTCAAAGGATTAGGCATTATTTTTTATGATTTTTGCTTTTCTCAGTTCTAACTACAATTAAAAGTCCAATCAGCATTTCTAACACTGTATAATAATTGCACACTATGAATTATTAGGTAAGCATAAGTGAACATCATCCTATATAACACATTGTCAAAACATTAGCCATTAGTAAACAGTTTAAAAATACGAGCTACAAATGTCTTGTTCTTGATTTATAAGCAGATCTATTACAAAATGAAATTTAAAGGCTCAGTTGTCCACCTAACAGCGAAAAAGAAACAAACAGAACACAGAGGGATACAGAACTCTAAATATTTATTTCAACATGAAAAACAAACAAACCTGTACCCTTTTTTCATTCAAGTTTCATTTGTTGCATCTTAAATCCATCTGTGTTGTGTTTGTTTAACTGTTTTGTTTAGAAGATCAATGAGTGAAGACCAATGTTAATAAAGCATTTACTAACACAATTATCATTTGTCTAAATAAGAAGATTTATAAATGTTTATTGATCATTTACTTACTCTTCCTAAACGAACAACCACTGGCATCTCCTAATTAACTGGTTTGTAAATAGTTAATAGTATAAATCAAGTTTATACAGTATGATAATGCAATTATTAAATGCTTTAGACATGCTCAAAAAAAAAATTATATATATATATATATATATATATATATAGGTGTGCTTATAAACTACTTCGTAAAATAATAAATTGACTATTTTCTAATTCTTAAATAATAATTAATTTTGTGCAGATATGCATTAAGTGTTACCAAACTATTTATAATATTTTTTTATAAAATTTCATACAGTGTGACAACATCAGTACGGTGTACAAAGACGATGCAGAGAGCTGGTGATTTTTCTTAGACAGGTATGAGAATTAATTGCTTAATTATGCAGAAAACTATTATCTAAAACTCATAGCCTAAGCACTAGGCATATGCCTAAATGTAATTTACATAAAACGTTAATTCTCGTCGATAGATAGCCTAAGAGTACAGTGTTTAACACCATTGCAGCATTGGTCTGGCAACAGCAAATAACTCCTAAAGGCACCTTTAATATCAAATTGCAAAGTCATAATTTTGACAAAAATGCTGCTGTTCCCATTTATTTCAATAGAGTAAAGACATTCCAATTAGGTAACACTTTAGAATAATGGGCCATTGTTGACAAGTAACTATGCAGGAAATAATAGGTACTTCTACATTAACACTTAACTTAATTCTATTAACTAATAGAGACGTAAGGTTAACTAAGCAGTAAGTAATAGCAAATTTAAGACAAAGGTAGTTCCTTATTAGATACTTGATAATTATTATATAATAATATCCTCATTGTGAACTACTTTATATAGGTGCCTTAATAAAGAATTACCAGTTAATTACTGATCACAACAGTAACGTCTTAAAAGTGAATAATTGGGTTCTTAGGGGAAACTCATTTATGAATTTTATGAATACATGTTAAAACTGTGACTACTACTTTAACCAAAGGATGGATGTTCTCTGTTTAGTTCAAACTTAAACATAAAAGAATAATAACAATGATAAATTACTTAAAAATGTTGACAATTAGGGTGTGATACTGACAAGCTCATGATTTAATTAGTGCACAATTGTCTCTGTTTTATGTCACCTCAAAATGTATCCAAAATGGTGAAATATTGCTAGTACCTCACAACAATGTAAGACTATACAGTATGTGACCGATATAAAATGTCAAACAATTTACGTTTGAGTAAATTTACGTAAACGTGTTTTTCACTTGGTTCCTTATAGCATGTTAGCTTTAAAATGAAAAATAGATCAACCCCCTCACTAATTACTACAGCGTTACTTTGTCAGCCTGCAGGATTTTATTTAAGTGAAAAACACCTTATCTACTCAGTAATTACTACGTGATTTAATAACATAGTTTATACCTGACACATAGTGTACAGTCATATATTTTAGTAGATCACTATTGCTTTACACAAACGTATGACTGTACACTATGCATCGGATATTACATTTTACCAGACACTGTTGATGCCTTCATTAATTAAGGATGTGAATTTGTCAAGAGAACATATTTTTAAGAAAGGTCTTCCCCAGTCTACTGTCACCAAAGCTAGGTCTTCTGGAGTCTGGGACATACTGAACTGACACTACTAGAGCTCACTAACTAATTTTATTTTTCTTATTAATTACTGAATAGTTAAGGTGTTTTCACTTTAAAATAATGGTCCAGATTATAGTGATATTTCACCATTTTGGATACAATGAAAGGACATAAAAAAGAGACTATTGTGCATTAATCATTAGTCAGCTTGTCCGGATCACTTCCTAACATTAACATAAAAGTCATTTATCTTTGTTATTATTCTTTAATGTTTAAGTTTAAAACATCCATCCTTTGGTTAAAGTAGTAGTCACAGTTTAACATGTAGCGGAATTATTTGTGGGATATAAAATTCATAAATGAGTTTCCCCTAAGAACCCAATTATTCACTTTTAAGACGTTACTGTTGTGATCAGTAATTAACTGGTAATTCTTTATTAAGGCACCTATATAAAGTAGTTCACAATGAGGATATTATTATATAATAATTATCAAGTATCTAATAAGGAACTACCTTTGTCTTAAATTTGCTATTACTTACTGCTTAGTTAATCTTACTTTTCTACTAGTTAATAGTATTAATTTAAGTGTTAATGTAGAAGTACCTATTATTTCCTGCATACATTCTTAAAATGTTCACACTTAAAGACGTGAAACTAATGATTTTCTCAGTTTTTATGAATACTGTAATGTTGATGTTGAATAGTAAATGAAAAAAATATATACAAATAGATGCTTATTCTCATTTAATTTTTGATGAAAAGAAAATACGGTCTATGATTTCCTATGATGTCCATTGTTGCTGTTATAATTGGCACTCGTACACACAAATGAACACTCACCTCCTCAGAGGTCACAGTGCAGTGATATTCTATGAACACTATAAACCTCATGTGGTAGACATTTCAATAAACAATCACCATAATGAAGCGGACACTCGATTTACGATTCCCCAATGATATATAAAAATAACTTGTCTGTTTGTCCAGACCCGCTGTGGCTAACAGATCAAAAAGATGACTCGCACAACCCGGCTGACATCTATCTAAGCAGACCTCTCGGGGCTAAAGCGTTCTATTTTCCTGTCCTGTGATAGTCCGCAGGAAGAGGTGATGTGCAGTGAGAAATGGGGAGAAATAAAGATGGCCAAAGCGGTAATCACTGTGCACTCAGCTATAGAGAAGCAGTAGATGTTACAGTAACATCTGCTAGAGGAAGTGGTTAGCTGAAGTGGAGCTCAGTCTTTGGTGTCACATCAAGGACAGTCACGATCACAGAGAGCTGCTCTGTCAAGATGGGTTGAGATACACCAAAAGCTCTTGGGGGTAAGACACCAGTGCACTTGCAAATGGGTTACAGTGTACAAGACCTAAATCCTGAATCCCTTGTGATCATTGAATATCCTAAAGCACTTATTGTTAATTGGCAGAATGTCAGACCCGTCTATTAAATGTCAATTGCTTTAAGTATTTTTAAATCGTTGTTTGACTGGTAACAGACTTTCACGTCACTGTTGTCACTAGAGAGTTCTGTCTTTCTTAGTTATGTTTCTTCATAGTTACTAATGAGACTAGATCAGACAAATGCCCTTCACTGGACTGAAATAACTCTCAGACAGATTCGGAAAAGGAATAGATTTTGTCGATTTGAATCGCTTTGGCAATTTAGGCCTTAGGTACAGTTCACCTAGCAATTTTGTCATTATGAACTCGTAAAATTAATTTCAGAATTTACTAGTTAAATTTTAATATCAAAAGTTGTATATGTTCTAGTAGTGGGGCGCTATATTATCGTCCGTGATTTTCACGTGTTTATTACAGAAGTGAGAGGGTCTGTTTTGTACATCTGGGTGTCACAGAGATCACACGCTACGTATGCTTGCGTTGCTATAGTCATTCAGATTGATTACAATTATTATAATCACAAATACCACGGTGCAGCTAAATTGGCTAGTTGTGATGAGGACTCAGACTCAGTTTGTACACGGAGAGAGACAGTCATACACACAAAAGACAACATGGAAAGAACGCTCAGATGCAACTCCATAGGCAGTTAACACTTCGCAATGAAGCAGTAACAAACGGGCCTTTAAATAGGCGGCGCCAGCGCGGGAACCGCGGGGGAAGTGGCCAAGATACGTGGGTAAACGGGGTCCGGGTGGAAACTAGTACTCAGGTGAGGGTTCCCGCTGCTGGCGGTCAGAGAGAGCCACAGAGGTGCCCGTGGTGGCACTAGTATAGCAAAACCATGTTAATGTGTGGTTACTTTAGTTCAACTATTATGTTTTTTATTTGTAGTAAACACATGTTTAATTTTGATAATTAAAACATATGTAACTGAATGCAGAAATGAACACGAGTAATCTTTCCTGATACTGATATTACGATAGCAGTCTTAAACAGCTCACGTTAACTGGCTCTTTATTTGTATTTATTTATTTTATATCGATATATGTTAAACATGCGAGTGGTAAGAGCATCTATGGCGTATCGCGCTGGCTAAAACACACAAGGAAACGCGTTGTGAAAAAGAATATCACAGACATCGCATTCTGACTCAAGAGTTATCACAGAGGAGACAGAAACACAGACGTGGCAGATTCGGATGGGATTAAAATCAATAAAAAACATTCTCTAACGACCCCCTGTAAAACTAGTCCCGTCTGAATAGGGCTTTAGTTTTAATTATTATTTAGGTAGCACACATATTCTGAATGCATGTGGCAGAATTCAAATGAGTCATTTTAATCTAGATTTTAAAAAAATATATATGCCCACCCCTAATCTGTTCCTAAAATTACACAAATGCGTATTATGAACGATTGCTACAAAATACAATCATCAATTATTAATCTTACTTACAGGTAGAAGTTGAGAGGAGCAAGCAGGTCCACGTAAACTGGACACTGATCCGTCTTTTAAGAGCAAGCGTTTATTGAATATGGCATTGTACTCCAAGCTAGTTGTTCATGACGTAGAACGTGGGCGGACATTATGCAAATATGTTACTTCCTGACGTGGATCCGTATCAGAAAAAGATTGGATTTTATTTTTGGTAGACAATAACTTTATTTATTGTGCACTGTCGGCGTCACAACTTTGCAGATTCTCAGTTTATGTTCACATACAGCTACATGACAGACTGCGTGAAAGAACATATTTGAAAAGGAATATTAGGGGCACTTTAATAATAAAATGGTTTTGTTATGTAAAATGTGGCATCATACTAAAGCAGATATTCTCTATTACTTTTAAAGTTAATATGTTAATATTGCTAATTTATTATTACAAATAGCCAATTACAAATATATTTAAAGACATGACATACAAGTTTCTATAGAAATTACTATAAGGTATATTTTAGTACCATAAATGGTTGTCAGTACATTCAGCAGCTCACTTTAACTATATTTCAAAGACAGTAGATGTAAGTACGAAATTAAGATAGGATTAGGGATGTAGAATAAGGTCATCCAGAATAAGGCATTAATATGTGCTTATTCAGCACTGCTGAATTGCAACCTGATCTCAAAGAATTGCGTGACAGTATCACGTAATCATCGGAAATTGCGTGATGGGCTCACGTAAAAGATTACAATGTAATTCAGTGAGTTTTATTTATATTAATTTATTTATATGAGCACGTAACCCAACACCTGCCCCTAAACCTACCATCTGTTAATAAAAGACAACAAACTACCAACATTATTTATTAAAAAGGATTAATGTTCTAATTCTTCCGAGACAAAAGGATTGATCAGCATCTCTCTGTCCACCGTGACTCATCTGTTCTGAGCGCAGCTGCTGCTTTGCGAGTTTGCGCAAATTTAAAAAATGCCGCCAGAAGAGTCCTTACGTCAGCCTTGGTTGTAAAATTCTATTGGCTCTCGCGTGTCTCGTGACCGATCGCGTCATGCTGTTGTGAAATGTTATTGGCTCTTGTGTGTCTGCTGATCGCTTTGCGTCATTCTACAGGACGAGAGTGTGTTTTAAATAAGAGTCAACGCGTTAACGGAGCGGGGATCATTTCAGCGATTAAAACCTTGTATTTTTCTCTCCTCTTCACATAAAGACATCGTGTGGCTTCAGAAGGACTTGAAATGCAACAACTTGTTTATAATGTTTTTTTTCTACTGCTTATGGTCAGTTTTCGCAATAAATACCTGTGACTCTTATTGTCTGTGTGTTTTATATTGTTCAGATGTGGGTAGGTTTAGGGTAAAGGTGGGGCTAAGTGCTACAATAAATGTATAAATTTTATATAAAATGAATCCAGTAATCCGTCAGTGGATCACGGCTCATGCCTGTCACTGAATTACATTGTAATCTTTTACGTGGTAGTATCACTCAATTTTCAGTCATTACGTGATACTAACACGAAATTATGCATTAAGAGTTCATGGTTATTTCACGCAATTCTGTGAGATCAGGTTGCAACTGGCTAATATTCTAGTAATATGAATTCTTATAAGCAACTTGGTGTAACCTTAAAATAAAGTCTTACCTATATATCTACAGTATGTACAGTAAAGTTTCGCTCATTGTATAGATTACATTTTCATTTGATTGCAATTAATGTGACATACAGTAGAGTGTCTGAAAACGTTAAACGTTATGTTGGTACTTCGGATTATGCTGGTAAAAGTGGTGAAAAAGTAAATACTGTGAAGATTACACTGGTGAAGTTTCTTAGAGAAATCTAATTTCGTGTTAAGTGATCTAATTTTCACCAATAAGAAAGAAATGTGTTTCATATCTTGTTGTTTTGCAGAACATAACAGTTATATGTGATATGAAAATAGTAAGACTTGTCATAAGGGAGTACATGCTATTTAAGGAAAATGTAATTACGTTTCAGAATGACATCATTTTTTTTTTAAACCTAGTCTGTGGGGTAAACACCCCCAGGTGGCATCGCTTCCCACTTTCATAATTACAGTAGTTACCATGTTCTGAATATCACATATTTTGTTTTTAATTTATGTAATTTACTGTAACTACTGTAGGTGGTTTAATAAAAATATTGTGACTTTTCATTGAAAAATTCCCTCAAGTTTGCATCTGCCATCTACTTGGCTAACCAATTAGCATCAGCTACAATACTTTTCAAAAAGGCAATTTTTTTAACAAAGTTCTTTTAGAAATATTCATATTTATCTATGGTTACTTTAGCTAGTTTTTTTTCATGAAAACTGCTTGTACTCTGATTTTGCTGTGAATGTATAAAGAAAGTAACAATGAAAACTTTTGACCTGTTCATGTGCACATGTGTACAAAATATGTACCAGCAAGTACATATCACTGTAGTTTAAAAAATAATAATTAACACTAGAGGCAGTAAAACTTCTTTTATTCCTTTTCACACAAATTTACAGAGTTTCAAATAATAAAACATAATTTTGAATATCATGTTATGACTTAAAAACAATATTAATATGCTGGGATATTTGAAAACTGATGCTTTTGAATGTTACCATCAAACATATCCAGCCTCATATCCAGCCTCATATCTGTTGCACAAAACGTGCACAGAGGTACATATTTTTATTAGACCAGGCTGAAAACCTTGGGCATTAGTTTATAATATAGGTCATTGTCGCTGAAAACTACGATATAGCTATTCTAGACACATTTATCTTTTGTTTACCAGGGGGCTCTTTAAAGTCTACCATTTGTTATGTTTTGGAGCATAAATGTAACATTTCAAGTTGACTGTCACCATAATGGAGACATTGCCCATTGTATATATCTTCAAAGCAGTTAGCTACTTTGCTTATGAGCAAGTGCGTCTGACTGCTGTATTTTTTAGTTACTTGCCTGCAGTTGAACTACTTTAATTCACGAGTAGCTTGTAGCTTGACAAGCTATTTCAAAGTAGCTTCCACAACACTGTTATCAAGTAAAACCCATTAGGTGAAAAATAAGAGAAGAAACTGCATCGACTGCACAATGAAAATGCTTGACTACAGGCTCTAACGACGCTGTCTTTATAGGTGGTAAACTCCATCTTTGCCTGTGTAGACAAGTATACTTCCTTTAAAAACTTAATTAATTTGAAAACCAATTAGACTTTAACAATACCAAATAAGATGGCTGAAAGATAGGTGGTTAATACAAGCGCCGTGAGATTTGATTCTGCCAGTTAAACTTTAAGACAATAGTGGATGTGTCAATCTCAGATAACAGCGCCAGTGACTCAGCTCTTTTAGTCTGAGCTGTTTGTGTGTAGCGAGACATTGTACTGGCGCTTTCCGCTAGACCGAGTCCCACGCAGGGAAAGCTGTAGGTAGAGATCGGTTACGAGCTTTTCAATAAAATCAATTCCACATCCTATCGAAACTAGCGCTCTCTGAAGGGAACAGATCGCTGATAAACTGCACAGTCAAACGTGACATTTACAGCTGAGAAATATTGCCTTGTATCTGAAACATAAAACATGCCTGGGGGGACATTGTCCGAGAGTGATGTATGAGACTAATGCTTGCATTGGTTAATGTCATGTAGGCCATTTATCAAAGATTATTTTTGGTGCCGCCGCAATCTTTTGACGTGCCATTTGACATGTAGCCGGTGCAAAGAAGTTCCCCACTGTTGCACCACAGATGTGTTTCTCGTGGTTAATATAAAGGCCGGTGTAGTGTCAGCTCATATGTAGCCTCCGGTCCCTAACCCCAAGTATCAATTATTGCAATACAGTTTTTTGAGAAGTTTACTTTCTTCTCTCCCAGATATTTTGTGGCTCACCACATACTGAGATGACTCACCGGCAAACCTCATATTCCCAGTGAGCCGAGGCAGGCTGCCTCTCCCACTGACAGCAGCCATGGGAAAGATCAAGCTCTCAGACACACAGCCAGTGACAGCGATGAAGATATTTATTTGCTGCCTGCTTCGTCTTAGAATGTGGGTCAGGGGCAAGGCAGTAGCACACCCCCAGCTAAGCTGCCTGCTGTGCTTCTTACGCACCTAAAAGTAACATTAACCCTCTGTTGCCAAACAGGGAAGGATGCTGTGCTCCTTTGTTTGGAAACGATGGTCTGGTGAGACATTTGTTCTGGAGCTGAACACAGTCTGAGTTGGTTCTCGGCTGATGAGTCAGTCTTAAAGGGATAGTTCACTCAAAAATGAAAATTCTGTCATTGGCTACTCACCCTCATGTCGTCCAAACATGTAAAACCTTTGTTCATCTGGAAGATTCACTAAATTACAGTTGAACCACTGGACATTTTAACAATGTCCTTACTATCTTTCTGTGCCTTGAACTTTTCAGTTGCGTTGCTGTTACTTTTGTATTCTTAAGTGTTTGGAACGATATAAGGGTGTGTAATTAATGGAAGACTTTCATTTTTTTGGTGAACTACCCCTTTAACTTACTATTTGCATGACTTGACCCTTTCAATAGGAATCTACGGAATCTGGAATTTTTCTTGAGGCAGATAGATTTACCCATGAAGATTTCACGAATGGTCACATGGATCTGTTGCATCGACCAACGTAAAACTTTTTGGTTTAAAGGTGACTTCTGTGAGCTGTGCTTCATTGCTACACTTTTTGACAAGAGACAGTGGACCTTTTGTGAGCCATAATTTTGACCAAAAGACGTGCATGGTTTGAAAGTAAATTCTTAAGTTGTAAAACATACATTGCAACACTATTGACAATGTTTCCATAAAAGTCATGTGATTGTACCTTCAAGATGTGTTCACATTTAGTGTTGTTCAATGAATTTTTTTGTGGGGCAAAATCCAGTCAGTTTAATTTGGTTGTGGAGATTTGCTGTTTCAATACAAGAAAGCTGCTTGGTCTGAACATGACTTTTGTGCAGTTATATCAGTTATACGTGCATCACTATTGAGATAATTAACCTTTTTTTTTTTGTCTGTGAAACTTTGCCAGATTTCATTTATGCGAGCTCACCTTTATGCTAAATAAATGATGTGAAAATGATTTTTGCTTAAAGTGCCCCTATTGTGGATTTTTGAAAATGACATTAATGCAGTGTGTAACACAGTTCTAAGTGAATTAAAATATCCTGCAAAAGTTTTAAATATGAAAGTACACCATGTATACAAATCTTTGAAAAGAAAGCGTTGACTCTGAATCATTTTTAAAATGAATCCCAAGCGGTTTCATGTTGAGGTCAACATAATATATTAGCATATATTAGCATACATTATGCCCGCCCCCTTGTTGTGTGCGCAGTCCTGGGAAAACTTGATTTTCGTGTTGGTCTGAATGAAAATGCTAATTCATTCTTTGCCACTAGGTGTTGCTTATGGAGCGTTAAAAGCTGAAAACGTGGCTTCACGTGAGATTTGTGGACTCCTTTTGAAAAGACTGGATTTCTTCTATAAACATTTTGCAAACACTGGCAGAATTGCATAGTTTTTGTGTATTTACACTCAACAAAAATATAAATGCAACACCTTTGTTTCTGCTCCAATTTTTCATGAGATGGACTTAAAGATCAAAAAATCATTCCAGATACACTATATTACCGTTTCTCTTAAACATTGTTGACAAATCTGTCTAAATGTGTAATAGTGAGCACTTCTGCTTTGCTGAGATAATCCATCCCACCTCACAGTTGTGCCACATCAAGATGCTGATCTGACAT
>JAUYWG010000050.1:7651902-7665501 GCA_034779775.1 Enteromius afrohamiltoni | reverse complement strand
ATATATATATATATATATATATATATATATAGAGAGAGAGAGAGAGAGAGAGAGAGAGAGAGAGAGAGAAAGAGAGACAGGGGTTGAAAACTTTTGAATTAAATTTGAACATTATGCTAGATTTCACTCATTTTATCTTCAAGGAAACATGTAAGTATCTTCTGTAGTTTCTGAAGGGCAGTACTAAATTAATAAAGTATGATATTTAGGCAAAATAAGAAGCATGTACACATTTTCATCCTGTACAAAAGTTTTCACCCCCCCCCCTTCTGGAGCATCAGTGAGCATCTGAACCTTCTGTAATAGTTGAGTATGAGTCCCTCAGTTGCCCTCAGTGTAAAAAGATGGATCTCTGAATCATACAGTCACTGTTAATTCACATGTATATTTATTACTGAAAGCCTGGGAAAGTATACATAAACAATATCTAAAGTCTGCTCCACCATAGTGAGTAAGAGCTGTAAAAGAACACAAAGAGCAAAATAAAGCTTGTAAACATTTAAAACAGGTAATTACTATGGCACCAACAAGTATGCAAAAGAAATATAATGCTAAAATATGCCTTAAATATAATTATAAAAATACCTAAAAATATAGACCAAGCAGCTTTGTTTACCTAATGTAAATAAGAGGTTACACTAATCTTTTTCAGTTAATCTCTACATTTTCAATGACATCCATCATTTTGAGAGAGCAAATGCAAGACAAAAAAACATTTTAACTAAAGCGAACTCTGGTTCTAGCAATGTTAACCATAAATATTAATACATATAGAACCTGCAAAATGTCAAACACCTGCTCAAAAGCATGGTAAAACTACTAAATTTGTATCCTTTTTGAAATATTAAGGCTCCAGTCCTCAACTGCACAGGCCACTACTCTCTTCAAAATAATCTCCTTTTCCACGAATAACATTTAGGTAAGCAAACAACAGATTTTATTATTTTTTATTAGAGTTATTGATGTAAAACAGAGCTGACATCCATTCAGAGCGAGCAGAGAATCAGGCATCCGCAGGCTGACTCTAACAGTTTGAACATTGATGTTAGTTAAGTGAAGGCAGCCGTGGCGTGACTAACAGCTCAATCTCCCTGACTCAAGGTGCAGAGCATTTCTGTACCAGAGATCTTTCACTGATGGGATGGAAGCCCAGACAGCTCTGAGATATCAAGCCTCCATCATCTGAGGGAGATGAGCTGCTCCAGCGGCCTTTGAAGTGACAAACATGCTGGCGTTCTCCTCAAACACATCATCTGAGCATGTGCTACTTTACCAAATGTACACCGTTAACAGCTAGCAACATGTTTCTGACATGTTCTCCGCAAGCTGGGTAGAGGCAGTTTTGTTACCACATCAAGATTAGTGGTCCTCATCGGCGGTTGAAACCCACAGTGTTTCCAACAAAATGACCCGTCTACCGGCTAAAATGGAAATCAAATCATTCTGGTAGCCATTACGAAGCAACCTATGAGGTTCACAGATGCTAATGCGAAGGGAAGTGGAGTTAGTAAGTGCTGTTTATCACTTTAAAATATTGCCCTGTCCTTTCACTGCATGAACGGTGCAATTACCGGCTCAGTGGGGTGTTATGCGGAAGAAGGAATGCTGGGATCCAATATATGGTGAGGGTGACGCAGCCTCTGGTTTTCAGCTGAATTGAATAGGATTTCAGTTAGAAAATAGCTTCTGTAAATCATAGGGAAAGGCCAAGTAGACCATCAAATAAGAAGAAGATAAGTGATTTGATTAATTGCTTTAATCCAGGGGAGATTACTGCTGTCTGTGAGCAATGTTGTCAAAGATCTCCAAATTTCTTAAAAGGCTATAAACAACCGGACTGCACTAACAAAAGATGTTTTGGACAATAAATGAATGCAATGATATGGAGTGCATATACATTTTTCAGTCTGGTTCTCGTGAGAGCTCCTAAAGATTTGGTTTGGTGCTCACACTGTAGTGTGAACCATTAAATACAGTTATAAAAACCTAAATAATATTAATATTATGATTGCACTTCATTTATTCAGTTTTAATTATAAGTAATATAAGCAAATTAATGCAATCTCTATAATACTTAAAAATATATATATATATAAAATACTGTGCACCACTTATGTGTACCCCTGATTACGAAGTACCTGAAATGTAGACCCTAAATATCATGGTATATCATTGAAGATAATCATGGTTGCCATGGCAATTATGGTTCATATTAGACATGCAAATGTATCGTTAACGAATACAGTATGTTGTTGTTACGTCCTATAATACTGTGAGGAAAGGTTTGTGTTTTTCTATTGGTTTTTGTTCTCACTGCCAGAATCTGGGATTGGATGACTGCCGGATCGATCACCTATTATTGCGAGGTCAACGCCCACTTCTGAACCAATCCGCTATGCCTGCCTGCTTTAGGGATTCGGAAGCGACGCAAAACAGGAGAGTGCATTTTTTGCATTTTTCTAATTTGTTTGTCATGCTGTCCATCGGGTTTGGAATTGTTATTATTGATTGACTTTCATTTCTTACCTGTTGTATCTCTTACTCTGACTCGTTACCCGATTGTGCTGTGATTTGATCACAGCACAATCTTTTAAAGAGTTGGCAACAGGATTCATCTTTGACTCATAGTGTTGAGACAAGATTAGTATGTCACATGACCTACATGATACAACACATAGAAATTTGCTTGTATAGAACCATTAGGGTAGGAGCGGGAGCTGTTTGTATTTTTGTTTTAGTGACTGTATTTTGTTTTGTTTATTCTTTTCTTTGTTTAGATAGTATTTAATGGGTTGGAGTTAGTATTGGTTTTGTTTTACTGATTTCTTTGTGTTCAGCTCCGCTCATGTCTCATACTGCTTGAGTTATTTATTTATTAAAGACATTTTTTTTCTTTATTGTATATATTTTGTAGATATGACCATTGATTTAGGTGAAAATAGTTCCTTACTAAAGTTGTAAAAGCATTTCTAGTCTCTGCTTGATTCTTTTAGGGATAGCCCACCCAAATATGAATAAATAAAATTCTTTTATTAAGTTGTCCCAAACATGTATGATCTTCTTTATTCTGTTGAGCACAAAAGATCATATTTTGAAGAATGTTGGTGACCAAAAACGTGACGGTACCCATTGGCTTCCATGAAAAAAATAGTCAATGGAAAACTTTACACTTTACTTAAATCCTTTATGCGTAATACATTATAAAGGTTATTAAAAGCAATAATGCATTTTAATTATTCAATATGTGTGTTATAATGTTATATCTTGCTCTAAATAATTCTAACCAAATTTAAAGTGCATGATGTACGAACGAATGTGTTATTATATCTGTGGCAAAAATTATTCATCAGCCTGTACAATGCATCATAAGGTTCATTACATGTCATAATTAATGTATTATAACTACTTGTATAATGAATTATACATAATAGGCTTTAAGTTAAGTGTTACTTCTCAGGTTTCAGGTTTGGAAGACTGTGGTGTGTAAATGTGGTGATGACAGAACTTTCTGAGTGAGCTTTTCCCTTAAAGGAAAATTAATAGCAGTGTAAAATGCAATCATGAGTAAATCATCTATTTTCAGTCAATCCAGAGTAAACATCAAAGAACCATCATATTACTGTCACGGTAGCACTGTGGTATTGTTTCAGAGTTTGATTGGTAATGAACAGTAAAAATAAATCACTGAATTATGTTTAATTAATTAAACAAAGCATAGCTGTTCTGATGCAGCAAATATCACAACATTGCTAATTAAAATATATTCCTTTTCTCGGTTGTCATTAGAGAGGCATGCTTAGGTAATGATGGCGCGAAGTTGCCAGCCTATATCTCCACTGTCTGCACCCAATTAATGAGTAAGTAATTATGAACTAAGCTGTGGGAAAGACAGCCATTCTATGCAGACGCCACACTGAGATCAGCAGAATTTAAGACTCACCGCCCTCAGTTCAACAGGTCCACCTACAGAGCCCATTCCTACTGCTTACCCAACGAGTTGCCTTGGCAACAAAACAATTCCACTTACTTCAAGTTAATTTGCATTTGTTTTGTTGTGTTAATATTATGGGTTGGGTAACGTGTGTTAAAGAAGCGTTAAAGAAGGACGTCTCTAGATTTAAATCTGACACACTTGAACAAAATACACATTTATACTAATAGAAATATTAATACATGGCATATAAATATTTTATTGTAGTTGTAACCAGAGTTCTGTCATGACAACTGTCAGAGAGTTTAGCTTTGGTAATGTACATGGCAATGTTAATGTGTGTGGTTTTGGCGGAAAAGATCTGCTACTGCCGCTGTACCGAGATTTGCTACTGCCTGCACATATAACATATATGAAATAACACCCATATGTAACGTACATGAATCACCCTGTAGCAGATTTAGACAGGTGGAGCTGAGGAAGGTGGAGGGTTTCGGAAGGACACTGCAAATGGTACAATAAGCACTAGCCAAAACTTTGAATGTTGAAAACTCATTGGCTCCTGATGTCAAAAGAAACCAATCAGCTGCACAATCTGAATAATGATATAAATATATCCAATTGAGTTAGAAACCACCAGCCTGCACAATCAAGAGTTTCATGATCTAGCAAAGCCAAACTTGTGGCATGGTGAAGGCCTCTTGCAGCTTCTGGGTGAATAAATAACAGCTTACTTTTATTAATATTATTTTACGTTTGTAAAATTTAGAGGTGGGGTTAGCTGAAATAAATTAAATCACAACTATACTTGTGAAAAGTGTGAAAAACGGATTTAAATGTACAGTACATGCACTATAATTCTATATAACGTTAAGTAACATACAAATATTTATTTTTAATTCGGATGCATTAAATCGGTGAAAAATGACAATACATACATTGTTGCAAAATTAGAAATAAACCCTGTTTTTTTTTCTATTATTTCTATTCATCAAAGAAGCAAGAAAAAACATTTAGATATCCCAATTTTCATTAAAAAATATTCAATTGTTTTCAATATTGATAGTAATAAGAATGTTTCTTTAGCAGCAAATCAGCATGATTTCTGAAGAAGCAATGGTTACAATTTTGCTTTGCAAATAAAATACATTTTAAAAATATATTCAATTAGAAAACAGTTTCTAAATTATAATAATATTTCATAATATTGCAGTATTTTTGCAGTACTGCATTTTTGAATGAAATAAATGCAGCATATAAATCTTGATAGATTTATGTAAATATGTGTATAGATAGATAGATAGATAGATAATATCTGTATATAAAATAGCCTAGTGTAATATGAAAAAATAATAATAAAAAAATAATTTAATGCATTTAATTCAAGGCTAATTCTCATTGCTGATGCAACTGGCGCAATGTCTGAATGTGGAACTTGTTGACTTATGGAGGAAGACGGGGACTCTGGGAACGGAGTGTTTCAGGTTCAGCACATCCTGAGGAAGGTACAACAGTGTCCCCATTTCCAATGCTGCTTCAAAGTGTTTGGTGTAAGCAAGCCAACACATAAAAATTTCCACCCCAACGCCAGCGAAAGTGTCCTGGCCCGCGGCGTCAATGTCTCATCTTACGGTCTAGCACTCTGAAAGCACAGGACAAGGAGGTCAGGAAAAACTAAAGCGACGCAGGACACTTTCCATGACCTCCTGTCACTGCTGCCATGGCAAATCCCATCCTTTACTACAAGATCCAAACCACCCAGGTCACAGTCTGTTCACCCCACAGGGTCTGGCAGAAGATCCCACAGCGAAAGACCGCAAGCCACAGTGATGATTTATACATGTCCTGCAGCAAACCCACGACTGAAATATACAACTGCCTATTTTCTAACGCTCAGATCTGGCAAAACATCCATCACTCTGTTACTGTTTAACAGTATCCTACAGTCTGTTATTTACAATGCGCTTTTGTTTTATACCGTGAAATACTGTGGTCCTGTGCTATTTTAGTAGTATTCATATACTTACACTACTATTTATATACTTATACTATACTGTATATATATATAAATAATTTATTTACTCATATACTTACTCTATTATGAGATTTTATTATATTTTCAGTGTCCTTTTTTAATTTTGTCAGTGATTTACTAACTTATTACAATAACAATTTTTTCCCCATGTAATGCTTATTTTTTATTTTAATTTCATTTCAAATACCGAAAATAAATAAATATATAAAAAATCAATATAAACAATTATAACTGTAAAAAGAAAAATCAATTAAAATGAAAAACTAATAAAAAATGTAATTACAAACAATTTTTTTTTGCTTCTTTTGCCAATCTAGGTAAAAATGTATTTGGATAGTTTGCATATGGGCCAATGTGATCCATTTAGAAAAATGTTATGGAAAAATGTAAACAATGTACAAAACATTTTAGATATGCATTAAATAAATCTTTTAAATCAGTCTATCCAAATATGTAGTAAGTAGTATAAATAGTAGTATATAAATGCACACACATAAAGTATATATTGTAAAAATATTTATATGTATATATGTCATTAGTGCCCTCAAGCTCCACTAGAGGGCGCCCACATCTAATTTCAATCAATTTCCCATCATGCTTTGCACACCCACACCTGTTCTCATTCTGTAATCACACCCACAGCTGCTGATCATTATCCACTCCCTCACTCATCATCATAGATATCTTATACTGACTAGATAGGCCCTCTGACGCTGCTGTCCATAGGAACGATGCGTCAATGCGGCCGCCATCTTGTGTCGGGGAAATTTGCTTAATTTTCAACCGATTTTCAAGCCGTTTGGTTTATTATAAATATCAGACATTTATTTATGATAGAACAAAGATTAATTATTTTACTTATATGTAAAATAATTGATTAATCTATGTTCTATCATAAATATGTGATATATCATATAACGTTACAATACTTAGACACACCTACGTAACTAATTAATTTGTTCTACAGTGCACAAAACAAAAATCTTCAGGCTGAAAAATCTTCATCCTCATTCACCAATGAGGACGACAGCAATAATTAACCATAGCAATAAAAGCCATTTTGACCATTGACAAGCAAAGTCTAAAGACCAAAAACTGACCATTTACAAGCAAAGTCTAAGTCTAAAGTTTAAGTGTTAAATAATGTATGGCTAAAATGTGATAGGTTCTGATTGACTATTAGCATCTAGCTTTCTATCGTTCTCAAATCGCTCTGAAAGTGACCCCAAATGATATCGTTCTTCATATGGTTAACGTTATAGTTTATGTGTGAACGTCATCATCGATATAAATACATTATGTTACTTGTTGGTTTTCATAACTGGCCAAAACAACTTGCACTAGCATGGGTAGCTAACTAACTTACATAAGCATGGATTAACTATGTCACGTGTGGTCGTCGACATAGGACATGACACTGAAAAGTCAGCATAAAAGTCTGACATCTTCAGAGCTGATCTGAATGCCGTGAAAACTTTGGATCCCCGAAACAAGATGGCGGCGATGTTGACGTATGCTGAGAGGCCCCATGGCGCATCTAGTCAGTATAAGATATCTATGACTCATCATCACCTCTGGTATTTAAACCACAGTCACACAACAGAAAAATGCGAAGTATTGATTTGTCGTGCAGTCATTTCCAAGTGCATATTATGTAAATAAAACTTTTATTTTGGATGTGATTAATCGCGAGTTGACAGTACTAATAGTTTGCAGCATTAAAGAAGACATGTACTATTCATCAGAAAGTGCTTTACTGCCCTAACAGCTAAAGAACAGTATGTTGATGTATGCTAGTAAATGCACCGCTGCTAAAATGTCCTTCACTTGAACAGCAAGCTGTTGGATGACTAGTCATCTAAATGCTGTTTCAGGCACTTCACAATAATCTCTGCACATGAGGCCTAACATCTTCTCGATCGGTTAATTGAAAAGCTGCCTTTATTGAATCTTTGAGAATCTTTATTTACATGTATAAAAAAAGAACACCAAGAAGTGACAAGGACAGGAAAGTCGTATCTGCTTGTGTTTTCCTCAACTATAAAACAAAACGAGAGCCATTAAAACAGCAAGTGCTTATACAATCACAGTCTATTGTGGAGGGTAATAAACATCAGACAGGAACCTGACGGTGCTTTGTCAACGTAGTAGATGAAAGCTTGATTAATTCGGTTTATTAAGTAAGCAATTCAATTAGGCAGTTTCATCCCAGGCCATCAGACGGTCAGATCCTTTGGATCGCGAGAGAATTTGGCGATGTGGCTTCACAGGAACTATTGTCCACTTATTGAAAAAAAAGAAAGGAAAAAAGGCATTTTCAGTCTCCTTTCAGGACAGCTGTTCTTTCATTTCCAAATTACTAGCAGATTGCACAGACAGATGACACAAGTGCAAACGCAGAGGGCTAAAGAAAAATGACAAATTAGCTGCAACACTGTTGCCTCTCAGCGCAACTTCTTTTTGAAACTAAAGGCGAAAGGGGAGGAAATTACCCCGCTAATTACTGAAAATTACAGCTGCTCCATTTTATGCCGTTTTATGAGCTTTCTAGAGCCAATTCGCGTGACTCTTTAAAAACTGACATTTCACAACGTGCAACAGGCTGCATGTTATTCAGATCGGAACTGGCAACAGGCTACAGAAATAACATCAGTGATTTATAGTCTTTAAATAGTTCAACCATTAACTAGACTGTCTATCAAAGCATCACAACGAGCGTTAGATTAATGTGGCAGATCGTATACGTAAGATTAACCAAACAAAAGCTCAGCGCCATATGCAGACGCATCAGACCCATTGTCTTTTGATTCGGCTAGCATCTCTTAAAGCACTTCCACACGATCAATTATTAAAATCAGCCTTAAATGGCTCCCTTTGTCAACAATTTTCGAAAATCTGATTTATTCTGTGGTTTAACAGTTTTGAGAGGTAATTTTTCATTTAAATGGCCTTTAGCATTTCTTATTAAAATACATTATTGCTCTTGTAGATTTATTTATTCAATGTGATAGATCATTAGTCAGATTAATGTAATGTGCGTTCTTTCCATTAGAACCGGTGGCTTTGGAGAGCAGCTTCCACAAATTTCCTTTGCTCTGCTGAATGAGGCAAAAAGGTTCCAGCCAGACTGAATTTAAATACATGTGCGACGCTGTATTCTATACCACTTTCAACACACATTTCCTTAATACTTTACAATAGTGTCCCTTTAGCTAATGTTAGTTAATGCATGAACAAACTGCAATCCATTTGTTACAATATTTACATTTATACACCAGAAATACGCAAATAAAAATGGCAGGACGTGCTTTGGAGGGCAAGTATAGAAAATCTGAACTCACGGTCTATAAGCTTGCATTTCGTGACCATCAAAGAGCCTATTCTAAATCCCTGAAAGATGTGCAATGTCAATTTTACTCAAATCAGATCAATAAAAATGAAGGCAATTCAAAGCAGCTGTTTGCTACAATTAATCATCTTTTGGAACCACAACAGCCATCTTTCACAACGTCAGCTACTAAGGAGCAACGCAACAGCTTTATTGACTTTTTTAGATCAAAAATCATTAACATTCGCTCCTTAATGCCTGGACCATATTCTCCACCTGCGCCTGCTTTTAATACTTCATTTGGGTATTTTCCATCTCCATATTTCACTGAGGTCTCAATCAGCCACATTGATGGAATTTTGCAAGGAATGAAACCATCATCCTGCACATTGGATCCAATTCCAACAGTTTTGCTTAAGTCATTCATCCCTATTGTCAGTCCAATCATTACAAAGTTAGTAAATCTTTCACTACAAAGAGGTCATGTGCCACCCTCTCTCAAAGCAGCTGTCATTCGTCCGATGTTGAAGAAGCCCTCATTAGATCCAGAGGTTCTTGCAAACTACAGGCCCATTTCAAACCTGATTTCTTGTCAAAGGTTTTAGAAAAAAGACAGTTGCTTTCCAACTTCAGAGCCATCTTACATGTAATAACCTGTTTGAGAAGTTCCAGTCAGGCTTTCGTTCAGCCCATAGCACAGAAACAACACTGCTCAGGATGACAAATGATCTACTGATGACAGCTGATGCAGGTTCACCATCCTTGCTTATTCTCCTGGATCTGTCAGCGGCCTTTGATACAGTGGACCATTCCATTCTCCTGTATCTTCTTCACCGTACAGTTGGACTCTAGTTGTCTGGCAGGACCGAACATGTCATGTTGGGAGGATGTACATCCAGGCTATCCACCATCACGTGTGGTGTTTCACAGGGGTCAGTTCTTGGTCCCATCCTTTTCACCATCTATATGCTACCTCTTGGGCACGTCATCGCCAGACATGGACTGTCCTTCCATTGTTATGCTAATGACACGCAGCTCTACATTAAAACTGCCCCAAACCCTTGAGAAGCCATCTTGAACCTCACTGCATGCCTGGAGGAGATAAAGGCTTGGTTGAACAGCAATTTTTTATAGCTGAATAGCAGTAAAACTGAGGGACTACTTGTTGGCACCCCTTCCAGATCCGTTCTTTTCCTGTATTCCAGTTCATCTTTGATGGCCAGGTCATTACTCTCTCCTCCTCAGTCACTAATCTGGGGGTTCGGTTTGATCCTCAGTGACCACGTAAAACATCTGTTTAAGACATTGTTTTACCATCTACGAAAAATGTCCAAACTCCACCCACTTCTAACTTTCCCAGATGCAGAGAATCTTGTCTAAGCCATCTCCTCAAGGCTAGACTACAATAATAGACTGTTTTCTGGAGTTCCTACTAAGGACATACAAAAGTTACAATACATCCTAAACAGTGCTGCAAGAATCCTACTGAGAGTAAGGAAATTTGAACATATCACTCCCATCCTCAAATCACTTAATTGGCTTCCTGTTTCTTCCCAGAATGAGTACAAAATTCTTCTGTTAACCCATAAATGTATTTCTGGCCAGGCACTCTCATATCTTCAAGATCTGATCAATTTACAAACTTCCAATCGTATCCTCCAATCATCAGGCAGCATGCTTCTTCAAGTTCCCTTTATTAAGCTCCGTACTATGGGGGGGGTCAAGCTTTTTGCTCTGTTGCCCCCACAGCTCTGGAACCATCTTCCTGTCCAACTGTGAGTTACACAGAACCTGGACACTTTTAAAGCAAATTTGAAGACTTTTTGCAGAATGCTGGTAAACATAGAGCTGCAAACCAATGACCAAATAATTCTATAGAAAAGAAATGGCTACTGTCAACTGGGTGAACTATCCCTTTAATATTTAGTAATATTATTGATTTGACAGCACTGACACTATTGGATGAGAACAAAACTTGTACTAAATCGAGCTGGATGATGACACTATTCTTCTTTCTTCTGTAGAGCTGCTTTATAGCTGAATCAACTTCGTCTCATAACTGTACAGCTGCTTATACAGTAGCTGAATTGAACTTGTTTAATAATAAATGAACTTGTTTAATACAGTCATTAAACTTAACTGAATCAACGTTGAACTAAACTGAGCTGCTTTATGGCAGAAGTGGAATTGGTCTCATATTTGAAGAAGTTTGCATCACTTATTTGTTATTTTACTGTATTTTACTGTTTATCTGTGAAAATAAAGGTGACTGGTCTTGTTTTTAATAATCTCTTCATATATATTTGAAATAAACAAAAGCTGTGAAACAATTAATCGCTATTAATTGCATCCAAAATAAAAAGTTATTGTTTACATAATATGTGTGTACTGTGTATATTTATTATACATATATAAATACACACACATGCATGTATATATTTAAGAAAAATATGTTTATTATTAAAATGTTTATTTATTATTATTATTAAATATATTTATATATGATCTATATAATTATCTATCTAATATTATCTAATTTTTTGTATATATATATATATATATATATATATATATATATATATGCTGTATGTGCATGTATTTATACATACATAATATACAGTATAGTACACAGAGATATATTATACAAACCAAAACTGAAAATGGAACCTTATTGTAAAACATCACGAAGATATTCATATTTCATCACACTAGGTTGTATAACCTTGTTTTCACTACTAATAACTCTTTAATTCACCTAATTTTCCAAATAAATAGGCAACCTAAATTGCTCACAAAGCGCATTTAAAACTCAGTCAGATAAATACTCCCTTCTGAGACCCTCTCTGACAACGCGCATTACCTCATCCCACTAACCTAGACCGTTTCCTTCTATCTGAAGAAACGGTGGGTTTAGTCCCCACTCGCCTTTCTTTCTGCTTCAGCATCTCATGCTCTTCAAACAGCCTGACTGTCAAGGATTCAGCAGCCTCCACTAGAGAGAATTAATCACTCTTCATTTCCATTCAATTCAGTGCCCTCCGCGAACACAGACGGCAGAAAACCTCTGCCGCCGCCTCGAAATGAGCTCCTCAATCCACTGATTATCCAAGCTGAACTTTCAACCTCCAGAGAGCCTCCATCCCTCCACTCCAACTCCGAGACCAGGGCAGAAGGGCATCTCTTTCTTGTTAAAAAAATCCGGTGGTAGTTAACACTCTGACCCACCACTGACATTACATACGAGCGAGAACACAGAGTGACAAATGCGTTTCATTTAGTTTGATCTGCCGCACGGGCCGCTGATGGCAGGAAAACAGTGCTAGAATGCCGCCAAATGACCATCAGCTGGAGGTGTTTCTGTACAACAAACGAGGTGGTTGCAAATGCTCTGAACATTTTTTTCCGTTTAAACCAGCAAGTGAAAGGCACCGAGGCCGCCCAACACGGCTCATTTCTCACCGTCTCATATCCTTACACGCCGTGGCCCCAAGCGCACCCTCCTGTCACCTTGGTGTTTGTGTTGTCCAAACCGTCCTCCCGCATGCTGCCCGCGGCCCATCCATTTTTCCGTCCAATCGATGCTGTGCTCGGACAGCATGTTCAATCAGGGCCTGAGAGCGGCACTTTTCTGCTGGCTGCAAGAACAGGTGGCCTTTAGGGCCGAGTTTAGAAAATCTTCTCCCTGTGATTATGCCCACAGCACTGACAGCTCCGTTTTTACCCTGGCCCTGATATGCCACCCTCGCAAATTAACACAGGCACGACGGAGCAGCCAGCACCCAGCCAAGGTGGCCCCTCGAGGGCCTTAATCCTTGTACTGACACTTTAAAACTGTTTAATTTAGATTCCGCTCCCTGGAGAGCTGCCATTGAGAGAGCAGGTGTCTCCAGCCACGGTGAGCTAGATTTCCTATCATAACGCCCTTTCTGACAGGAAAATCAATTTCCCCCTCCCCAGGTGTCAGACCACCCTTTCGTAGCGGTTATGAAATGAGACCTCGGACGACTGAGTTTCAGATGTGAAAGTAATTAGCGGTCTTGGATTTAACGGGACAGGAGTTAGCAAAAGTTCAAGAGGATCTGTGCTAATTGCTCATCTCCTGGTTAGCGTTGGATGCTGGAAATAAAAAAGACAATGACTTTGGTGCAGGAAAGTACTTACAAGGTGAGACAGATTGGTTACTTTGAGACATATATTCAGACAAAAAGAAAAAAAAATCATACACTTTGAAAGATTTATGTAAAACTAATAAAACATTGAAACTATTGGGGTAAGTTTTATGAAATATGTTAAAACTTTTATTCT
>JAUYWG010000050.1:7617796-7634049 GCA_034779775.1 Enteromius afrohamiltoni | reverse complement strand
TCCTTTAACAGATTTGATTAATAAATGTGTATCAGTGTGTTATGTGTAAGCCAGAGTAAAGAGATGTGTCTTTAATCCAGCTGTAACAGATTGATCTACCCCAACAGTATAATGGAACGGGCAGAGGATCAACTGTTCCAGCTCCAGCAACGTAGGCAGCCATTGGAGCAGTACGTAAAGGATTTTCTGAGCTATTCTTATCTGGTGAGCTGGAGTGATTATTACATCAACCTCTGCTTTTGGATGAGATTTAATGACAAATTGTTTTGTTTAGTTTAGTTCATTCTAGCGATTGTCACAGACCCATAATCAAATTTCTTAATCTTGTCCTAGAGTTTAATAATTCCAAGTTTTTTGTTAATTTTGCGGACTCTCTTTCAAGTCCCATCCAAGAGCAGAGTGACACTCTAGCTCCACACGGGCTGGACTCCTCCACCTATTGTTCCAATGTGCCCGCTCTTCCGACCATCTTCCTATGCCCGTCCATGTCCGAGCTCGTGCTGAAGGAGCATTCCCCTGAGCACGGGTCGCAAGAGCACCTCTTCATGTCTGTGCCGCAAGAGCGCCAGAAGCCTAAGCATGATCTCATCCAGTTCCCCGTTGATTCCTCTCCACAATTAAAGCCAGAAGAACTGTCCCCTGACACTGTGCACAACATGCGGCCAGAAGAGGCATTCCAGAGCTCCACTGATTCCAGTCCACTGTCTCTGAACCCGGTTCTGGAGTTATGGCAGGGTGAACCATTCCAATTCCCTGCTGATTCTAGTCTGCTGCTTCCATGTTCAGTTCCTGATTTACGGCCAGAAGAGCCAATCCAGATTCCTGTTCCTGATTTACAGCCAGGAGAGCCTATTCAGAGTCCAGTTCCTGATTCTTGGCCAGGAGAGCTGATCCCAATTCCAGTCCCTAGTTACGGCCAGGAGGGCTAATCCCGAATCCAGTTTCTTTTGGATTATTATAAACTTAATTTTAATTCCTCAAAAAAATCTTACTGACCCTAAAATTATGGCATGTGAAAAGAGATTACATTTACTTGTGTATACCAAACACATACTAGACTTTAAGTTCAGGGTTTGACTCTCTTAAATGGTTTATTTGATATAATTTCTCTTTGGAGAAAATAAATAAGATTTTTACTTCTACAAGAATGTGACCATTACACCTAATTTCATTACGTTATATGATATCATATGCACTGTTTATTGGCATTTTGTCAGATATCAGTAACCTGAACTCTATCCACATTGGTCGTTCGCAAAACCCATCTTTGAGGAAGATTGCTCAAAGACACATTTGCTCCTGGTCAATTTAAGTCCAATGTTTAGTTGATTAAAGACTTGAATGTCTGTCCAATGAAATGAAATGAGATTCAAGGAATGAATTTTAGCAAGGTCACTGATCATCCAATTATTGCGTATTTGAGTGCATAGGAGAAATATCAAATCCTTATATTCTCAAGTTCTAGTCCTATTAACGCAGCCCTTGTACTAATAAAGCAAAGCAAATTCGTGCTGTATAATGATGCTTGTCCCTAGGCTCTTTTGACTTTTCCAGCACCTACCGTAAGTAAACCCTGGCCCCTGTTCATTAAAAGACCGAGAAGTACCACAAAGCCACTGCTACATTTGTGAAGGTTTCATTGTGGGCTTGTCTTCTCCTGTTGATCTAACCTTTATTGAGCCTTTATTAATTCAGAGCTCAATTCAGCTGTGTTAGATTGTCATGAGAAGGTGAAATTAACAAGGTGAACATAGCAGAGACTAATGCCTTGAGCCCGGCTCATGCTGGGATCACACCGGCCTGTGAGTAATTACTTCAGATTGGATTGCTTTAAAGCAAAGGTTCTGCTCTGGAAATCTCATTTCGACGTCAGCTTCATCAGGCCGTAGTTTGGATTTGACATCTTGAGCTCTTTATTCTGAATTAAACTGGCTATAGCAGAGCACAACATTAGGTAAGTTCAATAGCATTTAAGGCTTATATGTTGACTACAACAAAATAGAATTTCAACTTCTCTCAAAAAGGATCCATTCATAAACATGAAAAACACAGTTACAACTCAAAAACTAAATTTTATGGTAACACCATAAAATTGGGAACGTATTCACTATTAACTACAACTTTACCCTCAGTAAATTCTTAATTTGCTGCTTATTATTAGTTATTATAGTAGGTAGTATAGTAGGTATAGGTAGTTGTTAAGTTTAGGTATTGTGAAGGTTTAGGAACGTAGAATAAGTTAATGTAGAATAAGGCATTAATATGTGCTTAATTACTAATAATAAATGGCCAATATTTCTGTAATATGCATGCTAATAAGCAACTAGCTAAGAAACCTTAAAATAAAGTGTTACCAATATTATTAAGATTCTAAGAATAATTAATTGTATTCTAAGAAAAAGGTGAGTATTAAACCTTGGTGAGCATAAGATACTGGTTTCAAAAACATAAAAAAATCAACCTGGGCCCTGTACCATGATGGTGGCTAAACAAACTCAGGATTAGTTACAGGATTAGTTTTGAGTTGACAAAACCAAACCGCTCCAATCTGGGTTTGTTGGTACCATGAAGCTAGTTATCAACTTTCTCTGTCAACTCAGGCTTGAGTTAATGTAGCATGTGCACATGAAAGTGTGACATCAGCAATAAGCAGATAATCACATGCTTTTAAACTATCATTCACTAATAATTCAATAATAAAGTAATTATAAAATAATAATAAAAAAACAGCAAGCACTTGTAATCATTTTCATACACAGCACACACCTTTTGCTTTCTGGACATAACAAGCTTGTTCAGCTTAGTCCTGTCTCAAAGATGAGACATCAGCATTTTTGCGATTATGTTTTTACATCACACTCGATTTTGTTCATACTATCAGATAGGTTTAGGTGTAGTGCAGATGGTATTTTTTTGTTTAATGCCACTGAGCATCAGAGTTACAGCTGCACTCAAAGGACATTTTAGATCAGAACTGCGATGGCATGTACAAAACCGACATCACACAAAAACGTATTATATGTATGTTCATATTTTCTGGGGTAAAAAATCGTACACTCTTTTAGTACCACTCAGTGTACATTTCATATCAAATATGTCATGAAATGTACATAGAACTGTGCATTTCACATCTTGCAAAAAAAAATTCCTACATCAGGTGTTATTTCTTCATGAGATCAAGGTCAAAAAAGCACAGATCCCAAAGGTTTGAGAATGTATTTATGACTACTGCTACTACTAAAAATAATAATACATACACTGCAAAAAAAATACATAAAACAAAAACTTTCAGCCAAAGTATCTACAAATTCTTAGTAAATTGAAAAAGCAAGTCAAAATTATTAAAAAGATTATATTAAATAAGATTATTTTGCTTGCCCCATTGGCACACTATTGTATTTGTTCTAAGCAAAAACTAAATTTTAGAAAAAAAAACTTAATTTTGAGCAGATTGTCTGTGGAAAAAAATCATTAATTAATTAAAACCCCCAGATAATTGTGTCAGTTAAATGTTCCCCCTCGGGTGAAATTGCTGTGAAATTTCACCATATCGTCCATAAATACTGAAACGTCATTTCAGTTAGTTTCACCCTTGATTGTGTTGTAAGCTAAAAAAATTTCACACACTGTATAGAAACATTACAATTAAAAAGAAGATGCCTAAAAGATGAGATTGCTCTCTCTACAAAAATACATACTCCATAAATGACTAAATATAAAAATACTCCAAGAGATTGTAAATCCCCTTTCTAGAAAAGAGGTTAATGGTTAGAATTCCAAAGGACTGATATATATCAAGTGGAATAATAAAGATGACGGATAGTCACCAGGAGGGAATCAATGGGCAAGTCTGGAAAGCAGAACAGAAGTCTCATTAAATTTCTAAATAACACTATGGAATCTGGGCTCAGACCGACCAACTCCAAACTTCTCTCGCCTCTCAAGCTTTCAAACATAGAGACAGCCTGTGTATGCAGCTATATCACATCGCAAGACGCTGGAGGCTTGATCAAAGCCGTGAGCAGACCAGACATGTGCTAGCATGTTGGGTGTGGAGTATGAATGGAAGATGCTCCTGTGTGCAGGGGGCCAGTGCAATGTTCTCACCCTAATGAAATCTCATTAGTGGATGGAGCAATGTGTGGTTAACTGTTGTCACTGTCTGCGTACAGTCACAAAGTTGAGTGTTGACAGGGCTGTCATTTGAATTCACAGAACACGAGATGAAAAATTATAACCCTCTGATCATACAGACAACCAAAGTGCTAGAAATATTGACAAATAAAACACGAAACCACAACATACATGATTTAACAAACCACATGATATTGGATTTGTTTTCATGTTATCTTGGTTGTAACTAAAAAAATGTTTTCAGGAAAGAATGCTAGAGCAGGTGTAGCCTTTGTCTTCAAATAATATATTTTCTGCCTCGCTGTATGATCAGCATCTGTATCAGATCAGAAATAAAGTTGCTTTAAACTGCTTAGCTTTTTTTTTGTTTCGTTTTGAGGAGAAGATATTGTTTCATACATCGTAATGTACATTAGCTTTTTTACATTAAGCTAATGCTAACTGTCTTGAGCAGGGTTTTCTAAACATTGGTGCGGGAAAAAAAGTAAAATATTTGAAAAGACCAATATCAATTTTTTAAAAACACAATACAAAAAAGAAAGCAAGAAAGCAAATGAATAAATACAGGTAATATGTTAATAACTGGTTTTATAATTATTTATTTATGTATTTTAGCACACGGATTACCCCGTAAACTCTTTTTCTAAAATTCTCTTAAATTCTATAGGAAGTGGGGTATTTTGCAAAGGACTTGTCATATTTGGGAGCTGTTTAGCGTCTAAACATTTGGAAAATCATTGGCCCACTAGGGGGCTTCAGCAAACTTCCAATATGGCCTTAAAACGCAAGACAATGTTACACCAACAAAAATTTAAATAAATAAATAGAAAGAAAATAAAGAATAAAAAAACAGAGATGTAAAACTACTTAAATTCTATATATTTCAAGATAATCAAGATTAATTAATTTATTTCAATTATTCGTTTATTTATTTATTACTTTTAAAATCAGAACTAGGGTTCTCCTGGTCTTAAAAAAACATGGATATATGAGCCTTATGAATTTTAAGATATCTAGGCCTTAAAAAATACATGGATATCAATTAAACATTTAAACATGAGCTATTTTAAAACCAAAATATGTACGTGAGCTTTCTGTGCAAAGCTTTTGCTAATTGCCTAGAACGGATTTTCAGACTTCTGTCTGGTGACAAGAAATCAATAATTACTATTTTAAACTGACAAGAAGAAAAACAATTTACATACAATTTCTGAATCATTGCTTTTGGCTTTAGGACAATGCAATGCATTATTTATTTCTCTGTTCATTTGTTTAATTTTTAATACCACACAAATTTCCATTGTACAGCATTAAGAATTAAAATATGATTTATTTGAGCTATTTTAGCATTTTCCTATTTAAAAGAAGCTGAAAACTATTTTACTGGTTAGAAATTACGTAAAAAAAAAAAACAAATACCAAGTTGACAAAATGTACAGGGTCTGTAACCTCTTTCGCAGTAAGGCCAGCAGGCTGGCCTAGCGATTTCACCTTGTGACATCTAGGCTGGTACACAAGACAAGCTGCCCATCAGGAAGAGTCCCGTTCGCTCCCCAGAGCCCGTCCACCCCCGACTACTGCACGTGTTGTATAGCTGTCTTGACTCCTTCAAGACTCAAATGCCAAGCTATACGCATTCACAATAAAGATTTCCCTGTGAAGAAACATCTTGGTGAGCCTGTACAAATCCTCACAGACAGCCAAATCTTAGCGCGTTCAGTATGCCAGGATGTCTCCAGATGAATCCATAAATTTACTGTGCGAAATCGTGTATACGCCAACTGTGTATTTTATGGTGCATTTGCCAACAGGAGATCCTTCCCGGTTGTATCAAGAACAAGCGAAGGCAGGCGTTCAAGATTCAACCAGATCACGACGTTGTATCTTTTTCTCTTCGCAAAACAGTGCTACTAGTGAATCTCCGTCGCTGCCATCTGCTCCAAAAGCAGATGGTGTGTAATGTCAGGTTTACTCACTCATTTCACACCCAGCCTATTACTCCTTCAATTGTTTATCTTACCCCCATCTAAAGGTCACGGTTGCCATTTGGAAATCACCACGGGTCTGGAACATTCATGTGCCCTTTCTCTGACATGATCTACAAGGGGCACGATCTCTGCTCGCCTCCTCTGACTGGACAGCTAATATGGCGGGTACAGACAGGCTTCTGGAAACGCTCTGATGCTTGACTGTACCGTTTAGGTGTTTCAAATATTCCCTGTCAAGCAAAGAGTTTATCAGTAACATGATTAAACGGCGCCTCCTCTGAAACCTCTTAAGATCTGACAAATTAGAACAACTGCCGGGTAAAAACATTCTTAGGTCTTCATATTAATAAGTACGGAGAGAACTTTTTTAAGAAACAGTGAACTTTCCATCTCCATTCTAAGCCTATTTACTATTTCAAAGAGTTGAGAAAGTAGAGTGTGGAGTTAAGCGTACTATCCAGCGGCTCCAGATTGAAAAAGTTCTTACATCACCATACTAAATCCTGCTTCTGAATATGCCTACTTTCCGCCTACAGCAGGACATCTAAATTTGCAGTATTCAGGAAAGAAATTCTGAAAATAGGACATATGGCTGACAGTTTTTATCAAATGTAGTATGTAGGCTAATTTGACATTGCATAATCCCACATATAATGCTAATAAGTTATTTTTGGTACCTCCTTATCTCAATAGCGTTGGGTTTCGTACTGCCACCTACTGGTGTGGATGCATGAAGTTTAATTAAATGCTTTAATTTGTTTGTTTGTTTTTTAAATCTAAGGGTTCAATAGTAAATTTACATTTGTAGAAAGAAAACAAAACTAGATATGAAAGCAATAAAAACAGTAAATGCTGTTTTTATATCTTAAGATAACATTTTTTTTTTTCCTACACAGTGCAGTCTTAAAATATATTGTTGCCTTTAAGGGGTTGCTTTTCATCAAAACCTTTCATCTTTTTCTACATCACACTATATCCATTTTATATTGTTGTACTGTACACAGCAGTACAGAAATCTAAGTTTGTTTTTGCTGTGTGTTCACTTTCTGCTTGTGTGTGTGTGAGACTGTGTCTTGTACAGAGGTATTTGATGGTGTGATGACTGTGGGCGTTGTTTGACCACACTTCCCGCCTGAGGTCCTGCTGTTTGTCCTCGCTCTGTGGATCACTGCAGTTTGTTTCTTTGCTCCAGTGGGCATTACTTATTTGGAAGTGTTATTTTCCCAATCTTATTCTATTTGAACAGGTGGATCACACACAAACACAAGCACAACAGCATATATGCGTATTATGTTGTTGACTCCAGCTGTTATGTTTTACATTTCCAGTAAATTTATTCAGTACATTTGTACAGTACATTTGTCTCACACATTTATATAAAGCAACACAAAAACTTTTTTTATGTTTTTCAAATTTATGCTTTTGTATCATACCATTGTTGCTCATTCTAACTAAAATTAAAATATTATTTATTTATTGAAAAAAAGCTAACAATATAAATATAAATGTTTAGGTGTTTTTGCATAATTTCTAACCAATATCTAGGTCAGGGGTGTCAAACTCAGTTCGTGGAGGTTCCAGAGCCCTGCAGAGTTTAGTTCCAACCCTGCTCCTACACACATACTATGCAGTGTTCAATTAAAACTGAAGGACTTGATAAGTTGGATCAGGTGTGTTTAATTAGGGTTGCACCTAAACGCTGCAGGGCTCTGGAATCTCCAGGAGTTGAGTTTGACACCCCTGATCTAGGTGTTGCCTTGGCAAATAACTGAAATAAGTTTAAGCTGAAGTTTAACATTCTAAAGCTACAAAGAAATATTCATAGTATGATAAAAGCTAAAACTAAATATATAAACACAAACATAAATTAAAAAGATAAATGACAAAATCACATAACAAAATGAATAAAATGAATATATATATATATATATATATATATATTGTTTTTTTTTCATTTCTTTTTCTTATATATAAATAGTATAATCGTATATAAATATAAATATATTTATAAAAATACACTTTTAAAAGTGTTTTTTTAATATTTTTGTACCTTGAGCAGAAAAGTGCACATTATCATTATAGTAATTGTTCTTATTACTATAATATTACTGTAGTAAATGGGTTGAACCGACATAAACAGTCTTGTGTTTTCAAAATGACAGCAGCAAAAAAAGAGAAACCTGATCAAATCAGTCTTACAAGCCAAAAATATGTGCTTGAGGGAAATTAATCTTTTTTTTTTTCCCCAAAGGTTTTTTTTTTTTCTTCTAAAACTAACACTATTCATTTCTGGAACAAATCTTTTTTAAAGAGGAAAAAGAAAGAAACCTTTAACTTTCTCTGCTTAAGTAGAAAAGTGAAGTCAACTCTTTCTTTGTCGTTTGAAGTAATACGATACGTCCAAACTGACCCAACTGGCAATAATCAAATATTCACACTGACCTGACCCATGTTTCAAGTCAGTTGGACTATTGAAATAAGTAAGATTATTAATAAGTCAGTAATCAAAATGACATTTAATGCATTAATGATAGAAGGTCTTTGAAGAGGCTTTTCTATTCAGCTGTCGTCGGGCCAGTTTAAGGAAACTCTGTGAAAGTGACAGTACCACACCTTCCATTTTAAACATTGGAATGTTGAAAGCTTGACATAAACTGTTATGACAAGTGCAGATATGGTGAAAATAACTCAAAAATCCTTCAAAGATGCCACACTATCTTTTTTATGTGTATTACTTCAAGTGCATGCTTGACCTAGTTCTGTAAACAAAGAGCTGAAGGTTTTGCCGCACTGGAGCCTCTGAATGAGAGAAAATTAGTTGCATAACCAATTAGTTGAATAAAAGCTATGCAAAAAAACTATTAAGAGGAAACAAATTAAACCCTTTAGCCGCACGGTTTCATCTCTGGCATGCTAGTATTGACGAGAACATTTCAAGAGGGCACTGGTTAAACACGCTGATTCTAAAATGAAATAAAACATGATTCAGGTATAAACCGAGCAGAATTCATAGACATTGTATTTCACTGATAAAGCAGCCTTAGATAGGCTTTTACTGTCTAATATAATTAATGAATCCGTACTCCCCTACCATTATATTCCAATTTATCGTACAGAAAGGCCATAACGGCCCAATAACTTCACGGCAACGAGAATGAAATACACTCAGCATCTAAATGAATGGATGTCTTGCTCATTTGTTCATCCGTACTGTCAGAGATATAACTGCTATTAAGACCAGGTGCTTTATAAAACCATTTACATGTTTTACAATTGGTTTTTGATGCTTTCTAATATCAATAAAAGTAGACTTTTGATGTTCTCTCATTGAAATGTCACTACGATCCTGATTTATCACACCGGGGGATTCCGCTGCTCCTTATTCCTCAACCAGAGCTAGCGAAAACAAAAACTAAAGCATTTTAGAATGAGACATTTTTCAACATTTGTTCTGGTACATCGAAATAACTTTATGGCACAGATTTACTTATGGCACAGATACCTAATTAGTTTCCATAAGTGGGCAATAACAAGAACATGGCATGTGGACAAACGCACCTCCTGCATTCACAGCCATCTGTTTCAGCCCCAACTTTTGGACTAGTTGCAGAATGGATAATGATGTGGATACTATTTGACAGCGTTCGTCAGAGAAAACGTCTACCAGATCTTTAAGATTCAGAGACAGATGGAGATTATTGTCATGTGAAGTGAGATAAATACTGATTCATAGAAATGAATGGCAAATGGCACACCTGGAAAGTATGAATGTGTAGTGTTTTGATTTTGACTATTCCAGCAAACTTTAATTTTTTTTTCCATAAATAAATTATAATTATTTTACTCTTTATTTTCATTTCTCTCTATAAATAACTTTATTTATAACCTTACAAGAGTAAAAGGTTAAAATAATGTTTTAAAATAATGTACTAAGTTTTATGTTATGTGATGTCACATCCTCTTGTTGAATTGCCCAATCGTGTCCCGCTCTCGTCAAAACGGCTTTGGACTTGAGTGAGACGGGTACATTGCAAATGTGCTCTGTGGTGTTAAAATATTCGAGATTGAGTTTAAAATGTTAGTTGATATAAGTGGATGACATGTTTTAATGCTGGATTGAGTCGAATAGTCAGTTCGTTTAGTATTAATTTTCAGTATATCGATCGGAATATTGAAACATGAGGAGCCGAATTCCACAAAGAGAAGTCATAAATCGGCCCATGACACCCTGTTGCCTACCTCTTGCAAGCAGATTCAACAGACATTGTCACAGGAAAGCTTGCAACATTAAAACAAAAGGATATTGTCAATATTGGGCAAATAACCAAGATAATGGTCAAAGACACAGGACATCATTATCATTACATGGGTAAGATAATTTTGATTAAAGATCCCCCAACTCAGGACCAGACGGAAATTCCTAATGAGACCTTTAACCCCTTGGTTTCAGAAAACCTTCAGAAACTGCTTTTTCATGCCTATCCAGGCATCAAAATACACTAAACCAGACTTAAATCACTGATATGCATAACTGCATATTATATGTAATCCACACCTTGAAATACCATGTGTTAATCACTCATTGTGTATGTATTTTGAATAACTATTGAATGGCTTATAGTTTAATATCCGTGTTTAGTATGGTTTTGCTTCAATCTTCTTGCTTGAAATGTTTCTGTCCACCAGTTATTAGTCAAATGTATCATATTCATGTTATAGAAATCATGTACAAAATGATACTCTTCAAGAGCAGGAAAATTCGGACCATGTGACTGATAAGATAACATTTTGGATTTATGATTTGGGAGGAAAAATATGACCACACCCAGAGCTAGAATGATTTGGGATGTGTCCGAAGATGAGTTTAAAAGCTCAAGACACTATTCAAACCAAGCTCTTAGCTTTTTGTCTTTCTTAGCCTCCGCTAAATCTATGCTCTTGGTTCAGCTTTTCTTAGCCTCCGAGCTCTTAGCCTTAACTCTTAGTTCCAGCATGCGCGCCCGCTGCTGCCTAGCCACGATGAAAAGAAAACCAATCTAGTCCCGTTACTTTATTTATTTACTTTCTTTTCTTTCTCTGAGAGTTTGTGTAAGTTAAGTTTTGCCAGCCGTGTCTCCAGGTCTCCAACTGCACCGCATCAAACTTCAAACGGACCGCGACTCCCTCAGCCACCGCCAATCAACGGCTCCAAAGACTTCAACGACAACTGACTTCCAGCCAATCAGCAACCTCAGAACCCCCTTTCTGCAGCGAGGACCACAGAAGGAATCCCGTAGCACACCTCCAGATTCAGGCTGAACTAGTGAAACTGATATAAATGTTAATCTCATTGACAAACTCAATGTGAGAGTTAATCTTTTGACTGATGGTTGTTCAAGTCGATGCAACAGCACCAATTGCTGTAGAATTGGGATGTTGGGATTTCATTGGGTTTTTAATCTCTTAAACTCACTCTTTCCTCACCTTCTCTCTTTTTGCAACTCGTACGAATGTGTGAACGCGTGTGTTTATGTGTAAGTTTAGTGTATGTGTCTTAAGTTTATCCAATAAAGCCATATTTACATCTTGTCTTTTGTGTTTACAAGTTAATGGCTTAAACTGCTGATTTTGTTACTGTGCTTATAGTGTTTACACTATAATCTGGATTTTAATATCCAGCTTGAGTTGATGTTATAGGCTCGTTCAGTGAATCGTCATTAATCAGTTGCAGTTAAAGTGTTAATGGGGACGGTTCACTTTTCTCTCGTCTTGCATCTCTCACGGACCAAAGGAGATATATAGAACATTTATTATATTCAGAATATATTTGCCAGATTGAATTGTGTATAAGGTTTGTGTATGTGATGTCTTATACTGTATGTGTTAAAAGAAAACAAGTGAAACAAGACACTACATAGAAAGAGTTTATTGTTAAACGTTGTCAGAACAGCTTTGGACAGACCAAAGAACTGAGAGTGTGTTTGGGTGGTGTTAATTCCTCTCCTGTCTTTTATAAACTGCAGACGTGGTCCACTGAAGCCAGTGATGTCGTGGAGTTCTTTGTGGCGAGAGATGAAGTCCGCTACATTGGCTAAGAAATAACAACAGCAGTGCAATACGTTCATCACATTAGCTAATTACAATGGCTGATAAAGTCGTAGGACATTATAGTCACAATACAAACATTTAAGATACCAGTGAAAATCTTACCATTCTTGACACAAAAAATGTAAGCTAGAAAACAAACGTCTTTAGAATTATATTATATAACATATGCTCATTTCAAACTCAAAGAAATACCTACATTGAGGTCTTGTATGCCTTAATGCTTTACACAAACCTAGCATATTCCCAAAGGAAGCAGCAGCTATTTTCATAATGGAAGACATTCATCTTGAAGCTAGGCAAACACATTTCAGTTTCATAAGGGCTCTGAATGAGTCAGTGGTCAGCTCTTGATGGGTGGCAATGCCTCATACACACAGGGCTGCAGAGTCAGCACCTGCTAGCATGTGTACACATCCATCTAGTGTGCATTAAGTGTTCAGTGCTGCAATATGTTGCCCTAATCAGTCTTGCTTTCTTTCATTGGCACCAATCAACTGTAACCACTGTTAACAAAATGAGAAGTGCTTGCCAAGTGGAAAAGAGTAGGAAAAGATCATTAAATCAGCTCTACAATCTACACGTGGTAGGCATCTGTGTGGAGCTGAGCTTTTGTGTTAACAAAACAACATGTAGACAAATAGAATCGTAAACCTTTTTAATGAGATTTCGTAACAGTACCATTAACAACTTAACAATGTTAAATGATTACTTGTGATTAATCACATCCAAAAAAAAATATATATATATATATATATATATAATATATGTTTTTTTTTATATTTTAAGTATATAATAAATATTTTGAAAATATTTACAATGTATTTTTATATTTAAATATTTACATGTATATATTTATATTCATATAATTTATAGCATGTATACATATATTTAAAGGGGTTGTATGATGTTGCTAAAAAGAACATTATTTTGTGTGTATTTGGTGTAATGCAGTGTGTTCATGTGGTTTAAGGTGCAAAAAACACATTATGTTCCACACACTGTTAGTTAATCATTCTGAGAAGCGAGGTGTGCTCTGATTGGTGAGCGCTCCAATTCGTTGTGATTGGCTGAATACCTCAAGCATGTGACGGAAATGTTACACCCCAATGTAATGCCAGCGCTATGACACAAATACAATAAAAGCAATTACAAATGAGGCATTTGTTGCATCCGGTGGGACATATTTACTGATTATAATGACTTACAGTAGTACTGACGCATCTCATTGCATCGCATAAACATAACACCATGTCTGCATTTGTGATCAGAGGAACGACAAACAACAAGTACTACACTGCTCAAAGCTTGCATTTAAATAGTAACAGGTTCTTTTAATAAAAAAAATGTAACTTACTTAAAAGTTGTGAGTCAGAAGCGCCAGACTGACCTTGCAGAGGTAGAATTGCCCCACTTTCACAGGCAGCATACAGTAGGCTGCTCTGTCAGGTTCAAGAATCAATCCTCCATAAAATGCGCTGAACACATCTGAAAATTTGGGTTGAACTGTTCTGAAACAGTGTTGCAAATACAACTTGACCACTGATTTCTTTTGGAAGCACAAACAAATTACGTCACTTTCATAACGACACACAGCGTCTCCAGAACACGGCACCGTCAACAACACTCCATGCCTTTTTGCATGAACATTTGGGCGATGTTATGAAAATAAGCCCACACAGTGACGTAGAGAAATGGGGGCAAGTTTAAACAAGATGTTTTAGGAGGGTGTGGACAAGTCATAACTTTTGTAAAGAATATCACTTTGGTTTTGAGACTTTAGTCTTTGCAATTTAGGGATCTTATCTATGCAGCCTGTAACACTCCAAAGAGGAAGGAAAACTTGAAATCACATCAAATGGCCCCTTTCATAGATTAACATTTTTCTTTAGTATGTACATGCATGTGTGTATTTATATATAGATAATAAATATACACTACACACACATGTATTAGGTAAACAAAAACTTTTTGTTTATTTTGGATGCGATTCATTGTTTGACAGCCCTTTTTTTAGTACTTTTGAATGGGTGCCCTCAGAATGAGATTTCAAACATCTGATAAATCCATAATAATCCACACGATTCCAGTCCATCAGTTAAACACCTTATGAAGGGAAACAATGCATGTTTGTAACAAACAAATCTATTATTGAGGCATTTTAATTTTTCTGGATGAAAATAGTCCATAATTTATAATAATGCTTCCTCCAGTTAAAATATTCTTCCCAATGTCCTCTGCATCAAAATCCACTAACACATAGAACAGTTTTGGCTTGTTTTCAACTTTGCTCGACCTGTACATATTGGAAGAATGCAATGTTATTTATTTAAGTTATTTAAGACTTATATCAACCATTTGAAGCTAAAAAAGCTGTTTATCAGCTGTTTGAACCCTCTTTCTGACGGCACCCATTCACTGCAGCAGAGTAAGCAAGTGACATACATTTTTGCATTTCGGATGGCCTGAGTATAAGAGAATTTTCAGCAAAGTTTCATTTTGAACTATTCCTTTAAATAAACAACACTCAGCTCAGAGTTGGCTCATAAATGCCCATTTTATACCAGCGACATTTGTCACCCGCTATGAGAGGACAGGGTTCAAATGAAACCTATGCCATCGATGATTACGCACTGCATTGCTTGCTGAGCACCTCATGCTCTGCAAGGTAAGGACACTGATGTGTGTTATTTTTCGAGCACTATTCATACCGCAAATGTGTTTCTTAATAGAAACGTAGGAACTCTTTTAGTGAGGCAGTATATACCCACACAACCCGAAAAGAAAAGAATGGCACAACACCTTTTTTACATTCCTCTTTCCAAGTGTGGAAAAGTTCAGTAAGAACTGCACTTGAAAAAGCCACAAATAAAGAGCTGTAGCTTTCACAGCAAGTTACAACCTTAGGGTTGCCATTAAAGGTTTTAAGTGAGGACCCATTTGCTGTGCCCTGCAATCAAGAGACAGAACAGCGGAATACGCAGACCATGCTTCTCAACATACCTAGATAGCAGACTTCACACTGTTTTAGTAGCCAAAAAACACTTGCTCCTTGGAAAAGATACCTCTCATTTGGCTGAGAGTTCAAAAAAGTCCAGGCAAGTGCTCCATTTGAGCAAAACTAACTGTGAGAGACATTTTGACAGGCTAACAAAGTGTCGTGAAAAGAAAATGGTCATTCTAAGATACACAGATAAGTGCATGCCTGGAGAGGACTTGGCATCTCAACAGCCTAGTTCTAACATCTTTTGTACATATATAAACTCACAACCACAAACATGTGGGATAAAGGTATTAGTGGATCTTTTTTTTTCTCACGATCATTCTGTTCGAGAAGACAAGGATAAATTCCTCAAATTTTGAATGAATGAATGAATGAAAAGTGAGTTTAAACTGTGTAAATCCAGATAGGAGGAGCTGAAACAAAGAGAGTTGTCCTTTATGATATTCCCCCTTCTCCAACAGAGTTGCTACAGGGCTTTATGGGCAGCTTTGGTACAACTACTGAATCCAAATTAGTCCATATGCTCTCTATAGTGCATCTATAAAAGTTGACCATCAGCTTCTGAGAAAGATTTGGTCTCCTTGGCTTCCTCAGAAAGTAGAGGCGTTGTTGTGCTTTGTCTACTAGAAACAGTGTTATCACCCCAGGAAAGATCTTCTGTGATGGTAAATCCCAGGGAACTTATACAGGTAGCTGCGTACTCTCTCCACATGGTCCTGAGGTCCACAATAATTTCACATTAACATTTATCTATATACTTTTTGCAAAATGCTACATAAAGCAAGGCTCTCATCAAGTGTGTGTTTTCTAACAGGTATGTGAATAATTCAGATACGGTATGATCCCCATAATATATATGGGGATCATACCGCATACCGCATACATCATAATTAATAATAATAATAATAATTTAATACCTATTATTATATTATAGTATATTTTATTATATATATATATATATATAGACAAAGGTCTTACGGGTTTGGAATGACTTGATGATTTCAACTTTGGGTTTTTATATATATAGATAATAAAAATACACA
>JAUYWG010000050.1:7607543-7617696 GCA_034779775.1 Enteromius afrohamiltoni | reverse complement strand
CTACTACATAAATTCTCAAGTGACAGTCATCAGCTGTGTGGTTTTTAACAACTGCACTGATTGATTGATCGTTTCTTTCGTTCTTTCTTTGAACTGAAAGACTGAATGGCTGACACTTAATTATAGGGCTTGGAATCAATTAATAATGTGTTACCGAACAAACGGAACAATATATTATAATACTGATTTCTTCTTGATATAGTAGGATAATGGTGTTTCAACCCACTTGACCCATAAAACTTCACATTAATATATAATGAAAACAAAAACCCATATCCAGAAAGGTGATTATCCCGCTCACTTCAGAAGCCCACCACACACAGCAATCACACATGCACCCAATGACTCCAGCACTGGAATAAGACGGTAAATTTCCATTGTTATTCCGCATCCATTATTGGCAAGCCGACCATTTTAAGACAGCTTAATTAAGTGCCCCAACTCCGCACGGACACCAAGTTCATTATGTATATTGATGTATCTATCTCAGCTCTCCGGTGAATATTTCTGAGTAGGCCACAGCTTCCAGCTGCAAAGGACTCTCTCTGGACCCATTCAGAGCATACATGCTCCGTGAATCTGCCTCTCAATGGCCACAGGCAATGGCCAAAACACATCTAAGGCAGTACTTATGTTAATAAAGCCTCATATGAAGGATTTCTATGTACTGCAACAAAATCAACAGCCTGGTAATGACCCCTGCTTGGCTAAAATGAAACCAACTCAGTCCTGAGGCTGCAATAAAGAAGGCCAGGTAAACCTGCAAGCCACGAGACACTGAGTGTGGCGACGCTGAAGACGTCTAACAAAAGCAGCTTGGTAAATTAAGGTGAAAGGAAAAATGGAAATAAGACCCTTAAGACTCTGAAAAGAAGTGCTCAGGGGGCAGCATCGGGGGTAAATGAGGAAAGGTCAAGCGAAGGGAAGGGGGCTGGAGAAGTGACGCATACTTCCGTCCACGCCGCTCGTCGTTCACATTCACACTCAGCCACGACCGCAAGCCATTTAATTAAAAGGAGCTGAGCTGTGACAAGAAAGAGAGGGGACCTCAGCTTCTGCAGCGCCTACAGCCTCGAACACAATCCACTCGGCACAATCGATATGCAGCCTTTCCAAAGCTGCTCCTTAACCACACGCACACAGTGTGGCTCTGTAGCGTATTCTTAGCATGTTGACGTAGTCTGGCTTTTCATGTCAGGGTTTGCTTGGTGGAAAAACAGTCTCCGCAGGGACGGGTTTTGACTGAAACACAGATGGCTTTAAATATGCTTAAAGTGTACCCACTAATTTATGGACTGTTGTACGATGCACGTCTTGTCCACAGCACTAGCGCTTACACTCATAAAAATAAAGTTTCTTACTGGTGTTGATGGTTCCGTAAAGAACCTTTAAAATCCATGGAACCTTTTCTGTGATTGAAAGGTTCTTCCGCTTAAGTGTTCTTCATGATTAGAAAAAAACAACAACAAAAAAAACGGCTCTTTTAAGAAGTTTTAAAAGGTTAATTCACACACAAATGTAAATTCTGTCATTAATTACTCACTCTCATGTCGTTCCAAACATATAAGACCTTCGTTTGTCTTTGGGACACAAATTAAGATATTTTTGCTGAAATCAGAGAGCCATCTGACCCCCATAGATAAACAGAACTGAAATGAAATTTAGTAAATACATCGGTAAAACAGTCCATGTGACATCAGTGCATCAACTTTTTGCGAAGCTAGAGATCAAAAATAACATAATTTACTCCATACTCCATTCTTGTCCCCTGACTTATATCTTCTGCCATTTTAAAGAGCATCACAACACACGTGTACTGTATGCTTTCCACTAGGTGTAAACAACAACAGATTGTGCGTGCTTTCCCCCAGATGTAAACAAGGCTGATTATGTCAAATACGTTAAAGCTTGCGTATGCATTGCGTTGTGATACTCTCTAAAATGTACAGTGTTGTGCAACTTCCAAACTGTAATATATTATATTTTACTTGTTACTGCTATTTAAAAGTAATTCCTTACATTACTATATTACTGATTCAAAATTGTAATGCGTTACATGACTCCTGTGTTACTTTTGAGTTACTTTCACCAAAATAACTCCAAATAGCTCCAGAGAGTGTGCCGTCAGCGCAGCTGAAGAGTTCAGCATTCAAATACACGCAATAGACTAAAGCTCGTCACAGCATCAGCAAAAGTAGCCTAATTACCAGGAATATGTCCGAGGAAAATAGTAGGAAGATATTTAAATTACTTAGAGTTTTCTTAGTCCATGTCACAAAGTATTGTCATCAAAATTGGAAAAGGCGGAGAAGGGGCAGAGGTAGGGTGCACGAAAGTGAGATGTTGGAGAAGGGAAGCTGGGATATTTATAGTGAAGGGGAAATTTGATTGGGTGTGAATTAACGAGGAGATGATTGGATGGCTGGCTGCCAGCGGTGCGTGATTAGTTCGTCCAGCGATCCTCTCAAAATTATGTTATTTGCAAAACATTCACTTAAAGCTTTTTGTATTTATGTCTTAAATTTTTGTGAAGCACTCCTGTTCAAGATATTGTCAGTGCACCCAAATAAATGTAGACCCTGTAGTGTTCTGAATGATGTAATACTCTAAATAGACTGCCATTTAGTTTCCAATGGAGGTGGTTTAACGTTTAAACATTGTTATATGCTTGAAATGTTTTTTATTGCATTTTAGGCAAGTTGATGATTTGAAAAGTTCAACTGATCAAATATAGCTTATGATCAGCACTGCCGCTGGCCACTTTGTCATTACGAAAACTTATTGTCAAACGAAAACTTAGATTTGATGAACAAAAATGCTCCAAGCTTTTTTTTAAATTAACTTAATAAAAAACGAAATATGATTATTTTGCCATTACACACAAGAATTGTATTAGACGAAACAGTATAAGCTGTTTTGGTGGAAGGAAAAAAAAAGACGCGCTCAGGCCACTGCCCAGTGCGAGCCGGACAGAGCCTCAGACCTGAAAAACAGAGGACGAAATCATGCCACTCTTTCCACTGTTGGGCCAGTAGCCTCGTGACACTTCTGTAAAACCTGCCCTAAATACGCCTTCACTTGACCATACATACATGGTTATGCGAGCGAGAGCGAGATGAATGAAATAAATCGCTATACACATATATATTAATGTTAGAAGCTGTCCTTTAGTATTCATTTACAAACCTGTACACTACACATGAATAATAACTGACCACAAACAGAAAATACAGCTGACTTGCTCATCTAGTCGCTTCTTTGCATTAACTTGGCATGTAATCTACTCATGCAAATAAGATTACCAATGGGAAGTCATTTGTAGAAATAAAAAATCCTTTACTTTAAAAGTGTAAAACCTTTCTGCACAAAATGATCTTTAAAGTTGATAAAGCTTCTTCACTGAAAGGTTCTTTGGGAAACCCTTAATGGTTCTTCGATCACTATAAAACAACTTTTTTGGAACCATTATTTTTTTAGAGTGTACAAGGAAACAGAAAAGCAGGGAGGGAAAATGACATTTGCCATCCAGCGACGCAGGCGGTTAAGGCAGGAAGTGATGGCAAGACGGTTTGTTTGCACACTCCTTTTTCCCCCAGCATTATGCAAATAGCTGTCACCCCATTGCCTCTCAATCTTCTGTCTGCGTTGAGCTGAGAGCTCTCTCTCATCAGGGGACGGGCTCACTTGGGCACACTCGGTATACGAGAGACAACAGCATCACTGAAAAATACTAAACAGAGTCTGATCACACAAGATGGTGGATGAGGAATTTGGCACAATTTGCTGGGATTTATTCGTCCAGTGCTATTCTAAACAACTATCAAGAGTATTCTCTAAAACAACATTGTCTTGTCAGATTTTATTGCTCTCAGCCCATGAGATTTAAAGGGATAGTTCAGCCAAAACGGACATTTCTGTCATCGTTTACCCAAATCTCTAAGAATTTATTTTCAATCTCATTTGCGTCAAGTCTATGACACCAGACGGCACTGCTTTTTGGGTTATTTTGTAACCAAATGATGCATCAATTTTAAATAGTCAGAGCATGCAAGCTTTTTTGGAATTTGAAAGGCCACAGCCAATATTTTATGGAAAAGAACAGTTTAAACATTTTTCAGTAATATTCAACACACACACACACACACACACAAACAAACTACTGTTCAAAAGTTAAGATTTATTAATATTTAAAAAAAAAAATAGTCTCTTTTGCATTTTAATATAAACAACACTTATAATTTGAAATAGTATTATCATTTAAAATCACTGTTTTTTATTTGAACATATTAAAATTGAGTTAAAATTGATTCAAAGCTGTGATGCAAAGCTGAATTTTCAGCATCATTACTCTAGCCTTCAGTGTCTCCATTCCTTCAGAAATCATTCTAAGATGCTGATTTGCTGCTTAAGAAACATTTAATTCTTATTAATGTTAAAACCAATCTTGCCATTTTGAATTTTGTGGAACCCATGATAATTTTTCAAGGATTCTTTGATGAACCAAGTTCTAAAGGACGGTTTTTATTTAAAAAGAAACATTATAAATGTATTTGCGTTCGCTTTTGCTCAATTTTATGCAACCTTACTTAAATACTGATAATTCAGAAGACTTCAACAGGTCTGCTCGCTCTTCATTTAATCGCTCTGCTCTCTAAGAGAAACAATTAAAAATAGAGATTAGAGAATTAGAGGCATTAATGATATTAAAGCCAAGATACATGTCATAAAAAGCTATGCTTCAATATCATGCTTGCACAATTATTATTCACAGTCTAACTTTTTATTCACAGCTCAGATTTTAGCACATTTATTTATTTGCTCAGTATGTGTGTGTTTAGCTAGCTAATACCCAAAGCGGGTGATGTTTTATTAGTTTCAGTATGTCTGTCAGCCAAGAGGCCTGGGCATGGCTCTTTCTGAAATCTCCCTCTAATCATGCAGAATGTACACATTTGTTACCTAAATGAAGAGCGTTTTAAAGGGGCAGTTCACTTAAAATGAACCAGCTAACATGTATTTCTGTAAAGAGAGAGGTTTAGCAGAGCTAGCAGCGCTTTTATACAAAAAAAAAAACAGAAAACGGTTTACAACATCAAGCTTTACGAATTAAAAAGCAACCGTTTTCATTTTTAAATAGATGAATTCAATAAATTATTCCTTATAAGAAGAAGTGAAGACCTGCATCCTCGCTTTTAAAGCAACAACGAGGAATCAAATGTATCATCTCTAGCAGTTAAAGACAGAATAGGTGTTTGAAACTAAAAAGATCTGTCTACAGGATATTTCCAACAGGGCACTTGAGTACAGTATCTTATCAATTCATCATGAGCATAAAGCTAATAGAGCTTCAGAACCCCATTAATGATCACCGACAGGCTCTGTAGAGTAGATGAAAGGTGTAACATAACAGGCCGGGCTCATAAAGGAGGACGCCATGCAGCTAATGAGGATTTAGACTGTCTTATAGAAGGGCAGGCAGAGAGCCAGAAGGCCATAGCTTTCAAGGGTTTCAATACAGGCTCGCCACTAATTACACATGTACTAATGGCATAGATTTTCATTAGAGATAATTTAAGTCTGCTCATCCGAAATACTGTCTGGACAAGGCTGTGCTGCATGTACAGTGCCAAATGCCTGGCATGCTGTTACAAATTCCCACAAACTCGTCCTGAAGGTTTTCTGGCTGGTAATGATTTTCATCAAGCTTACAGGATATATTATTTATCAAACAGGATTGTTAATCCAGTTATCATATATTATTGATCAAAAGTGGATGTACTTTGCTAATTGCTAGATTATCAGCATGAGAGTTTAATATAGTTTTTGAATAGTAAAAGTAAATAAATCTATGTAATTACAATGTAAGAAAGTAAACGACAATAAACCAGAAACTATAACTATAACTAGCATAGCTCCAAATATTTATAGTGCGAATCTATCTATCTATCTATGTATCTATGGAGAGGTAAAACGTAGGAATAATTATATATATATATATATATATATATATATATATAGGATAAGTGGCTGGTGTGACGGCGTCGTCAGGGTGGTCGTTCCTGTGGAATGCTCCACCACATCCCGAGCCCTCGAGGCTAGATGACTGGTACTTAGGGGTGGCTCACGTTGGTTCTCAGGGCCCCACCCCGGTACCTGTCTTCCTGGAAGTGCATGAAGAGCTCACCAGGACGTGGACGGCACTGCCAGAAACCGTTTTGGTGGCTCCACCCTTGACAGTGGTGCAGCTAGGGGGTCCCCCCAGAGGAGCAGTTGCTAGCACCTCTACCGTTGGGCAGGGAGATCCTGTGCTCCCCTCCCGGGCCTGTAGGTACTTGTCGGCTCTGATCAGCAGTGCTTATACAGCTTGCGGGGAAGCTGCATCTGCAGTACATGCTATAGAGTTGTTGCCATCGTTTACTGACAAAAAAATAAATAATCATGCGATGTCCACCATGGTGGTCCAGGAGCGCCATCTGAGGCATAGAAGACACCTTAAGAGGGTTCAAACACCTCCAATTTTCCATATGCACTGAAATACTGTCTATATGATTATACGTCCTGAGACCTCCTACAGGCTGGACTTTTGTATGTCTCTGTTCAATAGAACGGGGGCGTTCCCAGTGTTCCAGTCGTACTGAATGGGAAGTGCTTTGATAAAAGTAGCTGGCCTCTTGTGGTGAGCCTGGCCTTTGCCAGACAGAGGAGGCTTCTGTATTATTTATTAGAGATTAATAAAAAAATAAATATAAACTTAAATTCAAACACAAAGAAAGAAAGAAAGAAAGAAGCAGAAATTGAAATAAAGCAAGTTAAATAATAAATAAATGTAATTAAAATTACTAATTATTACTTACAAATAAATAAATGACTTAATATTTATTATTTCAGCAAAAAAGCAAAGAATAATACAAAATACAAAAATAAAATAAATAAAAAATAATATTTTGAAAATTAAAAAAAATTTAATTATTTTTTTTCCCTAAATTCTAAAGATTCAATACTATTCAATACCACTATAGCCAACTAGCTTCCATTATACTGACAAAAATAAATAAATATAATTATTAAATATAAATTATTAAAACATATCATCTTTTTTTATATATTGTCATTTCTAAAATATTATCATCAAAACACACACAGACAAACACAAATACTTGTGGGGACTTTCCGTAGATGCCTATAACTTTTTACTGACCAACTTTTCTATCTCCTAATACTAAACCCACCTCTTACAGAAAACCTCTTTGCATTGTTACACTTTAAGATGAACTGCATTTACCATTATTATTAAAAAAAAAACTTCACAATGTCAAAAAAATGTCAGATTTTAAGGACATTTTGTCCTGACAATGGTATAAACAAGTAAACAAACACATACAATTTGGGGTTAAACTGTCCCTTTAAAGCCATGAATAACATTACAGACCAAGACATAAAACATGCCCGGCTGCGACTGATCTATTCCTATCGACATTTAATTTAGCAAGTTTGACTATTAGGAAGTTATGTAAAGACCATATCTAACATTCTCTAGACCTCTGAGCTGGCACGGCCAGACGAGCACCTTCTGCGCTAAGCATACGGCTTAGTAATTAGCTTTTGTTCATATTGATTTCAGTGGCAAAGGAAATGTATGCTAATGCAAGGTGGACTTAGCTTAGCTTAGGAGTGCTGCCAGCTGCCAGACTGGATTACAGACATCTCAGAAACATGTCAAAAACTGAGCTGTCTCCCCAAGGGCTCTGCACGCTCTGTGCCAGCTCTGTTAGTGCATTTTGTTTCATTGTCATGGCAGCAGAATAGTGAAGCCTTGTAGGATTATCCAGGAACACACGATTGGAAAGACTTACTTCCATGAGACTCTCGCAATTTCATCGAAGGTGGAGATAGACCTGTCAGACACAGACAAGGACAGGACATACTCCTGTTCGGTGCAAAAGCAAAGACATGTTTTATGGTTACATGTTTGAAGCCAGCCAACAGAAGCTGCGTTTCCGTAATACTGCTTATGAAGTGTCAAAACCAATAAGCCTGTCAACTAATGAATCTGCAAGCACTCTGAATGGTAAAGAGATACACTTAAAGTGACAGTTCACCTAAAATTAAAACCCTGTCTTCATTTATTCACCACTGCGTGAAAGAAAAGTAAATTAAAATGCTTAATTTACTGACAATGCTATTATTGTAATGTTCAAGCTGGATGTGCCGGCACTCCAGCTTTAGATAAACTCTTGTGTCTTTATTCAATTTAATACGTCATGTTTTAAAAAAAAGATTTGCAATTACACATGTGCAATGATTAAGTTGCAATTCAGCACATTTAAAATCTATTAGTGTGTAAATTATAAACAAGGACATTTATGTGTGCTTTAAAAACTTGGTCAACACTATGGTGCACTATGGCTTTGAAGCCTAGTAAAATATTGCAAATGTACCTTACATAAAACTTTAAATCTGACATTCATAAATAATGTATATAAAATCTATACTTTACTTAAAATAAATAAATGTGTTTTTCCCTGCTGAAAACAAACAAAAAATGATTTGTTACAGTTTAAAATATGTTTGTGTTTAAAATCAATGTACTTTGACAAACAATGATTTAAAATGTCATTTAAAGTTAAACTTAATTTAACATTCATAAAAACTCTCTTTAAGAATGCTTAAGTGGTAATTAATGTATTAATATTATATACTGTAATCTGCAAGTACAGTTTTGGTATGATCTAAAGTACAATTATTTTCAGAGTAAAGCGTTGCAAAGTATGAACCCAAACAAATTCAAAAAAAATTTTTTTTCAGTGTGTATGTGTGTATGACAAACACAAAAGGAGCACAATGTTCACATTGCTCTTTTCCACTAAGACAGTGAATAGAGAGAGTTTTACCCTCACAAAACCGCGGCACATTAATTTGAATGGATTGTAATTAAACATGAGAGAGTGACTGATTGTCCTGCGTGAAACAATGTTAGCAGAAGCAAAAATGACAGCGGCACACAACAGGGTCAATTATCTCTAAAATTGTGTAATGAAAATTAGGTTGGCTAAAAGGAAAATCATTTGAATTGTTAAAAACGACCTCCTGAACAAAGTGTTTTATGAGCAACCCTTATGCCAAACACACATGCAAAGCCGCCCCAGTTTCCCAGTCACATATCAATTGAGTTAATACAAGCTATTGGTAATAATTTGTCAAGCTTACAATCTTGTCTGTGCAGTTCTAATAATGAGCGAAGCCGGTCTGGTCTGGCCCTACTGCAGTTATTACTGGTGTAATTTGGGCCACCCTAGAGATTTTTTTGATTTAATTTAAGCATTTGGGGATGATGCTTAGCTGTGACAATAGCGATCCATCTTTTTTAACACTCCTAATCTTCACGGAGGATCCGAACCTTAGTTGGAGCCTTTGATGGATAACCCCTCCTCCTTTTCATATCTCCCTGTCTCTCTATCTATCTATCTCTTCTCCTGCGCTTCCTGCTGAAATACTATTATCAAGGATAGGGAAGCGGGACTGGAGTGGGGCCACGTTGTCCGATGCAGTTTGTGGGTGGACGTCATAGTGTATCTGAACAAAAGTCTGCTGTTGTTAACAATTCTCACACTGTACAATTTATCTAAAAGCTCAAAGCTCAAAGATGCTGAGTTTGAGCCAGGGTGAGAAACCTGTAGATTCATACTGTTATGAAAAAGATCAAAATGAGTGGCGTTGCAAAATATGAACCCACAATTCACTATTTTTACTATCTTTAGCTGTGAATTGCTTTCCTTTTTGAATGACATCAACAAGGCCTCTTGGGTATCGACCATTGGGTGTTTTGGGTGGACAGTAATCTTCCGTAATGAACTGCAAACACGCTCTTTTCATAATCTGATTGATTTCTGATGGCTACAATCTAATATAAAAGTCTGTTGGCAGCTTGTACAATCCCAAGCATTTTCAGAGTGTGTCGATCCAGTTTACATAGGAGATAACAAGATGGAATCCAAATGTCAATCAAGTTGAAAGTCACATATCCACTGATTTTTTACTGCATATGCATTACATATACAGTGACAATGAGGCCCAGAGTGCATATATATATATATATATATATATATATATATATATATATACTCTATATATATATATATATAAAATAAAAATA
>JAUYWG010000050.1:7587487-7607443 GCA_034779775.1 Enteromius afrohamiltoni | reverse complement strand
TCCGTACACACTATATATATATATATATATATATATATATATATATTAGTGCTGACAAAAATGTATCCAGTTTTTTAATTTTATTAATAATTAATAATCAATAATAACAACAACAACTGGGGAAAATTACTGAGTTCACCTTTAAAAATGTGATATTCCTGTTTAAATAAATATTTTAAAGATTGTGGATAATCTATAGGGAACATAATTTTTTCTTTCTAGGTAAACAAATATTTTACAATCAGTATCATCACTTTGTGAAAGTATTCTAAATCTTACAATTATTTTTAATTTGTCTCATTTAAAGTTGTTATTATTATTTATTTTCCAATTATTTATATTATCACATGTAAAATAACTAACAGTAAATTACTGAGTTTACTTATAAACGGTGATATTCATACCTGAAAAAGAAGTGGAGATGTTTATAGGGAATATATATATATTTTTCCTAGTTGAACAGAAATGTAAAGATATATAATTACTTTTTAAAATATTTCAAATGTTAACATTATTTTTATTCTTTAAAACATTTAATTCTATTTTTCAACTATTTATTCAGACAAATAACTATAAAAACAAATTCCTGAATTCACCTTTGATTGAAATTGATATTCAGGCCTGATAATGCATTTTAAAAAGTCATGTAGATTTTTATATGGAATATGTATATGTTTTTTTTTCTAGATATCCACATATATTTCAAGATATTTCATCACTTTTTCGTTTTCTGCGAGTAGAGTCTGTATAAAATGGTTTTACATATCCAGTAACCCCAAACTGAAAAAGTGCTGGAAACCCTGCAACTTTCTGTAACACCTCTAAAATGTCTCTCCTTTTCGGTTGACATCAAACCCTCTTATTTTTTAACCCCTCTCCTCCAACCTGTCTTAGAGACTCTTCAACATCCAATCAGTTCCAGGTTTCATCCATATATATATATATATATATATAAAAATCATGTTATGGTAGCAACATGGGTCACGAACAACATTTTTTGTAGACTTAACACACTGTAGTTCAAAGCGTATTTTTTATCGTACATTTTATTGTCTCTTTTTTTCCAGATGCAGTTTATGTAACACAAAATGAAGTTGCTCCCTGATGTCAAACCATTAAGCTCTGTCCTCTGTGCCGGGATGCTCTTCAGAGGACCGATCCCACAACATACTCGACGTCAAAGATGTAAACCAAGTGTGTTGAAAGACTGGGAGCATACTGCAATCATTTCGTAATTTGTTTAAGATGTCAAGTGATGCTGCTGTTCAACCCATAAAGGGATTCCTCATACATTTTATAATCTGTTAAGGTAGGTAAGGGCATTGAGAGACTTGGATATTTTGCGTTCTGAGAGGCTATGGTTTGATTTTCCTGCTAGGTTGTTTTTTTTTTCCCTTCGAGCTTCTGATGAGAGGTCTTGTGGCGAACGTCGACCTAATTTGGAGTATAACTCAGCATCTGATATAGTACGTGTTATGAAATAGTAACAGGAACTTTGTTTTACACTTTATGTTTTAGTTTCTTTACTTGTATTCACCGGTAGACCTTTCTTGTGTGTCGTTTGTATTTATTTATGATTAATGCCTAAAAAATTAAACAGGAGAGTTTACGAAGTACATCAGGGGGAAATATAAATAATAATTCAACATTATTCATTGGTGTTGGATTGTATAATGAAGGTTTAGACTTTTAAAAATAGATATTATGTGAAAAATACACCTGTAAGCTAAATGATAGAGCACTAACTATTCTCTAAGTTTTATGTCTAGAACAACTTCCCGTAGATGAAATGTTTGCAGCCCAAGGCTATTGGGAGGGTAATCATTAGTGAATGGTTTGTTATACTGTTTAGTCGATACTGTGCTTAGGGGTTTTGCAATGAGATATTTGTTGGAGTAGAAAAGCACTTCCTCCGTGACAGTGAGGTGTTGCACTTGGGAAGGGAGGTGTTCTGCATTATGCATGGCATGCCATCATTTTCACACGGACCGTAAAGATCTGGCTGCCCCTGATCTGAATGTTAAGAGTTGCCCTCATGTTTCAGACTTCTCGTCAAACTAAAACAAAAAGTCCTGGTATACTGAACGGGAGCTGGACGCTCCTCTAGCTATTGGTCACGGACAGGGTTATTGATATCACTGTAAATTTGTAGTGTAAAATATGAGAAACGCTGAATGGGAGACGGTTCGAGCACTGTTGATCGGTGCTTTTATGTATATATACATATAATCATTTAGGCAGTTTGTCAAGGGGTTGGCTAAGGATGGTTTGAAATATGAAAGCAATTCAATCAAATCGGAACTGACCTAAGTTTTACTAAATTTCTGTGTTGTCCTCACGGATCTTTTTTTGTTTTATGTATTTAAAAGATGTAAGAACAATTAGTGAACTCTTTCTTTTTCAAATAAAGTGCAGCTTCCACAAATCTTGTGTATGTTTGTTTTATGGTCATGCGTTTTTTTTTTAGTTTTAGCTTGACATGATGGTTAATTAGTTAGTTTTTATGACTTACAGATACACCTAAACATAGCTGATCTACCAATAGGAACTGCTAAATTATCATTTGTATTCCATTAATCTAACTGTGGTCCAGTTCACTCAAATGTCTTAGATTCAAGGTTAATGGATATTTGAGAGTTTGCACCCTCTCACACTTTGAAATCTACCAGTTTCAAAATCTTGCTCCTATTTGTTAAACATAAACCAGGTTAAACCTGTTCTGATATAAAAACGTTCTGATGGAATCAAAAATCAGGAAATAAAGCACTATATACACACACACACACACACAGAGACGTGCTGTGTTCCTGAATTTATTTAGAACAAACCGGTTTGGTAAATGATTCAATGAATCACTCGTTAACACAGTCATTTGTCGCCACCTACTGGTGAATTTAACCTAAAGAGAAACGGAAAGGTCCCCATCATTGATGCACAGACCGAACAAAAACAGACAAGTGATGTAATCAGAAGTCACGGTGCTGTTGTGTATTAGCATTCACTAATCAAATCAGGACCTAAGGGAACTGTTATATAACAGCAGTACAGCACAAAAATGAAAACTTTCGAAATAGCCTCTGAATTACTCAAAAATAACGTATTAATATCATTAGGCAGATACGTTTTAAATAAGACGGTTATAGCCTCATTCAGTTGGTTTGTAAATTATGTGACTATTCATTGCAATAATTGTATATAAATGTTAAAAACAAATGCATCTACTTTACCGTCAATTTACATTCTTAAGAAAACGTTCGTTAACGGTACGCGAGGTACGCACGCTGCAGAGCTCTGATTGGAGAGTTCTATCTTGGCGCGTCGCGCTGACCGCTCAAACTCAGTGTTTGATTGGTCGACTGGAAGCCGACGTCAAGACTCCGTCCAACCCCGAGAGACGCGTCTCTCATACAGTGAAGAAGTTCTGTACTGCGCGTCAGAGAGGCGCTCCAGAGGTTCTGCCACGGAAACAAGGTGAGCCGAAACCTTTCATACCGACATATACCTGTCCTTATGTTTGTGAACATTCTTTTGCCACTAAAGAATTTATACATGAGCCTCAAAAGTAGGCTAATGGAATACCTGTATATTTTCTTCACGATTGTCACTGTTTTCGGTCTCGAGCAAAATAACGTTCCATGAGAAGTAAAGTGTTGCAGTCGATAGACTGACATGATTCACATAAAGCTGTATTTAGTTACGCTGTATTTATAAAACGGGATTGCAGGCTGGTTTTGGATGTCGAAACGACTAATGTGAAGAAAAGTAGTTGTGACAGGTTCTTACCTTCCCTGCGCGTGAGTTCGCGTATCGCTGATAAATGCAATGCGGAGAAATAATGAATTTAAGACAAAACACAGTAGAATTAGATTTAGAGCACATGAATCCCCGGACAGCAGTGATTTTATCCCTGCAGACAGGGATGCACCACATTTGCCTGTTTTTAAAATTCAATTACATGTCTAAAACGTCAACAGGTTGATTAATATAGCTATAAGGTGCTTCGGTTATTATGAAATATCCAGAAAAAAATACTTTTAGGTTTAATTTATTGTTACTTGTCCTGTTTATTAAAAAGTGCCATTGATATGTAAATACAGTGCATTTTATAAAATGCTGTTTGTTTACTAAGTACTTATTCAATTGAATCCAGCCTAATGAAATTTGCAAAGAAGAGCCTCATTTGATAAGTCAGAAGACCTTTGGACAAGAAACAGGATTCAGGATGCGATATTACAGCATCAAATAATGCAGATCAATCAGCATGTTAAATCCATTACTCATGTGCTCCTGATACGTGGTTTGTTTTATCATACCAAACAATTTCATAATTTCAGATTTGAGTCAGACTCTCATAAGAGCACATGTACAGTATTTCCATTCCTTATTAAGCTCCTCACTAATGTAAAGCATTAACATTTCAATGTTATTTTATTGTTCGCTTGTTGTTTGTATAATGTTATGCATTAGGCTGCTTTTGTCATTTCTTTGAGGCTTGTTTTGATCCAGGTGTAACCCAGAGTAAATAGTGTTTCGGTGAGCTGTTTTCAAATATTTGCACAGTTAACATGACACGCTGGTGTCTTAAGCATTAAATATGGTCATATGATCATTAATTAATTCAAGCCTGTTCCTCTTTTTCTGTGCTTGGAAATAAACCAATAATTTTAATTGAACATATCAAAGCCATTATCTGACATGACTTTTAAATGGGATCAGCATTATGCAATTTATGTTCAGTGGAAAAGTTCATAATTCGCTTTAAATGTGCTCAATCTTAAGGTCTGCCCCTTCTTACGGTCAACTGACAGTGCCGTCACATGTTTTGTCTAATCTCAGCGTTCTCAAAACAGGCTCTCACTCAGCTTCATTGTGCACTTATTTAGAATCACATTTCATTCCAAATTACATCAAATTCAGCAAACAAATTGGGTTACATCTGTCCTTTCCATTAAATAAATTACTGAATAATACTCTAATTATTATATTTTCATAGAAAAGCCTGACCCGATGTGAATGAGACTGATAAAGAATCTCTGATGTTTTGGTGTGATTATTGCAGGAGCTGTAATTGCGTATAATGAAATGAAGGTGATTCAGGAAGAAGAAAAGATAACAGTGTGGACTCTCTGAGTCTTAGTACAAGTCGCCAACTGTGAGAAGAACAGTGGTCGTCATGATAGACCTGGGCCACCTGACCGAGGAGGAGCAGGAGATGATCATGACAGTTTTAAAGAGGGATGCTGATTTAAAGAAAGCAGAGGAGGAACGAATCAAGTAAGATTGCTTAATGAGCATAATCAACCTTTCATTTGTAGGCTCAATGATCGCCTCTCTTAATATGAATCATAACTGATCTCAAAAAGTGGCAGCAGTATCGACATCAACTGAGGGATTACAAAATATGAATGTTCAAAATATATATATAAAAAAATCATATCTTAAAAATATTTTGACTCTGAAAGCTAAAAGGTCAATACAATATTATTAAATCTGAAATACCTTGTACGTTCACATACAATTGAACTTAAAATATACATTACACTTTAAAAATATGGGGTTGATCATTAATACTAAATTGATCAAAAGTGACAGTAATGACATTTATCATTTCTGTCCATCAAAAAATCCTAAAAAAAACTGAATCAGAGTTTTCAGTTTTGCAAAAATACTAGGAAGCATAACTGTTTTCAACACGGATAAAGAAATTCATGTTTTCAAATCTAGCCTGGCTTCCGCGACTATAAAACTCATAGGAGCTTAGTCTGGCCAAGCTACCTTACTACCCGCCTCCTGCGTCCATCAGATGCCTCTGTATACTACTGTACAAATCTACAACCAATCAGACCACTCATTCCGATGACGTATGCGTAGCGGTGGAACCTGAAGCCACCGTAACCTTCGTTAAAGCAGTATGAAAATGTCTTTACTTACTTTAAATACTTTCTAAAATTTGAATTTTACTATAATACGGTTTTACTGTGTAATACATTTGGCAAAAACCTTAAATAAAATGAAAAAATAAAATCTTCCCAACCACAAACATTTGCATATGCACATAATGATGGTAATTTTAGACATATCTGATCAATTATAACATGGAAAAACAGGGAATTAATTCAAAGACAAACACTGAGGTGTGCGCCCACATGAACACCATTGCACTGGCAAACTATTTGTTCTTGTGTTTAATGCTTTGAATGTAGTCTGGTAGTCTACATGAAAGGAAGAATGCAGAATCTGGCCATGTCTTGGTGATTTCCCTGTGTTGAGCCTCAAGCGTACTCAACCTTATAAAAGGATTAAGTCTACCCTTGTGGAATAATTGTCTTGGCCTTTTCACATGACCAGCATAGTTTCCCCTCCTTCAAAAGTGAAGATGTGTTCCAATGGTTGTTTTCAAACACATGATTTTAATCAAACCATTTTGAATTGCTGCAAATGCTCACAATGTCTTTCTTAAAGTTGTTTCGATTTTTTGCTATTTGCAGCATTAAACATTAACAACCTTTTTTGGGGGGAATCATTCAATCAAACTCCTTATCTTTAGCGTCTAAATTACTTTAACAGGGTACGGCTACTGGGAAAATTCTTAGTACCTAAGAAGCAGCCATTATGAGAGATTTAGTATTTGCAAAGCAAACAGAGTTAGTACTGAAGATTCATGTGTTAGGGAAGAGTTTGTCCCGACGCTTTAGTCATAAGAAATGCTATTGATTTAAAAGGCTCTCGCGCAGGAGAGCTGTGTAACGTAATAAAGAAATAAAATGCAATGAGCTACCGACATTTGGAAAGTTCAGTTTATGGCCTTAGGACTTGCAAAAGAACTGCCTGACACGTTAGTACATAAAAAGAATTCAACAGAGGATGTGATAAGTGCTGTGCTTTCTGTCCATGATGGCTTGTTAAGTAAACTAATTTGCACCCTGTGGAATGCATGGTATTTATCCGAAGACCATGCTGAGGGGATACTATATTAGGTTAGATGCATGTTGCTGGGAACTGTTGATTAAAATTTTTCTCACCCAAATTGAACCTCTCATCTGATTTCCAGACAGCTTCAGAAAGCTGTCCCAGAGGAAGACAAACGTAAATTTATGTCAGGAGAATGGTTCTACCAAGCAAAGTCACAGAGACACCAGGACAAGATTCACGGCTCTGAAATCATCATGGCATCGATGAAGCAAAGGAAACCCTCAGTTGTTGGTGAGACCCAAAAGCCTACAATCTACGCATGCAACTCGTTCTGTTTAAATGCTTAGATAGCAAGCATATCAAACACCGGTAAACATCTCTATCCTCCTATATAGAGTATTTAACCAAGTCGTGGGGTGGCAGATCAAGAAGCATCAGCCGAAAGGATAGTGAGGATATCATGACGTCACCTAATGTAACACAAACTACTCCTCAGTCCTCAGAGCACATTAAAGAGAGGTAATGCTTAATGTTCGTGTACAAAAGCACAAATATATTAGCATATACGGTAAAGTGAGGTTGGCATATTCCTACACTGAATATTTAGATGCACATAGTCTATCTCATGTACGGCTCTGTATTCATCAACTTATCTGAACAACAGGAGTAATAATTGCTCACGCTTGCCAGTACTCTTTGGTTTGCACTGTGTGTGCAACCTCCACCCCTCCCAGGAGCTTTGTGTGCTTTACAGGTGCGGACACCTTATCATTTCGAGATCTTTATGACTCGACAAGGGTCAACAAAGGAGCTTGCATGCTTGTCCTCTTAAAGTACTCTGCCTGTAAAGGTTTAATTGATCGTGGTCATTGCAGGATGTCTTGTGGAACTATCAAGAACTATTAACAAGTCAAAATCAACTGGAATTGTTTTCTTTTGCTTCTTATGCATGCAAGCCTAATAATGCAATTGCTATTTTTTTTAATAGGGAAAATGGTGAGACATTTGAGCAAGATAAACAAAACATAGGCGTGAGGTCGCCATCCAAGGTATTTAAGTGCTCATTAAACTATACAGCCATAGCAGGATAAACTGCCTTCTGTATATTTCTGTATATCCTTGGGAAAACACTTAAATGGGTCATATTTAATGGGTCATGAAAAGAATCCAAATTTCAAAACGTCCTCTCCAGTCCAAATAGACCATTAAAAATGTGGGAAAATGGTTCCTACTGACTAACAGCAATCAAATGAACACGTTAAAGAGGAAGTCTACTGCTATTTCATGAGGTCTGACTTATTTACATTGCTGAAGAATTGGACTGAAGTCTTGAAAAACGAGTTGACTTGAGTATTTCTGTGCCATAGTATGGCCCTGTTTGATGTTATAAAGAGTAGATTACCTTGTGTAGGCACTTCTCCAGGAAGAGTGTCACACAGTAACCAGAGTATATGGCTGGATCTGGAAGCAATACTACTCTATAGGTACTCAAGATTAATATGAGACTGTGTGTTATGTCTATTTCAACATACTGTATGGCCGCCCACATTTAGACATCAAACAACACCTATTTATACTTAAAAACTTGGTCCACCTGTTCATTAAGAGTTACTATGGAGGATACTGCCATAATATAACACAGGCTTTGCAAAGAGGCTGTTTTTGAAGGATGTGGCAGTGCAAACAGTATATACAGTATATGGGACTCATCAGCAGAGATGCAGTTTGGGAGTAAACACAGCTGTTTCTCATGTCACACGCAACCAGGGTGTTATGTGTAGAGGTAAAAAAATGGGTTATTTTTCTATGTATCAGAGAGAACGTGGAAAATCGTCACAAATTTGATCTAAAATTGATATCTTTAGTAACACTACAGGATAAGGTAATAAATAAAATTATTTAATACAAATATGATATGACCCTTTTAAGTCTAGGTCAATCTAGGGTGTTCATTTTGAGTAAAGGTCAATGCTAAATGACAAATAAATCAATATGGCATCAATAATCAATGTTTTTATTAATTGTAAACTTGGTTTCTTTACCTGGTTCCAGTCAAGGCACAACCCATTTAACAGTGTTCCAATAGAGCTTGATTTTGAGGAAACTGATATCCACTTTACATCAGGACCTGGACTCGGGAAATCATTAGACAAAGGCTTTGATTCACAAGGTTTATGTGTCAACTTGTATAATGTTCATTGTGAAATTTGTAGTTTTGTGTTTGTAGTCCCATGCTTACAAGTCTCATATTTGCAGTAAAACATCAGGAAGAAAGTCATGGTGAAGTTAATAGTGAGGTCTTTAACACCCTACACAACAAACCCCCTGGTCAAAAGCCTGTGCCAAAGAAGAGGACCAAAATCAACAAACCACAGAGCTCTGTCTCAGACAGCACCGGCTCTGTGTCCAGCCAGGGTGTATCCACCACTGCAGGCTCAGGAATCAGGTCTCCACCACCGAGAAGCATCCCTAAACATAGCTCCAATGAGCCCACTCTCAAGAGCCAGCTACGACAACCAGTAGTATCCCTAAGCTATGCTCGCAAAAACAGCAGTCAAGAAAAGGATATTGAAGAATCTAGACTTTCTCTGGGTAGCACAGAAGAATCAGGTAGCAAAACTGAAATCAAAGAGCAATTTAGCTCTCCTTCACCACTGAAGTTGCCAAAGTCACGTTTACCAGTTAGAGCTTCATCGCAGCTGATAAACCTTCCACAAGGTTTACAGGAAAAGCCAAAAATAAAACCACGTCTAAGTCTGAACTCTATCACAAGAGCAGATGATGGCAAAAAAGTGGAAGAACTCATAAAACAAAGAAGAGAAACAAATAGTTGCCTTCCTAAGACATTAAGTATGGAATTAGAGGGCCAAAACATTTCTGGTGAAAATAACCTTCCTCGTGAGAATGCAATATTCAAGTTGACTGACAACTCTGAAAAGCCACTGGATGAGATCACTGCTCCTCAACATGCAGTGCAAAAATCTGGGAATGTGGAAAATCATACAAGTCCGTATCCAAAATACGAAACAATAGGAACTGAAGAAAATATCAAGACAGCTGCTGTTGGTATGATCCATTTTTAGAAATGTTCAAGATTTGTCAAAAGAAGAACTTTACCCCAAAATGAGAATTATGTTATTAACCCATCCTCATGTCATTTCAAACCTTTACGACTGACTGACTTCTGCTGAACACAAAGGAGATAATTAAACAAGCAGCCGGTTAAATTTTGGGTGAACTGACAAATAATGGCAGTACACTGGGTCTAACTTTAGTGCCAAAGCTTGCAAGTGTGTCAGCAAAATACAAATTTAGCTTGCCAAGCTTTTCCCAAGTTCTTATAAGTATTAGTTTTGGTAAATAAAAAACTGATAAAATCTGATATTCAAGCAATTGTACACGTATCCAGCTCTTCACACTCTAGTCTAGTAGATGATGGAAAAGTTTACCCTTCTTCTGCTTCAACACACCAACTTACAAAGTACTGCCACCTATACTGAAAATTCACACAATTGGATATTTATTACATTTTCTGCTTTGTGGATCCACTGCTGTGTTCTGCGGAAGAAAGAGAGTCATATGGGTTTGGAATGACATTCAGGTTAGTAAATGATGACATGATTTTCACATTTGGGTGAAATAATCTTAAATTTCATAGACTTAAATTATTGCTTATAATAGTGTTGTCTAGATTCTGCTCTGGTAATTCAATGCTACAATGTTTATTTTACAGATCAACAATTTCCCAAATCCCTCAACATAACAGATACATATAACAAGACAGATGTCTCTACTGACTGTGAGACTGATAGCGGTCCCGTTGTCTTCAATATAAAACGAAAGGCTAATAGCTCCAAACAAGAAGATGTCAAAATGGAAGTCATGCCAGATGAACATATTCCCACACCTACCGATGAACATGGAGATTCTATTGCCAAAGTTCTTGAGTGGTTTAGCAGAAGCTCAGACAGCAGTGATAGACTTGATGTAGAAAGCAATGACCAAGACATGGAGGAAGACACCAAGATTGATGACATAGACTTTGAAGATGACATAGATCAGAGAACCAAACCAAGAGATAATGTGTACTTAATTATACCACGCAAAACTGAAGAGGTTCCATCAGAAGTCAATACATTATTTGTACAACAGACAGATTGGGAAAAGGAGCAGAGTGTTGATGAGCCTTCCCAGAATTCTCTAAAAGAGCAGAGAAGATATGAATCAGCTTCTTTTAAAGAACCTCTCATCAAGAAACCTTCTATTGACTTTGCTCTTACTGCAAACAATGTGCCTCCAGAGATTTCAGAGGTGAATATTTCTGTTGGTGGGAAAGATGAGAACAGAATCAAGAGAGAGGAAGAGATTAAAGTCAAACTTGAAAACACTGACATCAAGCCGACTCAAAATCAGTTAAAAGAAATAACATATACCGAAGAGAACCAGCGACCAAAGATTGCCAATTTGAGATCATTCTGGGAGAAAGAAAACATTGGTCCAAAGATTTTGATCAGCAAATCTAACGCACCTGCTAAAAATGAACATGTTTTCCTTAGTGATATTAGCAGAATGCCAACTGAAGATGTAGAGGAACATCAGAGAAGTGAGCAAAGCTTAAAAGTAACATCTCCAGGACATCAGAAACAAGAGAGAGTTGAAGATGTAGACTTTAAGCATGTTGGAAGTGGTTACACCACCTATAAACCACAAGTAGCCATTTTTACAGATGAATCAAACCCACCACTGATATATGCTAATCAAAAGACTAACCAAATACATGCAAGCTCTCCCTTAGAGAAAGATGTTCCACATTTTAAATCATCTTCCCTGTCCCTTGAAAGTGGATCTTTGCTAGCAGGTCAAAATGGTGATAGCAGAGGCACCATCAGCATCAACAGCAGTGACGCAGATCACACTCCTCCAAAAGAATTGGAGGCAAAATCAAGAATCACACAGAAAACAATTCAAGCGCCTTTTGTTAAGCAGAATTCCCAGCAAGAGAACATGGCAGAGAGGATCAAGCAACTCAAGTCCTTCTGGGAGAAAGAATCTAGAACATCAGCAGTAGCTCAAAACAAATCGACTACTACTGCTCGACTAAACCAAAGATTTACAAAATCTGAGTTCGATCTCAGAACAATAGGAACTGAGTATGATGATTATGATGACGATGTTGAGGACAGTTCTGCCAAAGGTAGAATGTCTCCTAATTTGTTGGTGCATCCACTACGGAAGGATAAGCCAGTTGTGATGGATGGTATGAGCACTTTACAGTTTAAGAACCTCCGTGACTTTTGGGGAGGATCACCTACAAAACCTGGGCAAAGGTCACCAGTTCATGAAAGTGGAAATCAGAGATCCTTAAGTCCACAAAGCCAAAATGAACGAGCCAATTTCAAAGACTTTGTAAATGAAAGCCAGAATAACAAAACATCCTCACCAGCCAAAACCAGAGTATTCCAGTCTCCCACAAAGAAGAGGATTATGTCAAGACAAGAATCTGGATCAAAAACTGAAACTCTTCAGCAACAGAAAGGCTCTCAGACCTCTTCAGAAGCTCCAATGGTACCTAAACCACAGGTTGGTCAAGAGTCACAACCTAAACATGGTAGAAGAAATAGCAAAGGCAGTCTAAACGGAAAAGCAAATGCCATGCGGCGTGCTGCCAGCATGTTTTCTGTGAACACTGCAGTTGAGGAGCAAACCCAGGACTTTAACCTTCAGTCCAAGAAGTCCCAGGGAACCAATCTACAACAGGTTAAAAAGCCACCAGAAACTAGCATCACACAGTCCAGGAAAACACAGGAAGCTAGCTTTACCCTTCCAAAAACATCCCCAGAAATCAGAGACAGAAACACTCAGAGAAGACCGTCACGTACCTCAGAGGATTCTGACTCTCAACCTCTGGCTAGATCCTTCATTCCACGGGACTATCAACATTACCTTGGCATCACAGAGGACAGAACTATGTACACTCCACCTCCAGTTTCTGAGCAGGTTGATGATTTTATGTGCACTTCATTTACATCATCTCCAGAGACACACCGCAGCTGTAAGTGTACCCCTGTGAAAACCAGTACTCCAGTACAGGGTTCCCCCGACCTCCAAACCAGGAGAGGGAGCCTGGGATGCCACTCAATCACACAAACTGATGGAAATGCCACTAAGGGGAATTTAAACCGTGAGTTTGAAGCTTTCTCTCTTACTATTCTGTACAGGTTTCACAAACATTTTTTAAACCAAGGATGCCTTCTCATATAATTGGAATCCAATATCAGTGTCAAATGAATGTAAATTTATGTGAGTTTCATGTATTTTTCTTTAATTCCTTTAAACTATACATCTTGTACTGTAAATACATGCATTCCTTGGGAACTGAACCTATGACCTTGGCGTAGTTATCAGTATGCTCTATTGTTTGAGCTACAGGGACACTTTTAGTTTTCCAGTTTCACCAATTGCCAGGTTTGAATCATAAAAAAGTAATAATGCACCTCTTCTGATCAGATCACAATTTTAGAACAAACTACATGCCAGAGTTTAACGCTTAGGTTTAGTGATTTAGAAAAAGTACAGTAAGATGAAATGTGTGTGCAATCATGACAAAAAGACTTAAAAAATGACTTAAAAAGGACTAAATGGCCCCAATCTTAATCTATTTACAAATTATATAGATGTAATTAAATCTGCATTGTATTCGAATTTCTCACAGCTTCAAGTGCTCATATTACTCAATAGTACAAGAGAAAGAACAAAACACCAACAACATTCTTTTTGCTTCTTGAATGAATTCTTTACACCTCTATGGGATCGATCTTTACACTGTTAAATCTTACAGGTGAAACTGAAAGTGTTATTCAAAAAGCTTTGAGACGAGCTTCAACTAGACCAGTGTACCATAAAAGTATGGAAGACATCAGCACTTCACCTAGTAAGCATCAATCATCTATCATGTATTTAAACTGCATCTGATTATAATTTATATAATGTTTTTATTAGTTTTCAGTTAAACGTTTTCCATATTTAGCTCTTCCCTTCAGAGTTTACTTACAGAGTAGACCTTATTGTTTGGCTCTAAATAGAAAGTACAGGTGACAACAGATTCTGTTATACTTTTTCCTGTGTTTCATCATTGTGACCTTTTCCCAAAGGACAAGACCAAAAACAGACAAATGACTACATGCAGAGCAACTATGATGGCAAGTTTTGAGCATAACTTCTTGATATGTTTTAAATGCACTTATTGTGTTGACATAATATGACATTGGCACTGAATCTCACTACTGATGTCTTGTTTAAGACTCTAGCACACTTGTCCAGACTTCCTTTGCCACATCAGACACAGTACACCTGAAGCAACTCAGCAAATCAGTGCCCTCATTCCTGCAAAAAGAAGTTGGTTCATTTTTTTCATTGTTTATCTGATGAAAGGTAAGGTCACAAAAAATGGTGTGGTGCTCAAACTGTTATGATCCTGTCTTTTTAGAGTGATGAAGGAGAGAGTGACTCTGAGAGCAGTTCTCGTAGTGGTGTACCACAGTGGAATAACAGACAATTCACTGACCTCAGCAACTACTCTGGATCCACCTCCTTGTCATCTGTATGGTCATCTTCTATATATCATATATATAACTATTTACCAAGATCATGTATATAACATAGTATATACTCTATAAACAGAACCTGCAATTATCCCACAGACCTGCTCAAAATGCATATCAAAAGAAACATTAATAAAAGGAAAATTCAGAGTGGTTTATTAGAGCATTAGTGTGCAAACAAATTTGTTGAGAAGTATAGCTTCCCATATCCATTAGCGCCATCATAGACTGCGATTAGAGTGATCCTTCTCTATCAAGCTAGCTAAATATGTTCATCATGTAAATTCTTGCTAAATAGGCAGTCATATTATGGGTATTGTCATTGGCATGAATTGCACTCGTGATGGAGTGTGATGGAGTGCTCCATTCAAAAAAATTGCTCCATTCAAAATCATACCGTTTCCCTCACATACTCTGGTTTACAATAACGCACAAACAATTTGCCAATAGGGTCCAATTTAATTTGATATTAAAGGAATAGTTCACCCAAAAATAAAAACCCTGTCTTTAATTACTCACCCTTGTGCGTTCCAAACTAGTACGACTCAAATAAGGTATTTTTAATAAAATTCAAGAGATTTCTGACCAACGCAGTTACCACATTCAAGACCTGGAAGAGAAGAAATTGCATAGTTTTTTTAGGGATTGTTTTTATTGTGCACAAAAAGTATTCTTGTAGCTTCATAAAATTAAGGTTGAACCACTATTTTAATTATGTCTTAACTACTATTAGGTCGGGTCTCCACACCCAGTAATAATTATGACCCAGCCCCAGATGCCAGATCCTGTCAGAAAATAACTGTAAGTCTTGTCTGGTATCCAAAATGAACCAGAGAACAGAGGAAGCAGGAAACAAAGCGATGATGGAGTTTATTTAACAATCTTAGTTGCGTGTGTCTCAAAGTTTAAACTTCATCTGACCAGTACAAATTCAATATGTACTGTTATATCATAGCAACATCACATAAACCTTGGGTTTCTATAAACATTCCCTCTTATCTATCTCTTATTCATACAGACGAAACAGTTCATGAAGCCGAACAAACACAAGACTGAACAACAATGAAAATGCATAAATATAATAAATATAATATACAGAAATATAATAAATGAAGATTATATAAATCACTAATGAATATAAAGTGATGATGCGACTAAATTCTATTTATTTATTATTAATATTATTAATTATTAACAAAATGCACAATTTGCATGTGAGGATCTAATGATCCTTCACTCCATTTCTGGGCTTTTAACGTGGTAGTTGTGTTGCTGTCTATGCAGGGTCAGAAAGCTCTCAGATTTAATCAAAAACATCAGTTTATGTTCTGAAGATGAGTGAAGGTCTTGACATGATGTTAAGTAATTAAGTGTTTTTTTAGTATTGCGTGAACAAACCACTTAAGCACATTGGTATACTGGTAATTATTCAATACTGTATTTTCACATCCTCAGGTTAGCGGCAGTGTTGTGAGTGTGTACAATAGCGACTACAGCAGTGTTGACGTCCAAGGAAGCATCCAGTTTTCACTAAACTATGTGCACAAATTGCGGGAGTTCCACATCTTTGTTGTTCAGTGCCAGAATCTAGCAGCAGTGGATGCCAAGAAGAATCGATCTGACCCGTAAGATTGCAATCTCAGTTCCACATGACCTTTCTCCGTAAAACAGAAAATATTTCTCCATGGAGATTTTGTTCTTTGTTTAGGTATGTTAAGAGTTATCTCATTCCTGATCCTGCCAATTTGGGGAAAAGAAAAACTGCAGTGAAAAAGAAAACATTGAATCCTACGTACAATGAGATTCTTAGGGTAAGAGCATCACTGATAAAATAAGTCTGGGTCAGTTGTCACATTTTTTCATGCATTTAAAAATGTTATGCATTTAGTAATCACAATTGATTTACTATTCATACCAAGCTGAAATTTCTATAAAAGGCTGTTTAATGGTAGATTACATTGTGACAACATGCCCCACTATTGGGTCTGGTCAGTTTACTGTAATTTCTTCCAGGCTATAATGAGGAAAAGCAGGCCCCTCTATGCATTATATCAAATGCCTAATAATAATTTTATTATTTGATGCATACAGTACAGAGTACGAATGGAGTACCTGATGTCCCAGGTTCTCAACCTTTCAGCATGGCACAATGACACATTTGGTCGTAACAGCTTCCTGGGTGAGATAGAGCTTGACCTGTCCTCTTGGGATTTTAATGACACAGAGTGGAAGCTTTTACCTCTTAAACCAAGGGTATAGTATGTATTTGTTGATCATTTATCTTACATGGCACTCAAAGTTAAAATTCTTCATACAGAAATACATGATTTCTAATTATAATATTACTTACTTTTACTTTATTATATGCCAACCAAATATATAAATTAGTGCTGTCAAATGATTAATCAGGATTAATCACATCCAAAATAAAAGTCTTTATTTACATAACAGGTTTTCGTTGAGGAGCCGAGCCGGCGTCAGCGCGACCCAGGGTCGTGGCAAGGGGATGTAACGTCTCCATTCCCTCCTTCAGGGAACGTGGGTTACCGTTGTAACCTTAGACGTTCACCTTCAGTCGAGTTCATTTCGACGTTACATATGGGAACAGACCCGTGGAAAAGGCCATGGCCCTGAGCCGCGTTACGCAGAGACCCCGGTGCCGGCAGGCTGTATTGCAGCGTGTCGACAGGAGAGTTTGCACGTAACTTTCCCAACGCCCTGGGGGCCGCGTTTGGGGCCCCGTTGGGATGCCAGCTTCTATTCAAGACAAATTTTAGAGATTCTTTTTTTTAGAGATGTAGCATGGGTCAGGGGGGGGGCGGAGACATGAAAAAAGCACTATATCGATAAAATATGGATATAAGTGAAGGGAAACACAGCCTTCGAGCTGACTGTGGAACCAAGGTGTTAAGGCCACAACCTACTGGTGAAGGGGCCCAGTAGGAGCACAGTCAAGACTGACTCCGCTCTGAGTCCGACTGCGGGGCAGGGAGGAGAACCCCCTTAAAAGGGCCAAAGCACAAGCCAACACCAGCTGGTCTTCCCGCTACCTGCTCGTCTGATTTAAGACACGGGAAGACACAGCCTCCTCACAGAGGTCGTAAAACCTGGCGAAGGTGTTCGGTGTTGCCCAGCCCGCAGCTCTATAGATGTCTGCAAAAGAGGCACCATGCGCCAACGCTGAGGTAGAGGCAACACTCCTTGTGGACTGGGCTCTAAGACCTAGGGGGCATGGTTCTCCCTGGTATAAGTACGACAGGGAGATGGCTTCCACCACCCAATGGGCCAGCCTCTGTTTGGAGACAGCATTCCCTTTCTGCTGACCTCCAAAGCAGACAAAGAGCTGCTGAGAGCGTCTGAAGCTCAGTGTGCGGTCAACGTAGAGGCGCAATGTGCGTACTGGACACAGCAACTCTAAGGCCGGGTCTGCCTCCTCCTGGGGCAGAGCTTGCAGGTTCACTATCGGATCTCTGAAGGGAGTTGTAGGAACTTTGGGCACGTAGCCGGGCCGAGGTATCAGTGTTACGTGAGAGTCGGCCAGGCCGAACTCTAGGCACTCTTCGTCGACAGAGAAAGCTTGGAGGTCCCTGACCCTCTTAATGGAGGCCAAAGCAATCAGTAGTGCTGTCTTTAATGACAGGTATTTTAGCTCGACTGAAGCCAAGGGCTCAAAGGGAGCAAGCCGCAGGGCGGTTAGGGTGACGGCAAGGTCCCAAGAGGGTACTGGGGATGGTCTCGGGGGATTAACCCGACACGCCCCTCTCAGGAACCGAACAATGAGTTGGTGCTTACCTAGGGATTGACCATCCACTGCATTATGGTATGCTGCGATGGCAGCAACATACACTTTAATTTTCGAAGGGGACAGCCTGCGCTGCAACTTTTCCTGCAGGAAGGCAAGCACAACTGCAATCAAACATCTCTGTGGGTCCTCGTGGCGTGAGGAGCACCAGTCGACGAACAGACCCCATCTCAGAGCATAGGCCTGCCTCGTAGAGGGGGCTCTAGACTGAGAGATGGTGTTAATCACGGTTGCTGGCAAGCCGGAAAGGTCTGCCGCATCCCGTCCAGGAGCCAGACGTGCAGGTTCCAGAGATCGGGTCGTGGGTGCCAGATCATGCTCATCCCCTGAGAGAGAGGTTCCCTGGCTCTGAGGTCCAGGATTGGTCTCAGACCACCGCTTTTTTTTGGGCAGCAACCTCCGCACAGAGGACAGCGGCATCCGTGTCCAAGTGAACATGGGTATAGAGGATGCCTCTGTACCCGGGCGGGCGCCTGACGAATTGAATCACATAGCCGAGGCGTACCGTCCGTATCATCCATCGCGAAGGGTTGGGGAGCTGTGACCAGGCCTCCAACCGAGTTGCCAGGGGAATCAAGGGTACGGCATCCCGCGTCCGCGGCCAGCTCAATGTCTGTGAGCTAGCCTAGCATCGTGTGCCTCAGCGGGAGACGGAGCAGGTATTTTGACTGGTTTTGATGCCGTGGGGGGATGCCCTCAGCGACGAGCAGGCTGAGGCGTGGCGCTCGGGGCTTTGTGTACTCCCGGCGCGGCAGCACGTGGCTGATGGCCTCAGCCTGCTGCTGAACTGCCGAGAACTTCTGGGCAAAGTCCTCGACAGTGTCGCTGAAGAGGCCAACCTGTGAGATGGGTGCGTCAAGAAAGCAAGCAAGCTTTGTCAACGTCGGCCATCTCAGCTAGGTTGAGCCAGAGGTGTCGTTCCTGGGCCCCTGCGGTGGCCATCACCTGACCAAGGGCTTGTGCGGCCACCTTCGTCGTCTGGAGGGCGAAGTCGGAAGCGGACCGGAGTTTCTTCATCACGCCCTGGTCAGATCCACCCTCGTGCAGATGTTTAAGCACTTTGGCCTGGAACACTTGCAGTGTGGCCATTGCGTGCAAGGAGGTGGCAGCCTATCCGGCAGTGTGATAACAACCCGGTTGCCCTGGGAGGACCTCTCGCGGCACCGTGTGAACTCAGTTAGGTCACTCGCTGGCCAAAGCCTTTAAAAAGGCTACTGAACTCGCGAGCCCCTGCTGACAACACCCAGATGATGTTTCTCTGTTGCAGCAGACAAGAGAGCTTGAACTTGAAGAAGGAACTCTCTGTTAAATTTCTCTGTTGGCGCGAAGAATCTCTTTCCAGCAGACTCTTGAAACAGCATAAACTGCCTGGCGAGCGCTCCGAAAGCGAAAAGCTGCATGTGCAATCCAGCAGTGCCCTTTTATGCTCGCTCTGTGATAAGGTGCACCTGGTTGTGATTATTGCACGCCAATATTCATTGGCCCTTTTTCAAAAGACTCGAAGGCGATTGGTCTCTCATGCGAGATCCCATATGTAATGTCAAAGTGAACTTGACTGAATGGGAACCCAAAATTCCTATCTCAAAAAAATAGCATATTTCATCCGACCAATAAAAGAAAAGTGTTTTTAATACAAAAAAA
>JAUYWG010000050.1:7554602-7580570 GCA_034779775.1 Enteromius afrohamiltoni | reverse complement strand
AGCGTTTTCCTGTCTACTTTTCCGATTGATTACCCGTGTTTGATTTTCTGTCTGTCTTAGTGTTTCCGCCATCTTGCAGCCTGCCCCAAACTTTTGCCTGTCCCCGACTCTGAGTATCGCCTATTCCTTGTTGTACTGTCTGCCTGTGTATTTGACCCTCGCCTGTCTGACCACTCTCAAATAAAGTTTGCAAATGGATCCTAACGACTCGCGTGATCCGTTACATATGCACAGGATGTACTGTACTGTACACTGTAAATAAATCCCATAAACTTTACGGTACCAAACTGGCAGCTGTGGTTGCTGGAATTCAACCGTAAAAAAATATATCAACAACATTATAGGTTTTACGGTTTTAAGTTAAATTTACAGTTAAGTACCATAATTTTATTAACTGATATAATATTAATATACCAACCTATTAAAGTACTAAAATCTGTTTTGTACTTTTGAAATAGGTGGTGATAAGAAAGTCACATGATGAACCAAAGCCCATTCACACAAACACACCATCATGGTGAGACTCATTCAACTGAAATATGCAATAAATATTAACTTAACAACATTACATGTCACACGCAACCCTAATAAACATAACTGCTAAGAACAAACTAAAAAGCAACAATATTTGAAAGAAAAAAATGGGAATGTCAATGTACGGTTTTTCCCAGTAAATTGTACAGAAATGTATCACTAACCATTTAACAGGTTTTTACCGTAGCATTATTAGTTGTTTACCGTTCAAATCACAGTAATTTTTTACAGTGTAAGCACAGTTTGATTTTTCTAATCTTGCATGATCTGTGCGTGACCTACCATTTGTAAAAAAAGTTTGTCCACAATGTGACAACACTGGCCCGAGTGCTGTCGTGAGTCAGTCAAAAAAGATACAACCAAATCAAATGAGACAGACTGAGATAGACATTTTTGTTGCTATTAACTTCTGGAAAGAAATAGTGCAGACACTGGATAACAATTAATCTTTCTAGTGCATCTGTCAAGCACCTGTACTGAATATTTTGAAAGGTTATGTGTTCGACTGATTGCATATGCAGAGTGTTTGCATCAAAACTGAGTATTATATTTGGGCTTCAGAAGTCAGCTGGCTATCTAGGCAATGAGGCAACGTGCTAGAACTGAGCTAACATTTAAGCAGCAACAGAGGAGCTGATAAATTCTTTCTTGTGACTTCACATAGATCAGACTGATTGCGTCTGACAGGTTCAAATGGCTTCGGTGAGGTCTGTTTAATGGAAATGAGTGGCAACATGAAGCTAAGAATATCAGCTTGCTTCTTTGTGATCCATATTTCGTGTGCGCTGTAATGTGTGTTGTGTAAAAGGACGCATGCCTGCGCAACTTACCGTGGACCTGCAGCATGGCGGAGGCTTCGGTTTTGCCCACGCTGTTTTCTGTGACACATGTGTAAGTGCCCTCATCCTCTGCTCTGACCCTTACCAGACGCAGGCTGTTGTCACCACGGATCTCAAATCTACTCGGCCGAGAAGGTGAAAAGAGACAGTGGTTGTCCGTGAGGAGAGCAGATTGAACAGTCATCGCACATTCCTCCTACAGCCTGTCTACATCCTTCTACTCTTTGAGAGGACATTTCTGTGTGACTCCATCAAATATGCCACTGTACTGTGTCCCTAACTCTAGGAAACACTAATTATATTTTATTCTTGGGGCTTTTGCCACTTTTTTATTTGACAGTAGAAAGGAGACTATTTGGGAAGAGAATGGAAATGGGATCAATATTCATGTCAGTTCACTTGATGGTCATCTTTCTAGTCAGCTACAGCAATTTTTTTAAATGGGAAAAGACTAAAATCTCTAAAATTGTTGGCTAAGAACCTACCTGTATAAGTTTCTTTCTTATGTTGAACATAAAAAAAGATATTTTGAAAAACCAAACAGTTTCCGTTTCCTCATACTGTCTCTGACATAATTTAAGCCATATTAAAACCTGAATGTCCTACATCAGCACCAACATGTGATAACCACTGCACTACTCTACTCAGACTGAATGCAAATTATAGCAACACATTTCCTAGCTTAACATATTTAGTTTTGGAACAAATATTATGCTATTTTGAATTATTCTCTAACCATTTTTGTTCTAACCTTTTATGTATCAAAAAGTACAAAAAGACACTGTAAAACCAATCCATATCCACCATTTTCTTTAGATGAGACACAATCACATTATATTAGGGCTGCAAAATATGTAAAAATATTGCAAATGTGAAATGCACATTGCCAAAAAAATGTGAAACGTATGTTTGTTAATATCATTTTTAGGTTTTAAATATGCTTAAATATTATTTAAATTACAAGTTTAAAGCATTTAATCAATATTGTACAGCACTACTTTATATAAATAAAAGCCTAAGTTACACTTTCAGTTGAATCACTTACATATGGGAACCCGCCAGAGAGACCAATTGCCTTTGAGCTTTATACAAAAGGTCAATGAATATTGGAGTGTACATGATTGCGCTCAGGTGCATTTCCCCTCGCCGCTCTCGATGGTAGTGCAACTAGGGGGGTACGCGGCGATCCCTCAGGCTGTTGCGGTGCATTTGTGCCAGCGTGGTGCTTCGGCCTGATCAGGCCAGTCACAGCTCCCATCCGAGGCATGTGGGCCTTTGTCCGCTCTCTGCCTCTTCCGTAGGGCCTACTGTGCTGCCGGGCAGGCTGCTACCGCCTTGCATGCTGTGGCAACGCTGCAGGTCTACCAGGCTAAGGCGTTAAAACAGCTGCACAAGAACTGTCCTAACCAAGGGCCGTGTGCCCTTGGCCAGATGATGTCCACAGCTGTGGTCCAGAAGCGACTTCTCTGGCTGAATCTGATGCAGGTGGCAGACGTCGTGCAGGCCACACTGAAATGGCTAGATATGTTAAGGCACAAGACAGCGGTTCCTCTCAAACCTTTTCAGAGGCTCCTGTGGCATATGGCAGCTGTGGTCGTGCCACTGGGCTTGCTTCATATGAGACAGCTTCAGTGATGGCTACACGATCGAGTCCAGAGATGAACATGGCACTGTGGCACACTCCGGATTGACGTTTCCCCGCAGTGTCGCTGCCTATTCAGCCCTTGGACCAAACCTGCCTTCTTTCGGGTCGAAGTACCCCTTTGACAGGTGTCCAGGCATGTCGTGGTCAACACAGATGCCTCCTCCACGGGTTGGGGTGCTGTATGCAACGGGCAGGCAGCTTCAGGCCCCCGGACAGGCATCCAGCTGCTTTGGCACATCAATTGCCTTCAAGTTTTAGCCGTACTTCTGGCTCTGGGTAATTTTCTTCCAATGCTGCGCCACAAGCACGTGCTGGTCCGGATGGACTACACCGCGGTCATTGTGTACATCAACAAACAAGGTGGTCTATGCTCCCACTACATGTCACAACTCGCCCGCCATTTGGTCCTGTGGAGTCACATGCGGCTGAAATCGCTGCATGCTATTCACATTCCAGGGATACTCAACCGTGCAGCCGATTAGCTCTCATGGCAGTCCACCCACCCTGGAGAATGGTGGCTCCACCCCAAAGTAGTCCAGCTGATATGGAGCCACTTCGGCGAGGCCAAGATAGACCTCTTCGCCTCCCCCGAGTCTGCCCACTGCCTGTTGTTCTATTCCCTCCACGAGTCCAAGAAATCACTCGGCAGGGATGCACTGGCACACAGCTGGCCTCCTGGGCTCAAGTACACCTTTCCCCCAGTGAGCTTCCTTGCACAGACCCTTTGCAAGATCAGGGAGGACGAGGAGCAAGTCCTGCCCTTAGTGCCATACTGGCCCTCCCAGACCTTATGTTCCTTGCGGCAGCTCCTCCCTGGAAAATCCCCTTGAGGAAGGACCTTCTTTCTCAGGGGATGAGCACCATATGGCACCCGCGCCCGATCTTTTCAACCTGCACATCTGGTTCCTGGAAGGGACACTGGCAGACGTTTCCAGCCTTTTCCAGCGCTGTGATAGAGACCGTCTCTCAAGCAAGAGGCAGGCTTACGCTCTGAGATGGGGTCTGTTCATTGACTGGTGCTCCTCTCGTGAAGAGGACCCACAGAGATGCACGGTTGCAGTTGTGCTTTCTTTCCTGCAAGAGAAGTTGAAGTTGAAGAACCAAATCATCGTCCGGTTCCTCAGAGGTGGTTAATCCCCCAAGACCTCGTGCTCTCTTGGGACCTGGCCGTCGTCCTACATGGCCTGCGGCAGGCTCCTTTCGAGTCCCTTCAGTCAGCAGATCTGAAGTATTTAACACTGAAAACAGTGCTTCTGACTGTGCTGGCTTCTGTTAAGAGGGTGGGGGATCTACTCTGTCAACGAAGAGTGCCTAGAGTTCGGCCTGGCCTATTTCTCACATCATCCTGAGACCCCTACCCGGCTACATGCTCAAGGTTCCTACCACGCTCTTTCACGACAAGGTAGTGAACCTGCAAGCTCTGCTCCGAGAGGAGGCAGTCCCAGCCTTAGAGTTGTTGTGTCCTGTATGCGCTCTGCGCCTCTACACTGACTGCACTCGGAGCATCAGATGCTCCCAGCAGCTCTTCATTTGCTATGGTGGACAGCAGAAAGGAATGCTGTCTCCAAACAGAGGTTGGCTCATTGGGTGGTTGAAGCCATCTCCCTGGCTTACTTATACCAGAGAGAGCCGTGCCCCTTAGGACTAAGAGCTCACTCTACAAGGAGTGTCGCCTCATCCTATGCGTTGGCTCATGGCGCCTCTCTAGCAGATATCTCTAGGGCTGCGGGATGGGCGATATCCAACACAGGGTTTACGACCTCCGCATAGAGGCCGTGTCCTCCCCCATGGAACACCCACCTGTCAGCAGGGGGTCTCTGCATAATGCGGCCTTAAGGGTCGTGGCCTGTTCCATGGGTGTTCCCATATGTAACGTCAAAGTGATTTGAAAAAAAAAAAAAAGAGTAGAAAGAGTAACGTCTAGGTTACAAACGTAACCCACGGAAGAAACTGAGGCGTTACACCTTCGTGGCATGACTCGGCTCTTCAGCGAAAACCTGCATGTGCACTGCGCTCGTGTCCTCTTATACTCACACAGTGATGAGGAGCACCTGAGCACAATCAGGTGTACACAGCAATATTCACTGGACTTTTGTATAAAGCTCAAAAGTAATTGGTCTCTCTGGCGAGTTCCCATATGTAACGTCTCCGTTCCCTCCTTCAGGGAACGTGGGTTACGTTCGTAACTTAGACGTTAAATATGTGCATCTTACAGTATAAACATTGATCAGCACACATTTACACAGTTGAGCTTATTAAATTCGTTAAACAGAGGCACAATCAGGCTGGCTTAATATCTTCATGAACTTCTTGAAATGTCAGAGTTTTGGTTTAATACACTTTCAGTGGAGGGGCAGAAATCTCTCAGGTTTCATTAAAAATACCTTCATTTGTGCTGCAAAGATGAATAAAGTCTTATAGATTTGCAATAGCATGAGGGTGATTAAATGGCAGAATTTTCATTTTTGTGTAAACTATCCCTTTATGGTTTTGTTGTATAATGCTGTATTATGCAATAAACAATGTTCCTCAGTTAGTGGTTTATTGGTTTAATTAGCTTTTTGCTTCTCTAATTCAACTAAAACGGAAATAGGAAACTGAATTTCTAATCTGTCACTACATAAATATCATTAAACTGGCATTTGAAATCCATGAAGCTGCCGTGACAGCATTGTAAATGTTTGTAAGCAGAGTCTTGCCTCCCCCGCGGTAGTTCTCCTTCGTCTCTGTTCCAGCGGACAGTCGGAGCCGGGTCTCCATGAACCTCGCACAAGAAATCAACAGTCTCCTCAGCCAAAACGATCTGATTCACAGGTCTGCGGATGAACACTGGCCTCTCTGCTCCCACAGTCACACACATATATCACACAGTGATTATTTTCCACTCCTTTGTGAAAGCAAAAACATGAGCCAGGAAATTGGACTTACCAAACACAACCAGTTCGGCTGGATCGCTGTCTCTCTCACCCACCATGTTGGTGCCTACGCACACGTACATGCCTGCGTCACTTTTTCGGGTGTGAGAAATCATCAGCTTTCCACCACGCATCTAAAGAAAACAAAAATCAAAGATTCACAATATAATCGTACAACCTGATTTGATTCTTAAAAATACTTTTTTCAGTATCTAGTATCTTCATCAGTTTAAGGTGCATGTATCCATATTTAAAAAGTTTCCCTAACAAAAATGTTCTAAAAATGTTATCATTGGGTTTTGAAAATGCTATTTCCAAACTTGTAAAACCTTTGTTTGTCTTTGGAAAACAAATGAAGGAATTTATAATTCCTAATATTTAATACATTTCTGATAGTTCTCTGACCCTCCGTAGACAGCAAACCTATTGTATTAGGTCCAAATATAGTAAGGGCATCAGTAAAATAGTCCATGTGACATCATTGGTTCAAATGAAATTTCATGAAGCTATGATAATACTTTTTTGTGCAAAGAAAATAATAACATAATTTATCCAACAGTTCTTCATCTTCCACCATTTTGGAGAGTATCTACTGAACGTAAACAACTAATCAGCATATTTTGTAAACAATGCTGATTACGTGAAAAAAAAAAATTCTTGTAGCTTTATAAAATTATGGTTGAGCCACTGATGTCACATGGACTATTTTACAGATGTATTTACTACATTTATGGATCTAAGAACATAGCAGTTGTATTGCTGTCTACAGAGAGTCAGAATTTAATATTCTGAAAAAAATATCTTAAATTGTATCCTAAAGATGAAAGAAGGTCTCACAGAATTGGACTAATATTAAGAGTGGATAATTTATGACCTGGTATTTTGGCTGGTATTTTCAGTTTTATTCATTTTAGCATTTAAAAGCAACATTTAAGTATTCATAATTTTAATTTGTTTCCATTTTAGCTATAACAACACTGGTAACCAGCTCAGCACAAACATAGAATAATGGTAAGTGCACCTTTCATTTAGATCATTTGCATTTAGCAGTGATGTCATGTTGGTGGAAAACAAGACGTGAGCAAGCGCACTGATTTATGTTTCAATCGATGCTGGCTGCAGAGGGGTAGAGTGATGTCACTGCTGCACCACAACCTAATCATCACCCCTGTGCCAACATTGCACTTTCTGCTATTGACTCACAGAGATCCTGCCGTCCTTGTCATTGACACGAACATTGTTCCTCTTCCAGGAAACGGTGGGCTCGGGGTGACCCCTGGGAGGGACGCACTCCAGCACAGCGGGCTCTCCTGCTGCCACCACCACATCATTGGGAGGCTGGCGGAAATCAGCCCTGAGAACTATGGGAGATTGAGACAAGTGTTAGCTGTATGCTGTGTTGTGTTTGTTTGGTATGTTTTCATCCCCTCCCCTGTGCGAGCTGTTTATTCATGGATCTTCATTGAGGAACTTAGGAATTGTGAGTCAGAGATGAATGAGGCCTCTTATCTTCGCTTTCTTGCAGCTCCTGTCCTCAAATCTCCTGTGCTCTTTCCTGCACGTAATGCCTTGGCTTTCTCATCTTATCAATTATAAAGTGTTTTCATGACAACACATTCACATTTAAATACAGCTGAATAATTGACCACAGAAAAGAGGCATGACATGACTATGGTTTTGCTCTAAAATTGAGTGAGCTACCTATGCAGGGTCAGAAGGCTTTCGGACTTCATAAAAAATAACTGCTGATGATGAACAGAGGTCTTACATGTTTGTAGTGATGCATGGGTAAGTAATTAATGACAGAATCTGAAGTATCCCTTTAAAAACTACACTAAAATCAACATTTCTCTTGACGACTATTTTTTACAACAGTTTGATGTTAGCATGTTGCTAACCAAACAATCAGCTTATCACAGTGCCTTTCAACAAATGTCACAATGTCCTATAAAGCACAGAACACACAAACACACTCTGTAAAACAGTAGCATTTTAAATAGACTGAACTACTTTCAAATTTAATGATATGCTGCTCTCACTTACTGTATTATTACTTTTTTGCCTCTCCACAAAAATACTGTTATGAGTTTGTATTATCCAGCTGAACACAAATGAATAATTACAAGTAGAAAATCTGTGATTTTCTTTGAAAATTGTAAGATCTTTTAAATGATTTAGTTTGAGCAGGGAGATAAAGATTTGTGGGTGTTCTATGTTGATTGTGCATGTTCGAGTGCAAGTGCGAATGTTTCTTCCGAAATTTTTGCAAATTGAAAAATAAATATGACACGATAAAAATCTTTGGACCAGGTTCAATTTTCTCCATTTTCGCATCCGTTGCAAGCATTATGACAGAAAGGATGATGAAAAAATGGAAAAATGCATACAAATATTTCACACTCAGTGTGCAAGGACCTTTAGTCAGCACCTGTAGTTGACAGTAAGCTTGTTAAAATGAATTATTATTAGCTTTCCAATAAATCTAGCTAAGTAGCATGTATAAAGTAAAATTGTACAATCATGATGATAATAATATGATAATATGTTAGAACCAACATAAACTGAATGATACAAATCAAAAACACATCTGATTCTCATTCTAATTCTCTAGTCATCGTACAGGTTTAAATGTTACATCAACATCCAATCAAGTGCTTTGAACGTTCCTACCATCATAAATACAACTTCAAATCTCAGAAATACAAACTTCCAACACCATGACGCTCACTTGATTTTGGTACACAATTTTAAAGCCTCGCAAAACAAAATCAAACAGGGAAGCCACTGCTTTAACTTTGCAGACAGCCAAATTCAACAATGGCTGGTGGTGCTGACCTTACTAAGCGTCAGTGTTAACGGTAAACACCGTGAACTCTGCCCCCTTCTCTTTTCTATGCCTATACCCTTCACACTGGGAGCGAACGGCAGAATGCTACATTCCCCGCTGTCTGGCTTGGCAGGAAAAGTTACCCATAAATCCCCAGAGGTGATTGACAGATTAAAAATGCGACCCCTGCCCTATGGCAGCTGCCTCAGGGGGCCCTTTGAGTTTCCTACATCAAAGGGTGAGCTCCTACAGGCTGTAGACTCTCACCAGCGACTGCTACTGAGCCTCTTGCACACATAAATGCCACTCATATTCTCATCTCTGTGAAATATAAATGCATTTCGTAATAACGCACACCGTTGTCCACAAATTAATCACCAATCTGACAGCTGCAATATCTTCTCGTCTTATCTCTTAAACACTTTGTCGATTCATTTTTCGATTAACACCTCAATTATAAGGTGTATTCTTACCTGTCATGGGCTGCAAATGAACTCGTAGAATGTAAAGCATGAAATTGATTCCAAATAAATAAATTCAGCAATGGATCCAAATTTATGATATGACCTCTGCAGCATTTCTGCAGTATTACCGAGTCCTGGCTACACGTCCCTTGGCAGACTTTTATAAATGCAATGACTTGTGATAATTACTTATAAATATTCATTGAAATGTCATGTTATTGGTGAGATCCAGAGTGCAGAGTGCTTCATTTTCTTTGTTAGTTAAACTCATGCTCATCTCCTGTCTATGAATATTCATATCTTTCAGGCTGGGACAAATGGTGCGGGTCTGTCAATGGACAGTAAGTGAATCACTACAGAAACTGAAGTGGTCATCTGTCGGTCTGGGCACCCAACCTGACCATAACCAACTTCAACACTCCTCCATCCAACACAATCTGCCACATTCCTGTTTAAACCTTCTCCACATTTTAGATTTTTAGTGGTGAATCAATAGAGGCAATTATTGTTTTGCCATGGTATTTTTTGCATCTCATTCACTAACTACTCTTAATCCAGTTTAACCAGGGCTAACTGTAATTAGTTCACTGTCATTCTTTTTAGCACAAATACGAATCCTTACTATGCAAATGAAAGGGTTACTCCACTCCAAAATAAAAGTTTTGTCATTAATCACTAACCATTCAAATCTGTAAAAGCTTTGTTTGTCCTCGGAACACAATTTAAGATATTTTGGATGAAAACCGAAAGGCTTGTGACAGTCCCATTGACTGCCAAACAATTGCCACTCTCAAGGTGCAGAAAAGTACGTTGCCTCAATGTCCATCTGCCATCCAGTGGCGGTTCTACATTGAATTACTCCCTGGCTGAGACCCTCTCTCAGCGCCCCCATCCCTTTTAAAATTTCAAATAACATCAGAAAAGCATTTATTTTTAAATAAAAATGAAAGAAGTAATAAAAAAGTTGAAATTAAAGTATTGGATAGGGTTAGGGAGGGATTTATTTTCCCAGTAAAGGTGTCAACAATGGCATCTATTTAATAATCTGAATTAAAATAAACATTTACACTCAATAGGCTGTATTCTGTTTCATAATGCACTTCAGTACTGAGGTGCAGATAATTGTCACTTGCGATAAGTGGTACAAATATTGAAAAATGCTATGTGCACTTGCACTTTAGCCGCTGGCAAAAAATTATGATCAAAACCCAAAACTTACATATGGAATTGTCAGATATGAAAATTATGGAGCAATAATTTATTGATGTTTGAAACTGTGAAGATGGATAGTGTATGCCGTTTAGTTTTTTAAAAGATCGGCTTAAATGTGTGATATGAAGAAATAATGTCAATTTATTGTATTCTAAACTGATTCTCAATTATGTTCTCATTATGTTTCATGTTTTATACCCAATTTGTATATTGACCTGCAAATATGTATTGGTGTTGCAATGTTGTTCATACATGACTAATTATTAGTAAAAAAAAAAAAAAAAACACCTGCACGCACACAATTCCTAAAGTCATGACAAGCAGTGCGTGTTGAAAATGACCAATCACAAGAGCAGAGAGATCTAACATTCGATCCTTGCCTCCAAAGTCTCAAAAGTCTACTTGACGAGCGAGCAGGGGTTGAGCAGTAGAGCAAGCGTCAGTAGCATTCTCGTGAGAGCGCATTTTTGCACAGTATTGCAAAATACAGTTTGTCCTGTTTTTATGTGCGCTAGGTATGAAACTATTTAAACGCCATAGTCACAGTATGATAGATAATAGAAAACCGCTTAGGAGGCCAGATGATTTGTGCCGCCCCCCACGTGTCATGAAAAAATGCCGCCCCCGTTCTCCCATGCCTAAAACCACCACTGCTGCCATCAGTGGTTCAACCGTAACATTATGAAGCTACGAGAATACGTTTTGTATGAAATGAAAACAAAAATAACTACTTTATTCAAAGATTCAGAACATAACATCACCCTAGCACCATTTTGGACAGCATCTGGTGTATGCTGTTCTGTGTCGGCAGCAATAGAAGCATACATCTTTTTGACAGTGCTAATTATTTAGCAGTCAAAGAGACAGTAAAAAGCCTCCCAGTTGTATTCAAATATCTTAAATTGTGTTCCGAAGACTTGGATCAACATGGGGGTACGTGATTAATGACAAAACTTTCATTTTGGGGTGGAGTAACCCTTTAAACTTACTGGCTAGTCTTACTCAAAAAACGTAGTGCTAATTGTATGCTAAAAATTACTTTCCACAATTTTTGGCCAATGCTCATAGTTTAAAAATGGCTAAATATCGGTTTATTAATTGCTGACCTTTTAAATAAGAGACTCTGATCTCTTAGCATGTTGCTAAGCTAAAAAAAAGCTAGATGACTAACTTAATATTTTTCGATATGGAAAGAAACTTAAACTTTTAAAGTGGCACTTTTAAAGAGAAATATCCAGTGAGCCCCATCAGAGACACAAGATAAATATCAATATATTAATTGGTTGTTGTACAAATTGTGGCAATTCAGAACTTAAGTGAGTGGCTAATGCTTTATAGCATTTAAAAAATGTACCACCTACATTAAACATATGTTAGCAAAAGCAAACATGAGGTAGAAATGTATTTTCTAATGCATAATATATTTGAAAATATAGCTTGCATCTAATATATAATATAACATGAAAATATAGCTTGCATCTACAAGGCTTTGATCTGTTTTATAATGATTTGTTCAATTCTGTACTACTGAGCGTCTGAGCAAGTTTACAGTCTCAGGAAAGCTATATTCAAGAACCTGGTTATGTGAAGCGAATGGCAAAATAAATAAGTTTTACAAACCACACACTATGCTAAAAAGTGTTAATTATAATTTCATTAAAAAAATAATAAAAGTTGATGTTTTTTTGACTGCCACTAGTGTTGTTTCAGCTGGTAACTGCAGTATACTTGTAAAGAATGTAGACAGAGACACGTCTTTCCAATAATAATTCCATTAAAATTCATAAAATGACTTTTTTATACAAAATATTGTAATAAACTATAAGTGCCTGCAACCAAAAGCCAATAACGCACCAGATTTGACATTTAGTTGAAAATGCTATAAACCCAACAAATAAATTCACCCCCCAAAGGCTAATTATTTTTTTTAACTAACTGAGTACAAAATGATTCGCTTGTCCTTTTCCCCCGTTGGCCTGTGAGATCTGCTGACTCCATCCACCATCCTCTGTCACTTTTAAATAAGCATGCACTCATTCCCTTGGGCCACTCTAACAGTGTACAAACAAAGCAAAGGCCTTCTCTAGCATATAAAAGCATGTTTTGCATGAGAGAAAGAGCGCAGATGTTGCAGAAAAGTGCCCAACCGACCAACACAGACATCTGTCTCGTTCCAAAAAAGCCATCTCACCCGGTAGACACCCTCCAATCGGTGCAGGTCCGATGGCCACTCTGATAATGAAAGCTGACTCCGAGGGTGACTGATGGTCCCCGAACAGACACATAACAACAGTGGTATAATACATATATGCATGCGTGAGCTTGCAAATTGGCAGTGTGCATACATTCTCCGTCCCCTGCAGTCCACTCTGGTGGCCCGTCACCTCCTGAACAGGATTTAACTTGCAGGAGGTATATGCACAAGCAAGGACAAGGACAGGCTGTTCCCAAACAGCCCACAGCATGTTGCATTTTTCAGGAGACCAAGCCATGTGTTATTCATGAGCGCTGGTAAAGAAAAGAGAGGGTAAAATAGTGTCACCGTTTACCTAGAGCTGGCCAGCCCCGCACACAAAGCTCGTAAGTGCCCTCGGCGATACCACATGCCTAGTTATGGGAAAGAATGATACACGCTTGGCTCTGACAGGGTTCGTCCCTCTCGGCATTGTGTTCAGGAAGCGATTCTTTCCCCCTCTCATCCTCTGCACTTTATTACGAAGCACCCAAAAGGGAAAGCGATGTGATTTTTAATCATCAGTGAGGTGAGTGGCATGAGCAGAGAGACTCATTAGCCACAGCTGAAAGCCTGAGTGGGTCACATGACCGGCACAAAACATTACGGTCATTCTCTTAATTCTGCTTGGCTTCTTTCCACTGAGCAGACCGTCTACAGCAAAATCATCATCATTCCTTACATATGCTGTACAAGCCAATTACTTCAGCGGCTAAAATTATATATGGAAATGAATCGACAATAATTGGCAATAGGTTACTACTTATATGCTGGCTGTGTCTCAAAATCCAGCAGCATGCTTTCTAAGAGTGTATTTGGCACTGTTTGGGTCAGGAGTTTTCAAATTAGAGGGCTGTAAATTGGTGCTCGGGGGTCTGCAGAAAATTGCTGAGGACAAAAGTTAATTGTGAAAAGCACTATACAAATCTGTTTGAATTAAACATGTTTTTCTTCAGGTTTTTAGTCTGACACTATTATGCAGTGTTTTTGTTTACTCAAATTATTTGGGTTTTGTTAATTAAAAAAAGCTGAAATAAAGTAAAATGAAATAAAAATATACATTTTGGATGAAAAGCTCAATCTTAAAATGTAGAGATGTTTAACTCTTTCCCTGACATTATGGTTACAACCTTTCCTGCCAAAGACCAGTTTTTACGTCAATCCCTGTTCTAGGTGCATTTCGGTAAGGAAAGCCCTAGAGCGTGTACTGAATGAGTTACTGGACTTCCTGGGTCTACCAGGCTCAAAAAGACAACAATCATTATAAACGAAAGGATCAGAAACAATATAAATCACAATACAGATCATATATGTAGATCATGCAAGCAGATTATGTTTTTACGATTTTGAATCTGATCAGGATGAGGTAGGCTAGTCAGTGACGGAGATACTTTTACACACACAGAATGTGTAATGTTGTGGATAAATCTATAACCCGGCAATATGAATATTTATGTATGTGTGTATGTGTGTGTCTGTTTGTGCATGATCTATATAAAGCATTTGTGTATCAATATAGGTACATATGTATGTAGCCTAAATGTATGTATGTGTGTGTGTGTGCATAAATGTGTGTGTGATGATAAAATATGTACACATAAAGATAAAGAATAAAAAGGATTGTTTAGTTTGAAAGCAGAGGTTTTTTATTTTGATATATACTGTATGTTCATATATACACAGCAGAAAATATTCTGAAATACTGAATTTAAATTAGTGCTGTCAAGCGATTAATTAATTCAAAATAAATGTTTCTGTTTACATAACATATATGTGTAATGTGTATATTTATTATGCATATAAATACACACACATACAGTATATATTTCGTATATATATTTACATGCATATACATATAAACAGAAAATATATTTTTTAAATATATGCATGCATGTGTTTGTATTTATATGCATATAACAAATATTCATAGTGTGCACATAATATACAAAATGTACATAAGAAAATTAATAATAACATAATCAAATTAAAGGTTTTAAAATATTTAATTCAAGTTTAAAACGTTATATTAAAGGATTAGTTCACTTTTAAATTAAAAGGTTGAAAAGGTCATGCTTGACATAGGCGGAAGTATAGAGTCTATGAAAATTCACAACTCTATCATTTTAAACAATTAAACTGACAGAAAAGACATTTTTTTAACCATCCTCCTCCGCGTTTGTAAACACTGACCTTTGACGTATGGTCACGCTTTGACGTATGACCTTTGACGTATGACGTATACGTCAAGCATGACGTATTGCGCGCACGGCAGAAAAGAGCAAAGCAAGGATTTGTGTTTACAAAGCATTAACATTTTTATTTGTATTTTTTAAAATACTGATCGTTTTGCTAAAAAAGACCCTTATTCATCGTCTGGTTTTGTTTATAGCCCTTTGAAGCTGCACTGAAACTGTCATTTTAACCTTCAACTGTTTGTTCATTGAAGCTCACTACTGTATATCCAGGAATGTTTTCATCAAAACCGGTAACACTTTATGATAACTATCCGTTATAACTAGTTAATAGATCATTAATTAACTGTTAATTAATGGGTTTTAAATGACTTGGTAAATAACAGTTAATAGTTTGTTAATTATTTATAACTGTGCCTTATAGATAGCCAATATATAACTTACAAGCTGTTGTAAATTACTTGTTAACTGTATTTTAATTATTTATAACTATACCTAATAAATTTGTAATAGATCATGAACAAGCTGTTAGTAAATTACTTTCTAAAGACTTGTTGAGTTAGTAGTTTATATATGTTATTGGGACGTTATTCTAAAGTATCAACTATTCTTTATTTATTAACTGTTAGTAAATGAGGAATAGTTGCAACTTTAGAATAACGTCCCAATAACATACATAAGCTAATAACTAACACTTAACTAATATATTAACTCACACTTTACAGATCAGTTGTTCATATTTTGTTAACCATCTACTAATACCAGTGAAACTTTGTACGGAATAACGGATAGTTATTGTAAAATTTGTTTTCGACTGCACAAAGAAATACATAAAAATCTTGGGTGAGTGAGTAAATTATCAAGAGATTTTCATTTGAAAGTGAACTAATCCTTAAATGTTTCTCATGAGGACAAAAAAGTGTCTTCTTTGTGGGGACATTTTGTCCATAACTTACCTGAAACACTTAAAAGCATAAAGTGAACCAAACAGCCAGTATATTTTTGCCTGTCTGCTCTCTTTCACATTACAGCTCAGAACAGTCACTATTAATTCTCCTGAGTCATTAGTCACATAACGCACATTTCCAGAAATTTGGTCTCTCTCCTGGTAGACCCCCTAGCAAGGTAGTTACTATGGCACGTACAATGTTTTCTGACACCACCACTGCTTTCATACGTAAGCAACTAATCATTTGGTCTGTTAAGTTGTTACACATGCTACCACAGCGAAGCCCCTGCAGTGAACCAGACCTAAACATATTAATCGCTGCCCCCAAAAATGTTGAATTTACGAGTATTCCGACAACCAATGATTTTGAATTATAGGAGCAAAAGGACATTTCACGAGCTGAATCTCACACAGGTCGGGCTCATTTCAAAAGGCTAGAAGTCTTTCTTCTCCGCCCCCCCCCGCAGAGATCATGGAATGATGGTAAATGACAAGCCTGTTGGGATGTACATTATTAATAGCCCACCACTGACTCACCACGCGCTCTTTCTCCTTCTTTACACACGGCTTCTCATTTGCATCCCCCACTATGAAGACCCACCACACATTCGCCCGTTTGTGACTCAGACGTTGGTCTTAAAAGGACAATCATTCTAACCTGAAGAATCCGTGTCGGGCTTGACAAGCGGCCATCTGTCGGGGTGTGTGTGTGTGTGAGTGGGAGGAGACTTGTGAAATGTTTCAAGCTAACTGAAGCACTCCTACACTTTCTGTCTGACAATTACATGTGAAATTATGCTAACCGCTAACGTGTAATTATATGGCAGTGCGTGAACGTGGATGTCATTTTAAAGGTTTACAGCCGGCCGGGATTCTAACGCACAACTGGAAGTGTGTGTGTGTGTGTGTGTGTGTGTGTGGCCTAGACAGGATGTTGTTATTGTTCACTTCAAAACCACATAAATAAATCCATCCCAGAGGTGGTCTAATCCCACACTACGTTATTCCCCGTGTCGAGACTCGGCTAATCGACCCACCCAGAGAGACACTGACTGGGTTAATCTGCACGTCGTTTGTGTTTACTTCCGTTTGAAATGATAACATCCCATTCTACATCTCTTCCCGGCTTTTACTGTACGTGCTTTCTTGAACAATCAATAAAAAGACAACTCGGTGGAATATTGTCTTCTTGCAAAAGCGGAAAACATTGCACATTTTATTTGAAACAGGCAAAAGCACGGAAGATATGCGATGTAAAACGCGATTGGTTATGTTCAACGGCATTGTGCATGCAAGAAATCCCATAACAGCCCTTCAGAGGGTTTAGATAAGAGCACATGGGGAAAGATGTATTAGGGAAAAGCTGCCACGGAGCATCATTACGTTATAATCCCACACTGGGTGAAAGAGGGACAGCTGGGTCTAGAGCCTTTTAAGCAAGTTTTATTTTTCATTTGTCCTACTTTATCTTAATCCAGGCTCAGGGAACGCGGCAGTTTGCTCCCCCAGACAGACTGCCACATTCAATGCTTTGAAATAGATACAGCTTTTCTCTTGCATAAAAGCTGCAACACAAAGCTGCTATTTTGAGAGAATACGTGAATGGATTTGCATTCAAGCCAAGAGCTAAATATCTACTTCTGCCAAAAAAAAAAAGAAAAGAAATAACAGGCTCCACTAGTCACACTTGCCATTTGTCATTCTGCCATTATGACAAGCGTCAGATTAAGCAGTGGTCCTGTGGCATACATATGTTAGGTGGATAATACTGTATCGCCCAATATACTGCAGTCTAGCGGTCTATGGATTAATATATTAGTGTGAGACCCAGATTCTGTCTTCTCTTATTGGTGAACAACACTGGCTTTTCATAAAATGCACAAATCTTTTTGTTTGTCAAAGACCTTGGAATTCAAGGGCAACAAAGGCGTTGAATTTAAAGAGCGATTTATACTTGCTATGGCTGTTTAAACCTTGATGAATAAAGTCACTTTTAACATATTCTTGAATAATAAAAAAAAGTGAGTGGATGCTTGAAACTCACTGCTGTAAACACAGGCTTTTGTCCAAAGACACATACTGTCAGAATAAGCGCTGAATTTGAATTAGTTTTTTCTCTACTCTTTTCAAAGTATGCATGCATTGTCATGTGACCAACACTGTCTTTTGTATCGTCTGCCATTCATGAATAAGGTTGCCCTATGACACTGGTCTGAATTTGTAAAAATTTTGACTGGTAACATTAACAATTTTTGTTTTAAAATAGCTGAAACAAAATCTAAATTAAAAATTAAATTTAAAGTGTTAAATGAAAAACTTAAATGAACATATTAAAAATAAAAATGAATTTAAAACTATATACATATTAAAACATACTAGTCATAATTTATTAATTATGATTAATTGTATCCTAATTAAAAGGTTTTTTTACACAATACAGGTATATGTGTGTCTATACTGCATATATGTGTATATATATATATATATATATATATATATATACACATACACACACACATATATGTATATATATATATATATATATATATATATATACACTTCCAGACAAATGTAAGCAATAGTAAGATTTTTAATATTTTTTCTTATGTTCATCAAGGCTGCATTTATTTGATCTAAAATACAGGAAATGGAAAATTGCAATAAATGTAATATTGTGAAATATTATTGTGATGTAAAATAACAATTTTCTATTTTAATATACATTAAAATCAAATTTATTCCTGTGATCAAAAGCTGAATTTTCAGCATCATTACTCCAGTCTTCAGTGTCACATGATCCTTCGGAAATCATTCTAATATGCTGATTTATTGTCAGTGCTGGAATCTGTTGTGCTGCTTAATATTTTTTGGGAACCTGTGATATTTCTTTCGGATTCTTGAATGAATAAAACATTCAATTACATTTATTTTCAAATAGACATTCTTTCTAATAACATACACTACAGTTCAAACGTTTGGGGTCAGCAAATTGTTATTCTTTTTTTATTTGAAAGAAATTAAAACTTTTATTTATTAATTAAATTAATAAGAAGTGATGGCAAAGATTTATACTGTTAGAATAACCTTTTATTAATCTACTATTTTAATGTATTATTGTATTTATCAAAGAATCCAAAAAGTAAAAAAGTATTGCAGTTTCCAAAAAAATATTTGCCAAAACAGCTTTGCCAACATTGATAATTCTAATAATAATCAGCATATTAGAATATTTCTTAAGGATCATGTGACACTTTAGACTGGCTTTCCATCACATAAATAAATAAATCTAATCAGCAAATCTATTTTAAAGTATATTAAAATAAAAACTCATTATTTTAAATGGTAAATATATCTTACTGTTTCCAAATTTTTGACTGGTAGTGTATATATATTCATATTTATGAATTAATCTAACTACACTTGTCAAAAACTATGACTTTCCTTTGCCTGCGAAACACAAAGTAAATTGTGTTTCATTGTTATTCTTTCTTGGTGAAAAGTGTGAGCACTGATCAAGCAGTAACGAATGTGTTTCCAAAAATTCTCTCTCCCAAGATGCTCACGACTCGACTAGAACAGTTAATCACATCACACATGTGCCTAATACTGAAAAACACGAGTGATTCACCGACAAACAAGCACAGAGTGAACATCTCATAGCTCAACAACTCTCTGAGTTTACGAGTCCCATAAGCCGAAATATCTAACAGATGGGCACCGCCTCATCAGACTTGTCGTGGCAAAAACTGCTCACTTATCACAAACAGGCTGATCCCATGTATACAATCATTTTTTTTTTTCCACCTCAATCCGCTTGGTGCTATAATCTGAGCTGCAGGACGAGACGCGGTCTCAGAGATGTGTGAAGGATTGCCCCTGCCTTCACCTGTTGTACCCCTCAGGATCCTCCGTCTTCATAAAGCACCCGCTCCGCCCTCATGCTGCGGTCGCGCTGGAAACTGTCCAGCTCTAATTAGCACATTAATCACTGCTGAGGAGAAGATACGGCCGGCGGTGAGCTGGGTCTCCTGGTGTATGACCCGAGTCTCATCTTCCACAAGGACGAGCGCTTAATTCACAAGCACTGTGCAGCACGAGCTAATATCCAGCCTGATTTGAGGTTCACAGGAGTGCTGAGTTTGAGTCTATATGGACTCTAGAGAGCAAAAAAAACCAGATTCCTATTTCTTTCTGGCTTTAATCGTACATAATAAATCATCTTGTAAGGCTTGCTTAGATGACATTTTTTTCAATGCGGTAATTATGACTTGGATTTAAAGGCCACGTAGCGTCATTCAGCAAATCTTGCAAAAACGTGAAAAAACTCATATTCTAAATGAATAGAGATATAATGAGATTTAGGTCTAGTATTCCCCTTCCTGCTATTTATACGTGGCCAAAAATACAAAAAGCTATTTGGGAGAGTGAGTGTGCAGACTTCAGGATAAGATCTACCGCCGAGTGCATGATTGCAAATCATTTTCACCCAGCATGCTCTGCTACTCAGCGTCCTCTGGGATAGTAAGCAAAAGTCTGTAATGGCTCTAAGGGCTCGACTCTCCCTCGGCAGTTGAGGATGTCTGTTTTAAGAGCTCATTTCATTTTCAAGCGGAGAAACATTTGAATCATTTCTTTAGGCAAGTAAAGGGCTTGATCAGATCAGCATCATCTTCATCTCAAGGCACCAAAGCAAACTGAAAATAACGGAAATATGAGAACATTTGAAGTGGTAACACATTAAGGTTGATTATGGTTAATACATTAAATAACATGTTTGTTAACAGCATCGCGGAGTAACTTGTTAAATGCAACAGAATTTAATCGTTTAATTACAAAATACATCTAGATGTAATAATCTGAAGAAATATGTATAATTTATATTAGTCATTCAAGAAAATGTTAATGATTTAAAATGGGTTACATCTTAATATTTTCTGTGAAAAGCTAGAATATGTTGAATAATATTGATTTGCTGCTTTGCCTGTTCTGATGTGCCCAATGCCTCTAGTCATTTTAAAGGCCATTTAGTAAAGCGATGCTATTCTGATGGTTTTGATTGGTTCTGATTTGAATTTGAGCTGAAAGCTTTAGGCTACAATCTGTCTGAAGGTTGCTTTCATGGCGAGTGATAAAAATGTGTTCCAGTGTTTTAAACACAGAAATAAAGGTACAAAAGCTGTCACTGGAGCGGTACCTTTTGAAAAGGTACACGTATGTACCTATTAGGTTCAAATATGTACACTTCAAGCACTTATATGTACCAAAATAGACACTTTAGGTACAAAACATGTACCTTTTAAAAAGGTACACCCATCCCCAATGACTTTTCTTTCTGAGAGTGAAAATGCATTCTGGTGCTATGCTTTAAAATTCAGTATTATAATCTTAATGAGTAATGAAGGATTTTGAAAGTCTTACACTGGTTAACACCGCCTGCTTAAAATGTTTGAAATTATTAAAAACATTTGTTTAAAATTTAGAAAAGCAAAATTAACATTGATATCAAAATGTCATATAAAATGTTTTTTAGTAAATATTGAAATGAATCAAGTTAACAAAACAATCAACAAAAAAGAATCAAATCAAATAAAATACTAAGCTAAAATATGGAACATAAATTGTCTATTGCAAAAGATGCAGCTTGTATGAAAAAGAAAAAGTAGATGGAAAAAAGGCACCAGGGAAATTGCTGCTTTGTGTTTTAATGAGCAAACTTTGGGGAATCTAATTAGTTGCATTCCAATTCTAATCAACAAACTTGCTAATCCAGTTTCTTCTGGCGGTGGAGATGGATATGGTGACGGTCCTGTGCCAGAGAGCTAGATTACAGCTGAGCCAACGGCCCAGAGCGCAGTCACACAGCAGGAGGACACACTGTCACAACAGGCAAAAACTCACCAGCAGCCTGCCACAAAGAACTCGACAAACAAAATCTCAGGCCATGTATGAGAGGGATAGATTACTTTTATTTTAGCACAGCTATGCTCCATCCAGAATCACCAAGCAAGGTGGAATTCATCAGAAGGTACTTACTGGCTACTTCCAGTGAGGCGTTTCGGCTAACGGCCTCTCCTAGGTAATTGCGGGCAACGCAAGTGTAAACTCCCTCGTCAGGTTTGCTGCGGCGTCCGTGAACGATGCGCAGGAAAAAAAGGGAGCCGCTGGGCAAAAGCATGCGGTGAGAGCGAGGGTCGTCCTTATCGGTTTCAACGTGCTCGCCATCTTTATACCACTCCACTGTGGGCATGGGTCGACCCTCTGCCTTGCAGTTCAGGGTGGCTGGCTCACCCTTTGACACGATCAGATCAGAGGGATCCTCCACTATCCTGGGGGGAACATCCTCCAAACGTGGACGGGACCCTGTGAGGAATCAACAATGAAGGTTAAAAGCAGCTGGCTAAAAGCATCTGGCAGATGTAATGTATATCAGTGCCAGAAATGTACTTTTCCAGTAAAGCATTTGTCCCCTGAGACTGTAAGGGCATTTTTTTAATCCCTGTACCTTTTAAAAAAGTATTTGTGTTGTCCTTTATGTCATATACTTAAATTAAGTCAATCAATCAATGTGCTAAGAGCAGCTACCAATAAAATTTGAGCAAAATCAACATAAGTAATCTAAATAATAGCTTTTTTCATCACCGGTGACGAAATACTAGAGGCCATTACATTTATGCACCCAATAAATACACATGTGATCGGGTTTTGCTGAACACTGCAAAAAACAATACATTAAAAAAAAAAAAAAAAGTAATGCAACGTATTATAAATGTAATACTGAAGATTTAGATTTAGCATTTTTTCTAATATGGATTTTCTATTCTAATTTTCTAATATTTTTATCTAAAAGTACCCAATACTATGCCATTTCGAATATAGTGTATAATATAACTGTATTTGAATCTAAATAAGTCATAAAGCTGAAACCGCATGATAAATAAAGTTATTTATCATCAAAATAAGAATCAATTCTGAACAGTGTAAACAAATTTTTCACTTTACGTGGGGAACACAATTGCATCATGCTCAATTTTGTTCTAAGCTGGTCAGCTGCAAACAACGTAATGTTAACATCATGTCAAGAAGACACTGTGTCCTATGCTGTTTTATTGATGGCTGCTTCTGTTATCTTGAGGTTAACGCTGTATTTACAAAACTCTTGCTCTTTAAATATTGCTCAGTAGCCAGTTAATTTGGACCAGTTGGTTCCACTGAATCCCAACCATCAGTATGATAAATAATAGAGTTTTATACTTTTCATTGAGCATTCAACATGTGGACCTATGGCAATGGTCGTATTGTTTTCCACACACTCTGCACATGATAACATAACAGACTAAGCCATCTGACCAATCAGAGCAGAGTAGACTCAAAGAAGGAGGGGTTTTAAAAAGTCTAAATCTTAAAACTGCTTTGAATGAATCGTTCGGGAATCGCTGAAAAATGAGGTAATATTGAATGAATATTTTGAAAAAAACTAAGCATTTTTTAGGATACTTCCAAATATTAAGAACCTTAAAGGTGCTCTATGCAATCTTAAAACACTAGGGGGTACAGGACGTACACCAAAGCAAAAACAAACTTCGGCCAACCAATCGGTAAGAAGTTTTTCTTTGTTTTTGAGCATAGAGCACCTTTAAAATTGTAAAATATGTGTTGTACAGTGTTATAAAACAGTGTTGTAACTACAACTTAACTGCTGATTTCTAGTTGTGTCCTCTTTTGAAAGCACAAAAAGGTCGTTTCAATTGCACAACGAAACACAGCATCTCCAGAACATGGCGCTTGCAGCAACACTACAGCGAGAATAACAGTTACGCCTTCTGTATTTGGCTAAACATTTGGGTGGTGTTAAAAATAAATAAATCCACTCTGTGATGTAGAAAAATGGGGGCATGTTTAATTAAACTAGCCATTTTAGGGGGGGGGGTCATAATTTTTTTTACTTTTTTTAAATATCTCTTTGGTTTTGAAACTTTTATCTTTGCAACTTCACGGTTCTTATCTATGCACTAACAGCTTGTAACACTACAAAGAGAGAGGAAAATTTCAAATCGCATCACATGACCCCTTTCACAAAATCAGGCAGTTAAACATAATACTACATAAAATAAAAATAAAAACAAAAAAAATCAAATAATGATGATAGTGAGCTGAAGTGGCTAAAGCACAGGGCTAGTAACCAAAACATTGCTGTTCAATCGTCATGTGAACAAGTTTTAGCCCTAGTTGTTCCAAGAGTAAGCCGCTTTGTTAAACATTTCTGCTAAATGACAGCAGGTGCATCCCAATTAGCCTACTTATGTGCTATTTTTAGTACCACCAGTAAAAAAAGTGCACTTCAAATACCCAGATAATACACAAATTAACCCAAAGTGTGGGGTGTTGGACACTTAATGTACACGGCTGTGAGAGAGGATATCAGACCCATTCATTCATTAAATATTTGAGTACAAAGTGCATTGTATTCATGCATAGTGTATGGTATTTCAATTGGGACACAACCTCTATACTAATTCATGCACTTAACTTTCATTATTTGAGTTTATCACCATATCAGCTTTATTTACTCAAACATAATGAGTTGGCTAAATGCACGTCTATTTAATACATCTGCTGCAGTTTTAGTTATCTAAATATTATCCCCAGGTGTCTAAGGTGGTTTGACCCTGATTTAATTGGCTCTTAGCATAAACAAAGCCGGAGTGAAACTGACTAACAATTGCGCGGAACGACTTGAATTACATTTCTAACAAAAAACTTTTGTAACAGAGTGCCTGCGGTGAACCATTCAACAACACAACCTTAGTCTTCACCAGCATCAGTCAAAGGATGGAAAGAGGGGCGAGAGGCATCTAATGGCCAGTGGGAAAGGGAGCCGGGGATGAACCACTCAAAGGCTGATGACTCAGCACCTATTAAGCTTTCAGCCCAGAGAGCCAGACGAAATCAGTGCGAAGTTAAAAGAAGCTGACATTAAGGCTGAGTCTAGCATGGCTGCGGCTCACCGCTCCAAACCTCACCACCCATTAGTGCTGAATTCTGCTCTATCCGGGGCTACAGGACTAACAGAGAGGGTTTCTTCTTTGTGCTTTTATGAGGCGGAATACTTATAGTGTAAAGCACCGCAGTGGCCATGTGCTGGGTTTTGCTTGATGTTAAAAGGGTGTAAAATTTCAACAGTTGGTGTGTATGCGTGCTGCGAATAAATAATAGCATTTACGGAATGAAGGAGAAAACTTAATTTGTCTAAATGCACTCCAGTGGAAGAAAACAGCCCTTAAAAAGCATAAGGTGTTTTTCTTGTTGAAACTAAATTCACTGAAGTTGCTAATGACTTTCATAAAAACTCGGTCATGAACACCTAAATAGTTCATCAGCCTCCTGCTGCACATTACACTCAGCATAAGTATGTTTTCATCCGTTTACAGCAGTCGAGATTATAACTCCCGCTACTCAGAGGCATCATCATTTTTAAAGTTATGGCAAGCTAATTGGTCCTTGTGAGAGAATGAAAGAAATGAATAAAAGCCTGTGCTTTTCAATCCCACCACATGAAAAGCTACGCCTGGTTTGAAAGGATAATTATCTGTCAGTGATTTCATGGTGCACACGGACGCCGCTTCCATTAAAAAATGCGAACGAGAGATATAAGATCACATTAACAGGTTAGTATCTCACGGGAAAGAAGGTTACCTATGGGCAACAGTGAACCAAATTAGTCCCACAGAATAATCAAGTAAAAAAAGCACTGAAAAGGTTCTGTCATGCAGTCACACATAGTGCTGTTAAATATTTACACACGCAACTCACGTGAGAAATATGAGGCAGATTCAAATTCTCGCAGTATCTTTCAGTGGTAGATTCCCTGAGTAGTGAATGGGTTTTGCTGGGGTTCTGGATACAGAACATGTCTTTGAATCAGAAAAGGTGAAAAATTTGGCATGTCAAGAGTTTAGGACAGAGCTGGCAGAAAACCAGTTTTGCATGCCCGTGAATGACAGATGGGATGAAAATAAAATAAGCAAATAACATGCAGAATTGCAGCTCAAGTGCAAGAAAGAATTAAAATGAACTGAAGAAAAGATAGATAGACAGATAGATAGATAGATAGATAGATAGATAGATAGATAGATAGATAGATAGATAGATAGATAGATA
>JAUYWG010000050.1:7528190-7542957 GCA_034779775.1 Enteromius afrohamiltoni | reverse complement strand
ATATACACATACATGCATATACATATATTTTTTATTCAGAAAATGTTTTCAAACCATGGAAAAAAAAATTAATTTACCCCTTACTGAGACAAGTATACTTTTTACCTGATTTCTTCTCTGAAGGTCCGGATTATAGTAGCCACCGTGAACCTGCTTAGGTTTGGTTGCACACATTGCCCTGCCACCCTCATAGTCATGCCATGCACCAGAACATGATCTATGAAAGATGTCATTTGAAATTACAGACCTTTTTCTTGGTCTTCGTCCTTGCCCACCACCTCTGACACAGACTCCTCTTCCTCTTTTTCTTCTATTGCTCCATTGTTGGATCCACTCATGCCATTTGCATTTGACTAGGCTTATATACTGTTATAAATTGGGTTTACTGAACACATGGACACGTGTTTTCAATTTGAGTGGTAGTGTGGAAATGATAAAAACAGGGTGTTAGTTGTGTTTAACTTTTTTAGCCTGTGTGCACCATTCTGGGTACAAGTGCACCACGCTGCTAAATGTGATCTGTGTTTGAAATTGTGTTTAGAGTTGTGGTAAATGGGAGATTCAAATCTTTTTTTTTCTGAAAATGTCTTCTAAATTGAATAGTTTGCACAGTGCTTTGGATACAGTAAATTAGAATTGCAAAGAGCATATGCAGTAAAAATGTGAAACATACATATTCAGTGTCTTGTACTCAGATACCTCACTGCATACTGCACAGTAATGTCTAACTTTACTGTAGTTTTCAAATGGCTGTGCAAATACTATATACAGCAGTGCTGTCTTGAGAATTTTCAGGAAGTGTCACCAAAAATAAAAATTTTTGCATTGTAAAAAATGTACAGAGTAAACCGTCATAATGAAAACATGGCAAAGCCATTTGACTGTCTTGTTCTTAAACAATGGTGTCAGAATTTTCATCTTGATGAGAATGACACTTTCATTGACATGAACACTTGCTTTTGAGGAATGAGCTATCCATTTTGAGCAAGTGACATGCTTTTGCAGGTTATCAACAAGGTTTTGCAGTTTGCACTAATAGGTTTGAGAAATGCATTAACTGTTGTGCAAATTTAAATAGTGTTGTGAGAAATGCACCAAAGCGACTGAGAAAAACTTTTTTTATATTCGTAATAATAAGAAATGTTTTGCAAATAAGCATATAGATTTCTATAGATATATATCTTGAGATATGACTGCTGAAAATTTAGTTATATTTTCAAAATCCAAAAAATGTTGTTTAAATGGTACTTAATCTCATAGGACTGTGTTGCTCACCATATGTTATCCAAATTCCCATCCCTGGAGAGCATTCTAGTAATGGCAGTAAATGAAGGCTGACAGTCTGCTGTGGGTATCAGATTGGGATGTGACCATATTTTTGAAGTTTTTCCAGCTCTCCATTGGAGCGCATGACAAAACACTCCATGTTCTGCATGCTAGCTTTGAGCTCCTCTTGCTTGGCAACTGTAAAAAACACCTGAGCCTCAGCACGGGGTCCACTCTGTACCACAGCTGTACGGGGCAGCCCTGTGGGATTTAGGCACAGACCTCTCACATTCATCCCAGCTCCCAATGGCCCTCCTCTTCTTCTAGGTCAGATCAAGCATTTTAGTTTTGTTTGGAAACCCTATGTCATACATGCACTTGTGTAAATATCGTGCTATCCTTTTTAAAGATTGGTCATCTTTTGTTGTTTTAATCAGTCATCCTCGTCTTTCTTTCCTCTAGCAGGCTGACACTACTGTTCAAACATTTGGGGTCCATATGATTTATAAAACTCATTAAATTGTTTAAAATCAACAAAAAAGACATTTATATGGTTACACAAGTTTTATATTTTTGGTTTTGTTTTGTTATTTCCTATTTGCCCATATATGGTATAGTTCCTGTACTAGTTTAAGTTGATTTGTTAACCCTTGCCACCTGTGTCCCTCACCTGTCCTGAATTATCCCCAGTGTTTATAAGCCTGTTGTGTTTTGTCCAGTACTGTCGACCGTTAATGTTATATGGATGTCTGTAGTTCTCTCCTTGTCTACCCAAGTTATATTAAAGTGAATGTTAAACTTCTGCGCTGAGTGCTTTCTACACATCCCAGACAGAACGATCGTTCATAAACAAAGAGGATGATCAGCCCAGAGGAGATACTCCATCACCTCCTCAATGGACTCACTCCTCTCCCAGGAGGCCATCCTCTATGGCCCGGCTCTTGTCTCGCCTTTTGGCGATTTCCGCTCCCGAAAGTGGCACAGTATGGGGGTCAATCAGTGCCAGCTCCCCAAAAGCAGATCCAGATTTCCGTAGTTCGGGTCCTGATCCAGATTTGTAGGCCGATATGCCAGTCCTGATCCCTGCGAATCCTGTTCCGCAATTTCCAAATCCAGTTCCTCATTTACAGCCAGGAGAGTCGTCCCCGAATCCAGTCCTTGAATTACAGCCAGGAGAGCCATTCCCGATTCCAGTTCCTGATCTTCAGCCAGGAGAGCCGATCCCAATTCCAGTTCCAGAGTCTCGGTCAGGAGTGCCGATCCCGATTCCAGCCCCTAGGTTACGGCCAGGTGTGCCACCTAGAGACTCTACCCCGTACGGCCTCCAGGACGCCCACCCTCCCTCCCCTTGTGGATGTCTCTAGGTGCGAGGAAGTACCTTCTGGGAGGGGGAGATGATGTCACGACCTAGTCTGTTATCTGTCACTAGTTCGCTTTGGTTTCTGCCAACTTATAATTAATAAATGGTTTCTATACCAACATATATTTTTTTCAATATTTGTTTGAACAATGGCCTAATTAACCTCCCAAAATTTGAAAAATGATGTCAGCTCTGAAGTTGCCATAGCAGCTGTCTGATCTCCCTGGAAATTATACATCCAAGAGATGAAAAGAGTCCATCCATTCCCCTTGCTGTAATCTAAATATTTATCCCACAGCCCATGACTGGAGAGGCCGTCTGATTTAAGGTCTCTATGATTTCATTTAGATTTAATTTTTGTTCTCTTTACAATCCAGCCTGCCCACCCTGAAGCTGAGCTCCACAGACCTGTGCACGATTAGATGACGGACATCTGATAAGTGTGTACAGATGGAGGGTGTCCAATAAAGCCAATGTCATTACACATGGATATATTCAGATCTTAACCCACACATAGAAAAAGTAGTGTTATCATCTCATAGTAATAATATTCACTGATAAGAATTCTTTATTTTACATTTCCTACTTATTTTTATTAAGATGCTGCAGGATGTAGTGCCCAAACCTATGTAGGGTTTTTTCTATTTAAATTTTTCTGGATTCCATTTTGTTTTTTCAGTTAAACAGTTTTAATGGTTAAAATACATTTTATCAATCAAAAACTACATCTAATGAACTGAAATCATGAAACTTACAATATTAAACAGCAATTTTATAAAAGCTTAGCAAAAATTACATTCCTATGGCCCTACGAAATGGTTTATTTTTTCTCAAGTTCAGTTTAATTTTAACCAAATTCTGTTTCCATAAATTTTTTGGATTCCATTTCAATGGTTTTATTAAATATTAATAATCAACAGCATCTCTAATTGATTAATTTTATAAAAATAAATAATGGATTTTTCCTAGCAGGCATAAGATGTCAATATAACGTCAGGTTGACATTTGACATGATGTTGGACAGACATTTTGGTTAGCCGTTACACATGAAAAAACGTGTGTATTTGTAATAAAACATCCCTCACAGGGGGGATAAATAAAGGTCCCATAAATATCCATGTTTCAAATGTAATAAACACTTTCTCTCACTTCTGCTGACTGTGGAAACCAGAAGCAGTCCCAGCGGATGACGTAAGATGTATGCAAAATAAAATGACAGTCATAAATAAGAAGCACAAACTACATTTCATTACAGGGTGAAATAACCCTTTAATGTTGGACTTTGGTTACACAACCTAAAAACAACAGATATCAATGTCAGTTGAAGTCAATTGGTAAAACTTCACATTGACATTAGGCATTGAATTGACATGCTACTATTACTACTACTACTACTACTAATTGAATTGCTACTGAGATGTAACCAAATATCAACATCTTATTAAGTTGTGTGGCTGCTGGGTTATTTTATTTTTTATTTTTTACAGAAATACTGTGCTTTCTGTAATTACCGTAATTCCTGACGGTGGTCACATGGTGCATCTGTCACTTGTCCAAGTAACTCTCAGAACGATCCGAGTTCACAAGTTGTAATTATGAATTTAGGAGTATGTGAGGGCTTTGGCATTGAAATTGTTGCCATAGAAATACATAATTTAAAGTAGATGTTGTCATCTCCGAATTACGACATGAAGGCAGCTTTATTCTCAAAAGAAATAGACACTCAGAGTAGTTATAGTGATTATTTTCATTAATGTACCCATATATTAAGGCAGCAATATGTAAGTAAAGAAAACTGCCTGTCTGCACCATTTATTTTACACAGAGACAAGCAGAACACACAGAATAATTTTTAGAATGCATGATTTAAGTGTCCATTCTCCTTTTAATGTATGCATCCATAATTTGGCAAATTCTGTGAGATACTCTACAGTAAATTAATTTAGTTTTGACTGAACTCCATGATTCCTTCTGCATTTCTTGCATCGCTGTACCTACGCTGTAACTGCCTACCCAGAACACTCTCTGGGTCAGAATCAGCAAGTACAACAGTTTGCTATGAGTACACTTCTATGAGACCCATGTCCACCATTTTGTGAACCGAGTAAACTGAGGGCCTGAGGCAACATGCAGCCTCATCTCTCCTGATAGCCTTTCGTGGCCATTAAATTTCCTTTGTGACTCCAACCCTAATCCTATCTTTGCAAATCACATCTCATACACTGAGTCCTTAATGATCTTCTCTCCTTTCCTTCACCAGAACCTGATTTTGAAGTTGCACGTCAGAATCGTGGAGCAATTCGCCTCCTTTAGCTCGAGCTCTATACATAATTCAAGCCCGATCCATCTGCCTGTTGCATGGATTAATATTTTCTGCACAGATTTGTAGGAGGAGATTGTGTCCATATGCCGGAGGCTATGGAGGGAGTAGCTTTGTGGAACGGCATCATTTTCTTCCCGCGGACTTGAGTGGCAGAGATGGAGAGCACTTCAGGACCGTCACATTCAGGCTGATTGATGCTCTTCACACTCTAGGCAGCGTTCTTTAGATTTATAGCGCTCTCCCGGACCAATACACCAATCAAAACAAAGCATGTGTGCCAATTTGAGAGCAGTCAGATATGTAAACAAATATAACGATCTCAGTTTAGATTATTTAAAGCAGGACCGTTTGTAGTGGTGCCTATAGGTATTTATTGAAAATCAATGTATCTGGCTGTCTGCTTATGTTTTTGTGATCAGTTATTTGACTGAACTTGCAGAGTCTATTAACTCTCTGTATATTGAGGTATTATTTCTGTTGTTTGGGTTGCTCTGGAAGGCCAGCTGAAAGCTTTTGGGTCATGATGACTGAGAGCAAAAAACGGTCACATTGATTTAAGACCGTATTTATGGCCGATAAGTTTTTCGCCAGCCCTGCAGTCGTTCTATTTTAGCTTCTCACATAATGTCATGTCACAATATATGGCTTCCATTGTATGATGTATTCTGTTTTTTGAAGATTAATATTAGTTATTATAGTGGTGTGTGTGTTCCTGAAACGAAAGAGGAAGAGGATATGAATTGCATAGAGGAGAAAGGGGGAAAAGCTCTGCTCAAATCATGTGAGCTGACTACTTATAGCCAGGATTTTTAAGTCATCACGGGCACGCTGCTGACCTGAAGGCAGTTTCAAAAGAAAGGCAGCTTCTGATATTCCTCATTTTGGTCGAGTTCAGCAGCATGACATGCATCTTTCATGTACAGGGCAATCCCAGAATGCATTGCGATTGGCTGAGTGAAAAATTAATCTAGGATGACATTGAGAGATTTTTATAAATGTACATGTGTCAGTTTTTTCCCCCCAAGAAATTAATAATTTCTTTCAGCATGGATCAAAATTGATCAAAAGTGACATTTAAAATGTTACAAAAGATTTCTGTTTTAAATAAATGCTGTTCTTTTAAACCTTCTATTCATCACCCCTGAAATCACAGTTGTGTTATGGTTTCCACAAATTTAAAAAGTAAGGAGTTCAACTTTTTTCAACAGTTATAATGTAAGAAATATTTCTTGAATGGCAAATCATCATATCAGACTGATTTCTGAAGGATCATTTGACACAGAAGACCAATGAATGCTGAAAATGCAGCTTTTCATCACATTAATAAATTACATTTTGAAGTATATTAAAACAAACACTTGTTTTAAATCGTAATAATATTTCACAACATTACTGTTTTTATTGTACTTTATTGTTTAAGTAAATGGAGCCTTGGTGACCATAAGATAATTTTTTTCGTAACATAAAAAACCTTGCTCCCATATTTTTGAACAGTAGTGTAAATTTATATATGCATGTAATATTTATTACATTTTTAGTTTAGTTACATAATAGCACCAAACTCTTCCATACCCTTTACATGTGAATCATTATTTTAGAGCATGCTACCTATGTAAAGTGTTCCAAATTAGTCACTTAAAGTGTTAGTTCACCCAAAAATTATGTTATTATGTTATTATTAATTACTCACCCTCATGTCTTTCCAAACCCATAGGACCTTCGTTCATCTTCGGAACACAAATTTTTTTGATGAAATCAGAGAGCTATCTGACCCTCCATAGACAGCAACACAACTGAAATCACCCCAGAAACATCGCAAAAACATCGGTTAAACAAAAAGAAAAAAGTATTCTCCTATCGTTGATCTACTGATGTCACACAGACTTTTTTACCTGTGTTTTTAATTCATGTTTGAGTGTAAGTTATTAATGACAGAATTTTCATTTTTGGGTGAACTAACCCTTTTATAGGTTCCATTGTGTTTAGGTAGCTACTATGAAAAGGGCCTTTCATAAGGCCTGGATCAGTAGGCTACAACCTAAAAGACCTTGGTAGAGCCCTGACATTGTTTCTAATTTGTCCTCCCCTGATGACAGTCCTGTCCGTGTCCATGTATGCATGAAGAATCGATCTAAACTTACAGGGATTTAGAGGTCCTTTGATGTGACAACACATTGAAAATTGCTTAAAACAGCACAAGAGATTAAACTGATGAAATCCCATTTAAAGGAACCTTCACCAAATCTTTATTATTCAATAATAAAACTCTTGTTTAAACCACAAACCCCTCCTTTAGGAAAGATTGCGTTTATATTTGCCTGTGTTCATATCAGCCTTTGCAAACTTCACTCAGTGTCACCATATACCTCTGACCTCGCTCTCAGCGCCCAAACTGATAATTAAACCCTGACAATAGAGTCTGAAATCAAATGGGAAGGCTCAGTCGTACTCCGCAGACCTGAGCTGCATTGCCCATTCCTCAGTTAAGTGCTTTCTGATGAGCAGCTGTCCAAGATTAGCAGGTATTTCAAGGCTGGCTGCAAAAGCTTAATCAGACAACCCTACGAGCCGGAGACAAGCAAAAGAAGAGATTATATTAGAAGACAATGGGTCTCTGTTTAAGGAGAGTAGCCTCATATCAACCCTGGGATGTGCCACAGCCTTTCAGTTTTTGCTTTTAGGGTAGGTCTATAACCTACTTGTAGACTAGCTGTTGCCTATTTGCTCATCCCTTGGTCATTCAAATATATGCTTTGTAATTTTGTGAAATACAAAAGCAGAATTCTTTACAAAACCTTTTTTTGGCTTAACAATAGCTCATGCAGTACTAGCACTGCATTGTAAATGTATTGAAGGCATTTGAAAGCTTGGTGTGAGGAACAGGCATTTGTTGTTATTCCTCTCCAGTGAGCCATGAACTCTTTCGACTGAATCACTGAGCTGAATCAGATCAATTTGATTCACTAAGAAAAAAGAACTTTCTGTATAAATTAAACCGAAACTAGTACAGTTTACCTGTATGTAATTGAATATTATATACCTGTATATTATGTTAATTGTTATGTTATTACTTGTATATATGTTAATACTGCTTACGCACAAGATCTTCAGTTGTCACCTGCTTTCAGAAAGCTCACACTCAAACACTAGAAGCACACACCAAATCTGCTAAACCATACACATACAGTTTTCAATTTCAAAAACACAACACACAATTTTCTATGTAACACACAAAATTGGAACATGAATTAATGCAGAGCTTATTTTAGCAAAATCTGCAAGAGAATTTTCCATATATGTTTTTACCTGTATTTTAAACTTTGCACTGCATTGTGTTATGTTTTAGAGTAAACAGAAATGTTAGTAAAAAATGAATTGACAATCATGTGGCAGAGAATTACGAGAATTACATTATTTTGAAAATATTTACATGCATTTTCATGTATATATTTATATTCAAAGAAATTCTATAATATAATATACACATTACTCACACAAATATTATGTATGTAATACATTTATTTTGGATGTGATTAATTGTAATTAATCGTTTGACAGCACTAATGTAAGTATATATATATATATATATATATATTGTACCGTTCAACAAATTTGGGGTCAGTAAGATCTTTAATGACATTTAAATATGATTCTTTATGCTCATCAAGGCTGCATTTATTAGATTTTTAAAAATCCAGAAAAAAAAGTAATATTGTAAAATATTATTTTAATTAAAAATGTTTTCTGTGTGAATATATTTTAAAATGTAATTTATTCCTGTGATACAAAGCATCATTACTCCAGTCTTCAGTGTCACTTTCAGACATTTCAGAAATCATGCTTTCTAAGAACTTTTCTCTTGGTCCTAGACTTGGTCCTATCATTTTTTGTGTGGGTGAAATGCACTATAACAATAAAGCTGAACTGAATAAAACTGGAAATGTATTCTAACAGTATTCCAAAAAAAAAACAAGTAGAGAACAATTTGTCAACATAAAATAAATGCCTTTCATATACTGTTGTTTTGGTTTTAGTACAACTTCAAATAAGAAAAAAGTCAACTATTCACGTTTGGAAGCAGCGTTTAGTCTTTTAAATTTCACACAGGGTTCTTTTCTAAGACAGTATAAATATTGTACTTATTAAAAAGTTCAAAAACACTCGCACCAGGCAAATGGAAATGTTCAGAACCACCTCTCTGCATGCTGCTTAGCTTGTTGCGTAAGATGTTTTCTATTCACAGGATCATCCAGAGTGACCCAAATGTACAACTAAATCCAAATGACGATACCAACTCTACAAAACTGAAATAAGAGGACAAGTGGTCTCGTATTGATTCCTGATCAATCTCGCCTCTAGCTTCTTTTAGCCCAGAAAAGACCGGTTTGGCAAGCACACAGTACGCCATTATAGTGAATCTGTCGAAACCAGGTCTACACTGAATGATCACACCGGGAGCTCTCAAATCATCTGCACTCCTCTTGCCATTTTCTACAGCGCTGCGCGAGGCATTTGATTGGTTTGACAGGGCTATGAAAGCATGTTGCCTAGGTTTCCAGAGAGTGTTTCTGTCATTCGGCCGGTAACAGCTGAATTTCAGAGGGAGCTTTGCAGACGGTGAAATTACCTGCACCTTTTACCTGTGAAGATGCCAGGATTGTTGACCAAACAAATGAATTTGTGATGCCAGAGTGGTTTTAAGGAGCATCTGTCATCAGTGAAAACATATAATAATAATAATTATGGAATATAATAGATATTAAAGTGATGAAAGGTTCATATTTTGGTTTTGGGAGTTCAAAGCAACAACTTGACACGCATGCAAGGTTTCATGCATGCAATGACTCATTTTTTCAAACCCCTCCAGAGATCGGTCGATTTCAGTGTTTTGAGCTTTAAATGCTCCGAAGTGGCACAGAGTGGTGAAGAATGAATTTGCATTTTCATTCAGACCAATGTGAAAATCAAGTTTTCCCAGGTCTGCATGCACAACAAGTGGGCAGGCAATAAGCTAACAAATAAATGACTAGTTTTAATGATTCAAAGTAGTCTTTCTTTTGAGAGACAATAACTTTATATAAGGTGCACTTTCAGATTTAAAACTTTACAGGGTGTTTTCATTCACTTAGAGCTGTGTTACACACTGCATGAAAGGTCATAATTAAAAATCCATAATAGGGGCTCTTTAATATAAGCCTGCGTGTTGAGCCGGTCCCCAAAGTTTCTCACAAAAACAACCTTTACAAATAAAGGAGTCTCCTTGCTCTTAACCTATATAGTAATTACCCTGCACCGCACGCCTTCCAGCCTCTTAGCACGGAGATCAGCGAGGAAAATCGAGCCAGGTGAGCAGCCAACCGCGATCAAGTAAATTGAAGATGAGGCAAATTAATTCTCAATCAGCTGTGCCATAGTTATAGGGAAAACAGCTTAATGAGGATTTAAAAGGGTTTCCTCCTGCTGCTCCAGAGACTTGGAAAAGGAAAACCTGGGCGTAGAGCCATAATAAAAATTCCAAGAAGGGTGGTAAACAACATCTGAGCTGGTTTTTCCTTCGTTAATTTTTAAAGACTAATTGGGCAATCGGAGAAAGTCTGGCGATCGAAGGGATTGTTTGCTCAAAAACAGCACTAATATTTAAAGACATGCAGAACAGTTAACATCTCTCAAAGAGGAGACTTCTTCCATCTGCACTGGTGGAGAAACTCTTTTCACCTACTGTGTAATGATCAAATTCTTGCTAAAAAGGAGTTGGTGTGTCTTTCCCCTATTTTCTACAACTTTTCGGATACCAAAAGAATACAAAATGACGATTAAACAATTAATCGAATTTTTAGGAGGACCATGCACGAGCGATCGCAACTGCCACCAATCTCCTTATTTCTGATTACCCTCCGAATCTCCTCTCCTCCACCTTAAATACCGCTCACTTCCTATCCTCAGCATCTGCGTTTTTGTCTTCCTCCACCTCCCCTTCCGCCACCTGAACCGAAGCCGACCATCGTGAAGGGTCCCACCTTTTGCCAAGTTCTCCACTTCCTCCAGGGGGCATGCGGGGACCAGGCTGGGCTCCGAGCATCTGTTAACCCTAGCCTCCTAGGGGGTTAAAACCTCCTAGGGCTCGGAGGCCGCCGGGCTCCCTGCCTGTCCCCCAGGCAGTTCTCCAAACAAGCTATTTTATCGCAGAGGTAGTGAGAACTAGTGAAATACCGCTTAAAGTGTTTTTTTACCTAATTTTTTTAGGAATTACCTCATTTTGGAATGCAGTTTACTATCAGAACTGTGTTTGAAGGTTAGAATGTGTCCCAGAAAAGCAGAAACATATTGGCGTTGTTGTGTTTACAACATTACTCTATGTTTGTTTGAGCAGCTTGACCAAAGAGGACCGTAATGCACAGAGGAAGCATCTTAATGAAACACACTAATAAGCAAAATGTTGTCATGCTTAACTCATTACACCAAAACAAGGACATTCAACAGAAAACCCTGCTTGATTCAGAAACTAAAACCACTAAAACCTGTAAGTTATTAGAACATTTTCCAGGTTTTAAGAGTTCGTCCTCTGTAAATGCACTGAACACACTCTAATATTTGGGTTGAACTGTTCTGGAAAAGTGTCGTAAATAAAACTTGACCACTGATTTCTAGTTGTGTCTTCTTTTGGAAGCACAAACAAACTAGTGACTTTTACAATGTCACACAGCGTCTCCTGAACATGGCGCCTGCAGCAACACTACAGCAAGAATAATAGCTCCACCTTCTTTCTTTGTGTTAACATTTAGGCGGTGTTTGAAAATAAACCCACAAGCACTAACAGCTTATGACACTCCAAAGAGAAAGGAAAACTTGAAATCGCATCATATGTCTCCTTTAAATAAATGTTGTTCATTTGAACTTTCACACATTGCATTGAGCATGCACATTTTCTGCAAAGAACATTAAGCATGGGGTTTTCAACATTGGTAATCATAAAAAAATGTTTCTTGAGCAGCATATAGAATAATTTCTGAAGGATCATAAGACACTGAAGACTGGAGTAATGATGTTGAAAATTGGGCATTTTATCACAGTAATAAATTACATTTTAAAATACATTCAAATAGAAATTTGTGATTTTAAATTGTAATAATATTACACAATTTGACTGTATTTTTGAACAAATAAATGCACCCTATATAGACGATTATATAAAGGTCTTTCAAATGTACATCCTTTTAATGTACAATTTAATACAGAATTCTGAATAGTGAACATGATTTACAAAAATGTTTTTGTCAAACTCGTACACATCAGCCATGGAAATGTCATGGCCATATTCCCTCATCAGTCACTCGTACAGTATGCAGCAGGAGCAGGCCGAAAGCAGCTGTAGATATCATGCAGGACAGGAGCAGATAGTGAAGAAACCACAGGCTGATAAAGTGAGTAGCGGATGTGCATATGACTGCCTTAGCATGAGGACACAGACGGAACTAACTTCAGTGACCTTGCTTCTATTGACCAGAAAATGAGCTTAGACTGTGGACTGTGAAGCAGATAATATTGGAAAAGCCAAGCTACTGTAAACAGCTGAAAATATCCGTCAGTATGTCTTGATCTTGTGCTATGGCTCTCTTTGCCGCTTTGAGGGCTTTTTTCTATGTAATGTGCTTGGAAGAAATCACATATTTCAACACACACTGACCTGCAATTAACAAAAAATTGAGCTAATGTGCTACTCGGAGAAGAATATAAATGAATACACACTTACTAATTAAAAAAGGAATGTCAAAAAAGCACACAAGGCCGAATGACTATAAGAAAGAATTATTTATCTGCAATTAAATCCCAAGCAATTCAAGCAACTGTTTTTTAAGGCGCTGCAGTATACCAAGGTCTTGAAGTAAGGAAGCTACTTGTGCTTTGAAATTCAGTGTATAATATATAAACAGTGTTGTGCAAGTTACTTCCCAATGATAATATATTATATATTACTTTTTACTGTTATTTAAAAGTGATGCCTTACATTACAATATTACTGATTCAAAATTGTAATGCGTTACATGACTCCTGTATTACTTTTTTCACCAAAATAACTACAGAGAGTGTGCTGTCAGCGGAGCTGAAGAGTTCTGCATTCAAATACACGTAATAGACTAAAGCTTGTCAAAGCATCAGCAAAAGTAGCCTAATTACCAGGAATATGTACAAGGAAAATAGTAAGAAGATATTTAAATTATTTACTGTTTTCTGAGTCCATGTCGCAAAGATAAATTACCTGACTCTCCTCTGATGCACCTTAAATCATCTTTATGGATTAATTTTTTTATTTTTGTTAAGTGGTCATGTATTTATGTCTTTTTCTGCTGAGTTTCGGTTAATTTTTGTGAAGCACTCCTGTTCAAGATATTGTCAGTGCACCCAAATAAATGTAGATCCTTTACGGTCCTGAATGATGTTATACTCTGAATAATATGACAGCGTCCATTTAGTTTCCACTGGAGGTGCTTTAACATTTAAAAATTGTTATATGCTTGAAATGTTTTTATTGCATTTTAGGCAAGTTGTGATGATTTGAAAAGGTTAAATTGATCAAACACAGTTTATGATCAACACTGTCTGCCGCTGGCCACTTTGTCGTTACTTTAAAAAAATGAAAACTTACATTTAATGAACAAAAATGCTCCAAGCATTTTTCTAAATAAACTTAATTTTTTTTAAAAAATGAATCGAAATAAAGTTATTTTGCCACTACACACAAAACTGCACTGTTTAATTAGATGAAACAGTCTAAGTTGTTTTGGTAGAAGAAAAAAAAACAAGCTCGAGCCACTGGCCAGTGTGAGCGGACAGACCTGGAACACAGAGGACGAAATCATGCCACGTTTCCACTGTTGGGCCAGTAGCCTCGCGACAATTCTGTAAAATCTGCCCTAAATACGCCTTCACTTGACTGCATCACACATACAAGGTTACGCCAGCGAGAGCGAGATTAATTAAATGAATCGCTCTACACATATATATCAGAAGCTGTTCTTTAGTATTTAGCGCCATTTTATATACGTTAATATCTCGTATCTTACTGTTTTTTGAACAATATAAATTTTGCCTAAAAAAATGCGTTGTAACGCAAGTATTACTGAACATGTACCAAGTAAAATATTACTGAAACTTGATTAGTAATGTCTTACGCTACTGCGTTACAGCAAAAAGGAATATATTACTGTAATGTATTACTTTTGTAATGCGTTACTCAAAACACTGCATATATATATATATATATATATATATATATATATAGATAGATAGATAGATAGATAGATAGATAGAGATAGATATTGTTATTGTACTGTAGTATAATTGAGATACTAATTTTTATTCATAGTTTTATTTTTATATCTTCCATGTTCAATTTAAACTTTTGTCCACATAATATATGTGCCTGTACTGTGAATATTTGTAAGTATATTGGTGTAATATATAAATATTTTACAAGAATAGGTTATGTTTATATGGTAAATATACATATTTATAATATAAATCATAAGAAAATAAATATTGACATGTAAATACACTTTAAAAGGGTATAGTTCCATGAAGGTATTTAGTCAATTTCTTACCGAAAATATATTAAAACTTAATTTTTGATTAGTAATATGCATTCATAAGATAACTTTAAGCATTTAGATTTTTCTGTTCAGATTCCAGATTTTCATATAGTTTCAGATTTTCATATAGTTGTATTAAATATATCAAATATTACCCTATCCATCCAAATCATACATCAATGGGAAGCTTATTTATTCAGCTTTCAGATCATATATAAATCTTAATTTTGG
>JAUYWG010000050.1:7513919-7528090 GCA_034779775.1 Enteromius afrohamiltoni | reverse complement strand
GAACAATGTTAGAGAGAAATGGTAATATTGTGTATCTGGAATGAATTTTAGATCTTTAAGTCCATCTCATGAAAAATTGGAGCCAAAACAAAGGTGTTGCATTTATATTTTTGTATATATTTTTTATATTTTATATTTTTTTAATTATCATCTATAGTTACAGTATATAATAATAATTCTTGCAGTGCAAACAGTAGCGCACAGCGCACATCATGCTTTGATTCTTAAAGCATGATGTAATGTAAAGCAATTTGGCTAAAAGCGTAAAGCAAATACTTAAATGTAATTGACACAGCATGTAACATATGCTGTTGATAGACTTAATTTGACACAAAGGTGAATCAGTGGGATGATTCAGGATATCACCTTGTGTGGCTCTTACAAATAAGCTCAGCTACGAGGAAACTGTGTGGTTCTTCTATTAAGACCACATTTATTTCACCCAGGAGAATATTTACCACAGCACTGAAAGCTTTAAAGTTATAACACTTGTATTTTGCACTGACCTACCCTTCCTAAGAATTTATGACCAATCAGTGACCCTCTCAAGAGGAACTCCATGCATGAACTTAAGAACAGCAACTGAGAGACTGTATATGAATAACTCCAGTGCTTTTTCTCATGGGTGGTTTTGCCTTTTTCAATAGGCTGAGACGTCACGCTTATGAAATTATGAAAAAATTAATAAAGAGTTCAATGTGAATGGAATAATATTATTCACAGCACATCAGCTTTAACATTTTACAAGACAGTGTCCATGTTAAACAAGTTATATCAGTTATAACTAATTTGAACTAATACATATTCTGAATGTTGCTAAAGGGCTCTGAGTGGTTTAGTTGCTAGAGTGCTGTGATTGGTTACTCTGGCCTGTTCACACCCGATGAATATCGTTGACGTTTAATGCCTTTTGACTAAACAAAGGGCGCCAATGTGAGTGTGCACACTGAACCATAAAATGTGACTCATCAGACGTTTTTTGGGTTTGATGTGGAGTGTTAAAACTTGGCTGACCAATGAGATTGCCGCTTTTGTTCACGTTAAAGTGCCCCATTATGGCATTTTAAAGGTTGCTAATATAGGTTTAAGAGTCTCTTAAAACAGGTTTACATGTATGCAGGGTCAAAAAACACTTCAGTTTTCTGCAAAAATAGATTTAATTTTAACCCATTTCTAAATTATTCGTAAACGACTTGTGTGAAGCAGTTTGAAGGATCAGTCTGTCTAAACCCCTCCTTCCTGTGAGCCCTCACTGCTGTGATTGGTCAGATGGCACAGTCCTTTATGATTGGTCTACCACTACAGCGTGTGACAGAAAATGAAACACCCACTGTTGTTCGCGTAGTAGAACATGGGCAGACATAATACAAATATGTTGCTTCGTGACGTGTGGCCGTAACAGAAAAAGATTCGAATTGCTGATGACTCGTTTAGGCGAATGAGACAATAACTTTATTTATCATGCACTGTCGGTGTCACATGACACACTGCGTGAAAGATCATATTTGAAAAGGCATAATACGGGCACTCTAATATGTCGGGTTTGCATTTGTTCAAAATCCTTAATGCTAAAAACGAGCAATGATAGTACTGCTTTCCTTAACTAGCACTACTAATTTTAATTGGATTAAACCGATTAATAGTTCCTAATTAATCATATAGGTTCATAAGTGCCAAAAGTAGAAGTCTAAGTTACCTGGCAAGTCTTCTCATTCCGATGCAACACGAGCTCAGTTATACACTAACACGCTGCTGTTTCTGCTTAGTTTTTCCTCATGTTTCACTTATTGTAATTAGCTTTGGCACAGAATTTCACAACATATGTTTAGAGCCTTGCCAAACCACGAATCTCGATGAAACGTGCTATCAGGTAATCCGTCCTCAGTATGACAAATGAGACTATTTTAGCAATTACAAAGAAATCGAATGTTTCTATATAAAGTGGTGTAGAGCACGTCTGCAAACGGCGCTAATTGGGCACTTCATGAAGGATATCAGTTTGTGTAAAGGCATAAGACACAATTAAACTGCTTTTTGAACATTAATACCTCTTTTTATTAAGACAGTACTGCTCCATTTCTGTAAAAATGTATTTTCATGATCAAATACAAAGTGTAATCGGGAACATGTAATAACTTTAATTACACAGGAATACAAACTACAGAGATGAGACAAAATATCTGACATAAAACCTATGGAAACAATGAAGAATGGCTCTGGCGGTACAGGTCTAAAAATGGAAAATGCATTGTAAATGTACGCACTAAGATTCACGTCTTAGATTTATTTTCTTTAAATAAACCTATCATCTGCTGTGACCTATCTATACAAAGTAATATGAACATTTACACAGTGCACAGCATCTGAAGTACAGATAAAACATGTCGAACATGCTCTATTCTGCAGGATTTAGTTTTTTTTATTTCGTTTTTTGATAATAACTTAAAGTCTTTTCTTTCAGATATGGGGCATCACTTTTGCATTCTACCTGAGATGCAAAAAATGAATTCATAGACAGACCTGAGACAGGGCAGAATCAAACCTATACTGAAGGTATGTTTGTGTGTGCATGTTTTTTTTTTTCTCTTCAGGTTTGGGCAGTTTTAGAATCACTTACCATTTCACTTGTAAATATTAAAGTAAACGTTAGAAAAGAAAGGAAAAGAGTGATCTGGCTGTATGGGTTAGTGGATCCGCTCTGGAAACACTCACCATGTTATGACTTTTTGTAGCCCTCACTCCATATTTGACATGTGAAAGTCAGAAATAGCTTCATGCTGTTACAATTACAGTATGATAATTGATAGAAATTATATAGTATACATTTAGAAATCTTTTTTTTTTATTCACATGCTTGGAATGTCAATTGAATGCACATACTGATCATTATTTTTATGTACACTACAGTTCAAAAGTTTGGGGTTGGGAAGATTTTTATTTCATGTTTTAATTAATGTTTTTGAAATGTTTATGTTCACCAAAGCTGCATTTATTTAATAATGTAAATTAATTAATTTATTCATTTGATGACAAATCTTCAGTGTCACATGACCTATCAGAAATCATCCTAATATGCTGATTTCGTGCTCAAGAAACATTTCTTATTAATATAAGTGTTGTAAACATGTTGTAACATTTAAGTGGAAACTATGATATATATATATTTTAAATTGTTCAATAGACTGTTAAAAATAACAGCATTTATTTGAAATGTATATATTTCTAACATTATAAGCATCTTTACTTTCAATTACAATCAATGACTTACAGTCAATATAAGTATTATTTCATAAAAACAAAAATGATAATCTTTTCACCCCCGACTTTTGAATAGTAATGTATGAAATTGGGGCCAACGCTTTTCTTTTGTATTGTTTTATAGATTTTTTTTTTTAGGGGGCATAATTTAACTTTCATTTATTTCATTCTCAATCAGTGTAGTGTTGTAGGCGTTCAGAACACGATATGTTTAAATAAATCTGCTGTTGTATAAAACCACAAAATTCTGTACAACATTCAATGACAATCAAAAGGAAAATTTCTTTCCATATAACCAAGTATAAAGAGTGGCATTAGCTACAAGAGCCTCGCACGAATATACCATCATTTATTAGTGTTTCAAATCTAAATAATGCTCACCTGTCAGATAATCTCAGGAATAACACTAAGAAAAAACAAACAAACAAAAAAATAACACTTGATAATACACAAATTCATGTAACCATGACCAAACAATTCTGTCACAAGGATTTTACAATGTTAACCGTACTCTCACCATAACTCCAAAGTGCCCCCATATAGTTAATCACAAACAATACGCATCTGTTCAACTGTCTAGGACACAGGCCAAAGATATGAAACAATGCCTGCTATGATTGTAATATTTCACCAACTATATACTAACTCTACAATAATGTAATAATTCTACGCTCTATACATTTATAATACATTTACGAGCGAGGAAACATAATACATGTCCCTGGTAAAATTCTCCCTTGCATACATCACCTGAAAACAAAGCATGTTTGATGAGATAAACAGAACTTTTATAAACTATTGCATTATTGTAGAGTTATTACATTCAACCTGGCATCTACACATAAGCTGGATTAAAGGAATCGAGAATAAGAGCTGCTAACCGGAAATGTGTTGGAGGGCACAACTGTGAGTATGGCTTACAACATACAGGCTCCATCTATTTCATTTAGTACGAAAGTTTTTTTTATGTCACTATGAAAAGCGCACAGAAGCACTAACAATATTCGGAGAAACTCACTGACCTCGACCTCATACTGAGCCTACTGAATGAGAACAAGCTAAAAATGAAAGCTATTTTACACTCTGATAGATATGTTGTGTTTCATAGAAGGGGACATCTTTGTGATGGCCTTCCTGTACAGCTGAGCCAGGAGCCGATCTGCTCTTCTTTGCTTTGGCATTCAATTTTAATGCTTGGGTGTTAATTACAATAAATTAGTCGTTGTGTGAAGCTGGTATATGGATAATGCGATACAAGCCGGAATGAATATCAACACAAGCCGATTATAATCATGTACAGTATATCTAAGGAACAATTAGGGCTGTCAATCGTTTAAAAGTTTTAAGCAACCCAACTACAACGTATGCTGATGAATTAATCAATTTAATTCAAATTAGGCATAGGAGGACAATATACTGTTTGTTTAATTTCCGTATCATTGAATACAAGTCAATCAATCAACCTATAGTCCACAGTAAATCATTTTACTTTTGGATTTGTTACTGTGATATTTTATTAACATGCACTATTTTGAGCCACGAGTATGTGAGTAGTTAAACTGACATAAGTAAACTGTAAGTTTAATTATTAACCAATAAATTCATAAATAATCATTACTCATAAATATCATTACATCTTTGGGGAGTTACATTACATAAACTATAAATTATCTATTTTTTTGCATGTTAATTGCGCCATATGATTTTTTCCAGATATTAATATACAGTCCAGCAGTTTTGATAATGTTTCTAAAATCATAAAAAAGATTATACCTAATAATAATAGGATTATTTTGATTAAATAAATAGATTGGACAAAAATATGGGTCATATCATTGACAAAATGTACATATGGATCAAAGGGCATTTAGTCAAGGGAAGTAATGTTTTCAATTGACAGCCCTAATATCAACACAAGCCGAATATAATAACATACAGCATATCTAATAAATAATGCAACAACACAATATGTTGTTGGTCACAACAAAAGAGGTTTCTATCTTCTCTAAGGGACTAAGGAGAGCAACAGGCAATTTGCCAAATAAATGACTTGGAATCAATCCATGAAAACAACCCAAGCGATCGTTCTGTGACCGAATCTTACATCGAAACTTGCTGTGTGGCTTTCTTTCAGACAGAATAGCGTGAGAGAGAGCATGAAGATGTGCTGGCAATTAAAACCCGAAATGAAACGAAAACAAAACAACCGTGGGTTCAGACTGTTCGAGAGACAGTAGCTTGTGGGTGTCCTGATGAAAGTGGGAACTTCAGTAAGAACAGAACAAGGCACAAAATTCTTAGCAAATGCTTAAACTGAACAAAACCGGCCCCAGCAGGAGGTGTTGGATGGTGAAGCGGTCTAAAATTGAGCTCTCCTAGTGCTCTGCCATCCCACACCCCGTCCGTCTCGATGGCAGCACCTACTCCTCGCCGTCTCTTCAGCTGCACAGGTGTGAATCCAGCCTGATTGAATCCCACAACCCCTACCTCCCAACCCAGCAGTCCACAGTTTGCTGTTCAGCACAGGAAGCTAGCAGGTCTAGTCAGAGTTAAATGTAGTACTCCTTCTTGTCATCCGAATTGTTGTGTCCCCCCTCTGCATTGATGATGGCAGTGTCGGCGTCCGCGGCGTCATCCGCTCCTTTGGCTTCGTGGGTAAAGTAGGTACCTTAAAACAGAAAGATTTGTCATTTCCACTAATAAATGAAAAAGAAAAAAACAGCAACCTGTGATTATCGATGTGTCTGTATAATGCATTAATCCAAATCACTGAAATATGACACGAGAGTGTATACTACAATGTTGCCGGTTATTTGTATGAATTACACCTAATAAAATCTATACAACTTACAGTGAGATCACTGTAAAAAGCGAACACACTCTATTTAAATTAACACATATTTCTTTTGTGAAAGATATTTCATGACGACAAATGCAACACGACACTGTCATTATTTTTATGATTTCGCATGATTTCTGTAAGTAAGGTGGGAACTATTTTCAGGCGCTGCTGCACTGATGGCACCCATGATTATTACGCCGGTACGAGAATATAGTTCCTAGCCATAATCGGCTTAAAAAAAATCACAGTTTTTTATTTTCCATCAGTCTTAGTACATAATGTAACTACTTAAGAGTCAAGCTTTAAAATAATCACAACTTAATTTTGTTAAGAGAAATGCTAATGGTCTAATCTAATGCAATGATCTATGCTAAGCTAAGTTAAAGTGTTACCCTCAGACCTGGAGATCAGTTGACTGGATTCAAAAACGATACAACTCAACTGTTTAATTCTAGGGGATATGGAAAATGAGCTTACTGTATGTTAAAAAAAAAGTGGACTGTTCCTTTAAAACGTAAATATAGGTCATTATAAGGCGCTTGCACAAACAACCTATAGGGTAGTGTTTTGTTGGAGTATAGGCTAGAAAAAACTCAAAATCAAGCCAAAGTCAAAATTGTGTTTTTTGATTTACCTTTGTGTCTTGCAAAATATCGTCCGAGAACAATCAGGAGACAAAGCATTGCGAACACAACCACTGCGACAATGCCGCCGATGACGGCGTGATCAATTTTCTGTGGCGCTCCATCTGCTCTTGAATCTGCGTCAAAGAGAAACACAAACGCAAAGAAATGAAGACAACTTGTCGGATGGGAATTGAGTGTTGAGATTCCTTGCCAAACAATGTTATTCGGCTTTAAATAAATGAATTAATGCCATCTCCCTTATATATTCACAGTCATGCTAATTCAAATCAACACATGCCTGATAGCACCAAAAAATGCCATCTTTAGACTAGAAACACCTCTCAGTGAATCTGGCAGACGGTTTTCACGTACTCTTGTTTGTGACATTTCCTGTAAATGTGTAAATAGCATGACACAGACTAGCACATACTCAAACAGTTTGTTTGGTTTGATCCTGAAACATCAGCTGTCTAAGCCAACACTGACACTGGGGAGATAAAGTTGCCAGCCCACGCTGGTTTGAATGAAATAAATCATAGATAGAATATATGCATGTTAAAACATTTGGAAAAGAGAGAAGGCAAATATTAGATCTACTAATCACTATGATGAAACATATACTTTCGTAAAGACTGTCTTTTTGGCTCATTAAGATTGCATTTATTTGATAAAAAATTAAGTAACTAATATTAGGAAATAGTTAAAATTTTAAACAGTTTTCTATATAAATATATTTTAAGTGTAATTTTGTCACAGACCGCTCCTCTGTGGCCCTCTCCGGCCATCAGCAGCGGGAACCTTCGCCTGAGTATTAACGTTCCCACCCGGACTCTTGAACCACGTACCGTAGCTCGGACTTTTGCCCTGGGAAGTCGCGAAATCTCGATTTGCCCGGGCTATCATTTCCGAGCATTCTTCTGTAGCTCTTTTGTATTTACCCGTGTTTGATTTACTGCCAGTGTTTGATTTGCGCCATTTTGCCACCTGCCCCGACCCATTGCCTGTTTCCTTTGACTCGGATTATTGCCTGTCCTCCGATTACCCTGTTTATTGTGTACCGACCTCCGCCTGTCTGACTACTCTCATTAAATTGTTGCTTATGGATCCACACGACTCCCGCGAATCCTTACAAATTTATTCTTGTGATGGTAAAAGTACATTTTCGGTATTATTGCTCCAGTTTCAGTGTAAAATGATCCTCCAGTAATCATTTTAATATGCTGATTTGGTGCATGTGGAAACCACGGTAACATTTATACTGTTTTTTTTTTTAAGATTCTTTACTGTCAATTTTGATCAATTAAAGTCATCCTTGCTGAATAAAAGTTAACATTTTTATTAATATAACAAAACATTAAAAAATGCACATAAAATTACTATAAATAAATAAATTAATAAATAATAAAAATGAATTCCTTAATGACAAAGTTTTGAATGATAGAATAAATTGAGATGTACTATATATTAGCACCATATTAGTTACAGGCTGACATTAGAGATAGATTTATTTATATATTATTTTATTGTATCATGCCAATGATATTTTGGTGCATTTGCACATTTAAACGTTTCTGTGTTTCGAAATAATCTTTAAGCAAATCTCAAAATTATAACACTGTTATTCCCAAATTCGCTTGAGGTATTTACAGTTATTTACGGCCTTCAGCTTCTAGTATTTTATTTTTATATTTTATTTAATTTTTTGACAGTTTGCTGTTGCATACTGGCGCATTTCTCCATTTGTGCATACCAAAATAGCTTTATTTGAGCTTTTTCGTGCAGTGGCCTGTGCGGTCGAACACATGCTTTGTAAGAGAACACACAGAAAATAAACCCTGCACACATTCTAATTACACATTAAGTTTGCTGATGAAGTGCCTAGCAACCAAACCACAAGAAAGAATGCAAACATAAGAGCAAGGACTGAAAGTGGCTCAACAAAACCTGGACTGTATATTCCCCTCAATACTACTCATTCAGTTTTGTAATCAGTAGCCTTTCATCAGGCATAAGGGCGATAGAAGCTGCCCTTTTCCATTTTGCAGAATCAACACAAGCTAAAGCTTCAGTGACCAGCCAACCTTTTTTCATCTGATCCGCAACCAGCATTTCTTTAGATTTAATAAGAACATTTATAGCTCTAACCAATTAGCCTACCTAGCACATTAAATGACTGAATACAAGTCAATGTCGATGCCGGCGTAAAAACAACATCTTTTGATAAACCCGTTTCTGCCTGCAGCAAACCAACAGATTCAGCCCAGCAGGATGACACAGTCTACTAAGATGCTGCTTTGATATAAGCCACAGAGGTTTATGCATTGATATAGGACAGGGAAGCCCTGCATTGCATCATGTTGCACCAGAGGCACCTCTCATGGCAGCCTGTTCCCAGTGCTAATTAGCATGAGACTAGGAATGAACACAGCAGAGAGGAGCACTGTCACATTCCATTCTCTCCGCAGTGCCGCCCCCTCCCGCACTCTGCCGGCCCGGATCCGCCCCTCCTCCCCCTCCTGCCTTCTGTTTGACACCAGCAGATAAATTAGCTGTCCAGGGGCATGGATGCCTTAGCCTGCTTGAGGAAATTTTGGGGTGAATACAATTTTCGGTGACTATAACGCACATGTGTAATGGAAAGCTCACATGTTTTAGCGTTTAAGACAAGACACTACAGGCAAAAACATTGTTTTTTTATGCACTGGTCAATTTCGAGATTTGGGGCTGTTTGGCTTTTTGTAATGTGTTTATTCAGACTAGTGGAAAGGAAACATGTGAAGTGTTTATTGTAGATTCAGTTACAATACATATATTTAAAGGCTTTTTTCTCGAGTCCTCAGTAACAGATTCATTCATCAAACAATTCTGACAGAGGGGGTTTGATTATTTATATATATATATATATATATATATCAAAGTAGACAGTATTTTCTGCTTTAGGTTATAAAAAGAGATATCAAACATCTTTTCTGTAAACATTTACTTTATTTATTTTTACATTGTCCTATGTAACCATCTTTATTTTATTTTACCCAATTCATCTGGAGTGTCTCAAAATAGTCACTTTAAAAATAGCTAAAAATACTCCCGCTGAAGCCATCTAAAATGTAGTTCATTTTTTCTTCATGGTAACAGATTTGGAGAAATTTAGCATTGCATCACCAACAGATCCTATGTAGCGAATGGGCGCCGTCAGAATGAGAATCCAAACAGCTAGCCATAAAGTTGCTTTATCTGAATCAGGGGAGAAATATGCACATATCCAGCACTGTTTGCAAGCACAAAATGGTCCAAAACAGCAATTAACAAATATATTTAAATTTTTTCACCTGAGGAAATGTTATTATGAATTATTATAAACAGCTTTTTGCTTTACAAAACATTAACAGATGGACTGGAATAAAGTGATCTACTTCAGGATTGAGCCCTGCTCACACCAAGCATGATAACAATAAAGATATAGCGTTCACACTACAGCAATAACAAGAAATTATATAATTAGAATCATTTTCAGAACGATTTTCTTCCAAGCTGATGAACAATCGAAACATTGACAACCAATCAGAATCAATCCTATCTAGCGCTTGAGTATTTAAAAGCGGCAGGCGCACAAGAGCTTATAATCAATATACCGGTATATATATATAACTGGGGCCTATTTCAGAAAGGAGGTTAAGTGAAAACTCAGAGTTTGTTAACCCTGAGATAAGGGTTTTCCGTTTCAAAAAGGCAGGTGTGTCAAACCCGAGAAAGCAGGGTAACTCAAGCCTGTTTCTGAAAGAGAGGTAACTATTACTCCAAGTCAGTTACCGTGGTAAATTACTCTCTGAAACTAGCCTGGTCGTGAGCAGGTTTTAATCTCTAAACTCTGAGTTTCTGTCGGTCTCCTCCCCTTTTTAGGAGGATCCCATAGATGAGGAGGCTGCATTAATTCGAAGAGAATTACATTTACGTCGGGCAAGGATTTTGAGACCCAGAGTGGATCTTTTTGTCTTTTCCCTTGTAACGGTGGTATTGTGTGGTTGAGCTATCCGGGATAAGTAGATACTTTTCTAGCGGCCGAACATTAATAAACAATTGTGTTTTTTTTTTCTTTTTTGGGCTCAAGTTTCATCTTTAAGTCAAGTAAAGCCTGAGTGTTGGTTTACACATTGAATCATGGTCTAGAGGTTTGGTTAAAGTGTTAGCATATACGGGCGACTCGTGTTCGCTTCCCGTGTCCATCGGAATGTTTTTTTTTTGCTTAAACAACAAGTAAAATAATTATTTTGGGCAACCACCGTTACACCCCATAACGTTACATTTTTGTTTGAGCATTACAGTTTTTCGTTGCTATCAATTAAGTTACTTATATCCATAATCTAATCCGTTCTTACATCACTAACATCTCCAATCATGGCCGTGCTCTTACATTTCTTTGCTAATGGAAGCTTTCTGTATCGGGGATGCGGATGCATCAAAGACAAAGAAAAACCATGACATGCTCAAACCTTACCTGATTGAATTATATTTTTAAATTTCATTTTCAGCTGCTGACGTTCTTTTAATATCTGCAGGATTGCACCTACATGACAATTACAATTACATTCAATAACATAGTTTTAAGTTTTACCTTTGATATTACAGCAAAAAATAATATTAGCTTAAATAATATTAATAAATAATATTAATATTAGCTTCAAATCATCTCACTGAACAGGGACATGTACTGTAATTATGTGAAAAAGTCAATAAATGTCACACATTACATTACTTACTTTTTATTATAAATATGTGCTCATATTTGCTGTTACTTTGCATGAGCAGATCAAGTTCAGCTGGAGAAAAAAATGCCAACCTCTTTTTTCAGATGTTGTCATGGTGACTCGTAATATCTGTGCTCCATTGATAATGGCTTTTTAGAGTACAGGCTTAACTCTGAGTTAGTCTACTCAGAGTTGATTGATCTAACTCAGATCAGCTGTTCTGAAACCGAAAACTCTGAGTTTCTAATCTCTGGGTTGATCAACTCGGAGTTCAAGTTTAAACTCTGAGTTGTTTGAACCTCCTTTCTGAAATAGGCCCCTATTGTGGACGCAAATATAGCTATTGTTATCTTTATAGTTATCATGTTTATCATTTTGGCGGTACCCATTGCTGAGCAAATGATGTAATGCTACATTTCTTAAAATCTGTTCTGATAAACAAACTCTTCTACATCTTGGATGGCCTGGGGGTGAGTACATTTTCAGCAAATTGAAATTTTTTGGATGAACTGTTGTTTTAAGATGTGACCTCCCGACCCAAGCTGACATTTCATAATGTGTATTCTGTACTGGGTAAGCACAAGTCCGAGCGTGCCAGCATTAAACGGCACGTGGTGGGCTTTACAAACCGTGCTCGTGTTAAGCAGGCGGTGGGATACGAGTGGGATTTATTGGGAAATAAAGAGGACTTTTGCCTGATTTACAGCTGGGTGAGGCGAGGGGAAGACTTATGCACTGCTGCAGGGCCAGAGAGCTCATGTTTTATGAGTCTCATTCTGCATCTGTGCTGAAGTGACTAATTAAACTGCAGGCCACTGTCATTGCAGCAGCTGCAGACCAAAGTGGAACGGCCATGCGCTCGTGAGCGGTGAAGACATGAGAGTATGAGGCTCACGCCTGACCGGCCGATAAAGTGTGGTAGTCTTAGCCATTTCCCGCTAAAAGGCACTTCAAAAAGTAATCAGGGAAATCTTCAGGAACAGAGCTCACAAATCTGTTCGCCGGTCTGCTTTTATTGGATTTTTAAATCTAGATTCGAGTTTCCGCACAGGTCATTCCCTGGAGTTTCGTCTCAGGGCTACGCGAGAAAGCCACACTAATGAAATGAAAAGGGAAATTTCTTTTTAAACAAATCACCGCTCATCCAAGGACACCTAGGCGAAACAATGCGGATAAGAAACCTAAATCACACGGCATTTGACTGAGGCACTGAACGACAGATTTTCTGGTGAGAAGATTTAAAATGAAAAAACATTAAGGTGAGGCCGAACACGAACTCATTCGGATTCGGCCAAGAAAGGACCACAGTCCCGGGGTACAAAGGGAGACCTTTCCAAACAAAGATTGGACCCTGAGCATGTGGAGCCTTTGAAGCATGTTTTCCTGATAGAGTCTCTAAATTGAGCTAGCAGGCCACAGGGGTGACAAAGACATTTGCTACTATCTGCGACTCTCTGTGAGTTAAATCACATTCACATAGTGAAGTCAGCGAATGCAAAGCGCTGCCAAAATACGCTTTAAAAGCCGCCTGCTACATGCCACAAAGCATATGGCTGGTGACATTTTTCCCTTGAATTGTGTAGATGGAATGATAAATATGCCAAGAGTCCAGAGCAGACTAGTCTACAGTGTGAGTTGCTGAGAGGCCTTTTCATATCGAACTCGCAGTCATTCAGCTTTTCTGAGTGACTTGCTGCTTGGTTTGTAATCACAAGGAAACATTAGTCAACTTCAAATAATAATTCAATTCGTTTGCACCACAATCAAAGCGGAAAAAAGTCTCGATCTGAGAAAAAGCCGCTTCCATGCGCTCTCTTCTTTAAACTGCTCAAATGTAGCGCGTCCTTTACGTCATAAAGAAAAACAGGGGCTTTGAACCAGGGAGACTGTGGACGTGTCTTTTACTTCACAATGAAAAGAAGTGGCATCTTTGATAAAATCAGCCAGACTTATTTTGGGGCTTCGCCGCCTGCTGAGCTATCTTTGGCTATTGGACTAAAAAAGTGTTGAAGTTATGTTGCGTTTTTACAAGCAATGGAGAACTTCGCACTTTCACTGAATGCTTCTATTTCTGACCTTTATTTTGGCATTATGCTGATGCATTATTACTGGGTGAAAAGCTTCTGTTTAAGACTGTTGACATGGGTGATGATAATAACAGAGCTCTTTGCTGCAGTGCATTTGGCTATTTATAGCTCTATTTAGTATACTTTTAAAACTCAGTGATATTTTTTGTTACATGGCTGTCCTCTACATCAAACTAAAAGCCCACATCAGGAAAGCCTCACATACTTCATTAGAAAACACAAATTCGGAAATATATATATATTTTTTTAAATTACTGAAATCATTGTTAATATTACATTATTTATCATTATTATTATTAATAAATACACATAATAAAATATTAAACAAAAAAGGTTACCCACATTGTAGAATTGTAGAATTATTTATTTATTTATTTTTACCAAATGTAAAATAAAAGCATGCAACTCACGTACAAAAGAAACATATTTAGTATTGCTGTCAAACAATTAATTGCAATTAGTTTTTTTTTGCATAATATGTATGTGTACTGTGTTTAGTTATTATTATGTATAAGTAAACATATTAAAAAAAAAAAAATATATATATATATATATATGCTCATATTTATATTTAGATTATTATATTTTGGATTATGTATATAAATATACTTAA